>JABJVR010000031.1:347153-411028 GCA_025773905.1 Chitala chitala
TGCTCCTGGCCTGATCCTGTGTCTTCTACTCTAATTACTGTTGGAGTAGACATGGTTCTGCTCCTCATGACTACCAGTTTTGCTCATCTGTCTCTTCACTAAACCAAGCAGGGCTCACGGCGATCAGTGTGCATGACTGTTCTTTGTGCCGTGGCCCTGCTCACATTGATTTAAACCTCACTGAGGAGGAAATATAGTCCCTCCTGGGAAGCCTGACCTCCCATACCTGGGGTAATGATAAAGTCCATATATACCAGACACCATCCATATATACTGTGTGTATATATATATATATATATGCAGTATATATGGATGGTGTCTGTGAGACTAGGAAAAAAAAGGTTTCCTAAATCTTTTGTACAAAAACAGTTAGTAGTGTGGTTATTTCCATACTTACTAATTAAATGATAAACCTTGGAAGAATTAATGTTTATAAATGAAACTTTGCAGCTTCAGAGTGATCATTATATTGCATTTCTGGCAACTATACAACATAAAACAAGGAGGAAAAGATGTTTTAACTTTGGTTTCCTAGTTTTCCTTTAAGGTATAAAGATACCAAACTTCAGTTCAGTTTTATTAACAAAAATGATAAAATTAAATTTTACGACATGGATTTGGATCAGATGAAGTACAGCTTTTGGCAGAGAGACAAAAGGTGTTGACAGGATCTGAATCATGTTGTCATCGTCCAATGTCTGTGCTTGCGGTACATTGTAAACAGAAAGGCATCACTGTATCACACATATGGTTTGTCAATATGATTCATGCTTTTGTGTCACTAAGGAACACAGAAGAACTTTTTAATTATGTCACAGAAACATTATACAATCCATCCATCCATCCATCCATTTTTCATACTGTTTATCCCTTGGTCACTTTACTTGTCCTTATTGGTATTTAGTAGAACCTTACATCATATTATTGATCAATACACAAAACATGACCCTAGTGTATCATGCTAAGGATCGATGGGGTCACACTTGGTTTCAAACAGAGTTGGCCTGTGCTGCAGCCGAACTGAAACCTCAAATGGCACAAAAAGCCCACAGGACCGGGCCATCTGGACTGCCTTGGGTTTAAGTGTGGTCGGAGGCAACAGAACGTGCTTTAAAAGGTGGTCATTTTGACTTCCCTTGGCAGACAACTAAAGCATTCTGCAACCTGCTGTTCCAACATCACTTGTGTGTATTTTGGTTTCAAGGACTATGCTAGTTATAAGGCGACTCAAATGCTTTATGGTACAAAATGGTAAAAAGAAGACAAAGAATGGGCTATTTGGAGAATTGTCAAGGTCAAGAAAAATAATAGTGCTTTTGTTCTACTAATGCGCCTAATTGCTGGTTCTGAAATATTTTCTAAACCAAACACCATAGAATATCCTATACCAAAGTATGCAACAAAGTAACAAAAATCCTATAATCTATTTTTCCATCCATATACAGTATAGAAATATTGGAAGTATGAGATAAGTTCTGTTTTAAGTATTGGGCATATTAATGAAAAAGGTGAACATTTTCACAAACCCTTAACTTTATTTATTTTTTTTACATTTCTATCCATAAACTACACAAACGAATTAATAATATAACACATTTAGAGCCACAAACCAGTATATCAGTATATTAAAACACAGTTCACATTTAATAATAGGGAAACAGAAAATGCAAAGACTGTAATATAAATGTTTGTGATGTGAAGAAAAAATATTAAGAGGTTTAAATATTTTACAGGATTGTTCGGCTCCCCGCAACCCCCTCCCAAAAAAAAAAAACGCCATAATCCTTATAGGTTTTCACCAGTTTTTTTTTTTCAGGTAAACATAAAAATAAATCGTAACGTATGAATTAGAAGAAAATCAGGTACTCATTCATGGCATATTTACATAAAAAATTTGAGCACATTTCCAGCTAAAAATCTTACAGTTCACTAAAACGAGACCTTATCACAAAGCATTCTGCTGAACTTGGTTCTACATCGTTTCTACATTGTTGTACACTTGGACACATTCATTTCCTTGTTTACTACATGCATATTCCTCACTTCAAATGTTCAAGTAGTATACAAATACAAGAAATGATACAAAATGCTTAAGTTCTCCTATACTGTTACACCAGACATAATGCACAGACTTTGAAAAGGCAGTTTGAACAATCGTACATGTCATACCTTTTACATCAAAGCTGATGGATGACAGCTGTGTTTCAGTGTGAACCTTTATATTTTATCCACTGCCTTCATCTGTTATAATTTCCCTATGCTGGTCCTCTATTTTCATCATAAATTTATTTACTTTTAGGTCCAAATATTTCAGAGCATTCCATAAGTATGAACTCCACTATCTGGTTCTGGTACACCATGTTCACAGCCATGTTCCCACACTCCATCTCTGGCCACAAAAGTGTCGGCCCGAACACAATCCCAATGCCCTGAGTGGACATGAGGTTTTTCAGTGACTTGGTGAGCACCCTGTAGGAAGAATAAATTAGAATTTAGAACATCAATATGCAAAGAATTAGGTAAGGTTGAAAATACACTTTAAAAGTTTTTTTTTACTTTTTTGTTAAACTTCTTTCATATTATGTCCTTACAGTCAGTTATTTAATTACAGTATTTAATTATGAAATGTTAATATGAAGAGCATTATCCACAGCGAAACTTAAAATGTCATTGTCCTATGTAACTGGTAGTCTATACAGGGAACTGTAATGAATTGGCAAGGTCCAAGTGCAAAGAGGGAGGTTTATTCAGGGAAAAACAAGATACAAAGGAATACTTGTGCAAAAAACAAGGCTGTGGTTTAGTACACCTCTCTCTATACATAGCAATCCACCACTGCACTCTACACACCACACAATAACCGGCAAGGAGCTGATATGATAGGTAGGCATATAAAGGCATGGGGCAATGAAGAATGGCTGGAGAACACTGATTACATTAGGGCCAGAAACACAAGGAAAACGTTAGATAGAAAAAATGACATCTAGGGCACACGTGGGACATTACAGGCCAAGAAGACAAGAACTATTACCTTTTGGTTAAATATACAAGTCCTGAATCAAAATGGTATGTGTTAACATTTTTGTAGGGGAAAAAAACATTTCTCATGAAGCATGGAAATATTTTTATTTTGTTAAGTCTCGAGTTATCAAACATGACTGGTTCAGTGGAAATAAAAGTGAAAACAGTATGTTTTGGACATACATGTCCATGTAAAACAGTATATACCATTGTGTGTTGTAACCATATTTTAACATAAAGTGGAGAAAGATATAATATGCAGATTACTGTCAGTTTTCCCCTCTGGAGACACATTAGCATTATATTAAGAGAATAAGGCTTATTACTGCAATGATAACGACAAGGTTATTCAGCATTTTGTACAGATAAATTGAGGAAATCAAATTTATATTATTTTTATTTCATTTTTAACATTTTAACCCAAAGCAAATATAAAAATTTTGTATTTAATTGAATGTATTGTCATCCAAACTGAGATGTGATATGCCAGTTGGCCTGGTAGCTCAATGGATAGACCATTAGGCTGGGATGTGAAGTCCAACCCAGCACAGCCAGGTGTGTCCTTAAGCAAGATGGAAATGCTAGTTCCCCAGGGCGCTGCACATGGCTGGCTACTGCTCCCCCAGGGGGAAGGGCTAAATGCAAAGAACCAGTATTGTAGCAACATGTCAGTAAAATGTTGTAAGTCACTTTGGATGAAAGCATCTGCTAAATGAATAAATGTAAATTTGAAATCATTTGCAAAACAGTGGACTAAGTAACATTTCTATATAATTCCTACACATATTACATGCAGAAACAAAATTCCAAAATCAGTGTAACACATCTAAGAAATATTTTTAACAAAGTATAATGCAAAATACAGCCAACAGGAAAATATATATAATGACAGTCTTATAAGCTTTGTTGCATTTAGATTAGCTGAGTTTTCAAAAAAACAAAAGTAATAGGAGATTGATGTTAATAAGTATGATGACGTATTCATATAGCATTTTTTAAAAAACAAACAAAACCTATGGGACTGTTTATCTACTAGAATTTTGTCTGTGGGCAACTGGGTCGCTTAATCCCAAAAACCACTCCGTAATTTTACACTAGCGAAAGGGCGGCAGAACCACCCCTCGCCCCAGTACGTACACATAGTGCTTCACCACAGATGATCCGCAACGCCCAGTTACTGGATCGCATCCCAGCGTGGGTGTCGACCTGTCCTCAGAGAGCCTCGGGAACGTTTCAGATCGACACAAAACAACGGCCTCCCTGGGGCCTCTTTTCAGTTACTTTCCAGAATAAAAAAAGTCAAAGGCATCTCTGTAGAAAGCTCTTCTCCAAGCATCCATATGCAAGCCAAAGGGTGTCACCTCAGCGTTTAAGTGTGCCCTCTCAGCTAGCAGATGTGGCCAGTTACTCATTTTAAACATGCAACTGCTGAACATAAAACCAATATAAAACATGAAACAAACTTCCCACATTTAATGCCTGTTAAACACACGTATTCACGTGCTGTCCTGATCAAGTCTAACGCTTAACTTTTTTGAAAAGGGGGGAACTTGCAATGAGAACCTTGTGAAAACTTTTACACGAATACCACAATCACAAACCATGTCAATAAACAAAGCTGCCTGCCCAGTTGTTTAATTTCTTTAAACGGTTAATTACACCACTTCACAACTTTTGTTATTAGCTAGCCGATGTGGGAACATATCGTCAATGTGTGCTTTTGCATTAATGCGATTCTTAAGTATACTCTTTTAGCAGTACAATCAACCCACTTAGGCTTTATTTGTATGTAGTTTTAATAACAGCTGTCTGAGAACTAGCACTCAAGTTTGGAGGAAAGATCTTAGAAATAATTATTATCAAGATTGTTGTAAAAGCAAAGAACAAAGTATACCACAAGCTCCGAGCTTTGGTTTCCTTCACAGTTACTGCATAGTATTGTAGTTTCCAAACTAAATAAAGTTGATGTATTTAGAAATGTACCTTAAATGTGGTAAGATCTGTAGGCCCCAATTTGTCATTGTGAATGTATCTTTGCCAATGTAAAGCTTTAGTTAAAAATCTCCTGCAGTGTAGAAAGAGTGAACTGTTTAAAGATATCTTTTTTTTTTTTTCTCAGGTCAGAATGCCAATGTCCACATTCCGTATATGAGGTTACCTTATAGAAATAACAAAGACCTCTGCTCTTAGGTGTCTGCTCAATGTTTGAGGTTGGTTCAGAGCTATAAAATACCCTGTTGTCGGACAGATTAATTACTGTGTGAGGTGCCTCTATTGTAATGAACCCATAAATAGACCTCAAACATTCACATTACATACCTCTACTGTGAACTGGATATGTTTCTTTTTCTTTGTCTTTCCATTTACTTTTGCCCTTACCACTGCATTCTTCCAGTCCCCCTGTCTGTCCATGATGCCCCCATGTAAACGAACGGAAACAGCTACACATGCGCGCATGCCGCTCCGCACGCCCGTGCACCTCGACAAGTCCCAGGGTGGCAGTTGCATGGCAGTTAGCTAAAACAACCTCTGCCTCTCTCAGAGGAGTAATGGCAGTTACTTTCCACTCCTACTTTGCATTTGGACTCAGAATGAGCCCATTACTGTCTTGGGGTACCAAGGAACCCAGAAAGAAATCTGTCCACACGTTGTGAAATAAAACAATTGATACCACAGTGTCTGTATTTTTTATGACAGAAAGAGCAGACTTGTGGATTACCAGGCTCTTTGGTTTTCAGAAACTCCTAAGGTATTCCTTATTATAGGTTGTATAAATAGGGCTGGTGTAGTCAGGGAATTGGCACGACTGGGGAATGCTTTGAAACGTCATTGCCTGGGCTGAGGCTTGGCCAGGAGACACTGATGGCTGACTTGGGGCAAGCAGCTCCTCCGAGGGCCTCAGCCGGCAGCCTGACGGGGGCCTGCCCTGTGGCCGGGGGGGGGGGGCATCGGCCCAGCCTGTCTCGTATAGATCAGGTGATCCTGATTAAAAGCCCAACAGAGGGCTTGGGTCTTTCTTAAACTTACACTAGTCAGCACATCCAGCACTTCAATATACTCAGTGTATTTATTTTTTCAAATTTCCGGACGCCAGTCTCATGAGACTTTGTTGTGGTTCACAAACACTGCAAAAGTCTCCAGGGACATTTTCTGTGAAAACAGAGGCTGAAACATTCCTGGATTTCACCATTTCCTTAAATGACAGATGTGTGGCGCTACTGTTTGAAAACAATATTAGTCACTGGTCTTGAGTCTGTGATTTATTCAGTAGATCCGCATGTCCACACCTCACACCTAAGGACTACATATAGTGAACTCCCTCTGCACTGTCATTTACAATTATTTTGTTTTTAAATATTCTAGACTGTATATTAGCTACCTAATCTATATCTGTTTCCACTCCATGTTCACATTGATGAAGAATGCAATTCTGCAAAGCACAGCCAGAACAATTAAGCCCCACCTACACAAAGCAGGGGCAGGAATCAAAAACAAGTTTGTATGTTTCCTATATTTGACCAATGTTCTTAATAGATACAAAAAAAAAATATATCAAAAATACTTTAAAGGATAACTATGAAAAGACCTGGTTATGTATCAGTGGCATGTAATAATTTCTGGAACTTATATGATGAATTTTAATCATTCAGTGCACATGACACACTTCTTGAATTGTACAATTCAAACCCATTTCAGAGATATACTGTCTTTTAAAAACAGCGCACACACCATCACCTGCACAACCAGGAGATAAGGTAAACGCAAATAATTATAAGGCTGAGGATGATCTGTCAAAAATAAATTGAACTGTCTTGAGAGCAGCATAAACAGGCGCTCATAGTGATACGCTGCTTTGACATGTCAAAGGTCATCAACAAAACAATATCCCCAGGCCATTCTACTCAGAAAGGTGAGCGAAAGGTAAATCACATTAGTATGGCAACAAAACAGTCCAACGTATCCACAAAAAGCCTTTGGTGGAAATTATATTAACAAAAGGTAATTGATTCCAGGCTAACACATGAATCGCAGGTGAAAGCTTGATTACAGGAAGCGTATTAATGAGCATTCATTAATCAGTGCTGACAAGAGCAATTAGAGTTTTTGGGATTCACATCATTGGAGTTAATATGTACATTTGTTTTCAAAGCCTTTTCAGCAGTGTGAAGGCTGGTAGGGAACTGAAAAGAAGCTATTACCTGTGTAAATATAACAGTAGGAGGAGAGTAAACCCAGAATCTTCAAGTAAATAAAGGAAATTAATTATAGTCAGGTAATTCCTAAATTAGGTGACCTTATAAAACAGAATCATGCATGAACAGGATTAAATATATATAGACATGCACATATTTTCTGAGTGTTTCCTGATTGCTCATACGTTGAACGCTGTTGAAAGCTGATTTAAATAGAATTTTAAATCCCGGTTCTGCGAAAAAGAATGTAAACAATGATGTTCCATTTACAGCAACAGGGCCTCTCGTTATTTTTATAATTAATCAATTACAGATGGTTATACGTCTATCAGCATTTTCAGCTAATTAGAATGATACAATGAAATGGTTTCACATGTCAGTATGTAGAGTTTGTGCGTAAATAAAGTGATTTAACCATTACGTTCCTTATTTCATTTTAACAAGCTCTGCATATTATAAAACATTTAATATTCTCAAATCCATGTAATACTTAGGACCTCCATTTTTAGTTAAAGTAGGTAGATTGAACAAGTACAGAGCAAGTAAAATTGCCTTTTGGACATATTACCCTTTCAGTTTCATAGTACTGGCAATTAAAATGCTGATTAATGTCAACTACAGCTGCGACACAAGATTATAAATACAAGTGAACAGTAAGGAAACAGGCAGTGCAGATTTGAAGGTTCCTGACCTTGGGTTTATCATGTCTAAATGACACTGAACACTATCCATTACCCTTCTGATGAAATGTATATACGATCTATCCATCCACTATCCATTAAGAACAGCAGAGAATTTGGAGACGCCATTTCATTCAGTCTCTTGCATTCATTTAATTATGTTGCAAAATTGACATTGTTTACAACCTTTGTCATTTGAGTAATCTTTGCATGCTTGAGCGATCACGTCCAACATCAGGAATGTACTTACCTAAATCCAAATAAGAAGGCAAAAACACACCGGAAGCAACACGATGCTGTGTCACCTGCGTTTTCTGTTTAACGCTATGTGGCTTTGACGCCCGGTTTCCAGTCCGCTTCAAACGAACAACTAAGGGGAAGATTTACCGAGGGACGCGTGTTAAAGCACGGAGGATGCTGCCCTGTCTGGTAGTGAGAAGCCAGAACCCAGCGGTAGCCTTCGAGCGTTCAGTTTGATCTGATAACAGATTGATATCCCAAATATGAGCTGACAGGCATTGCTAAAGATGCCAATGGTAATTAATTAGCATCTAATTTTGACCAGGGAATGACAGAATATAGGGGTCCAGTGTTCAGTGCTGTTTCCCCTTAGGCTCCCTTTATCAGGGTCAAGGCGGGAGCGCCTTGAGCTGAGGGCCAGTTAATAAATTGAGGAGGGCACGCCAACGCAGCGATGTTCAGGCGTATCTCTGTCACTGTTCCCACAGCCCCGGGCTAGAGCAGATGCGTTTAAAGGCTCACGCCCTGCGAGTAGGTGCCTTCCCAACGCAGGTGGCTGCGTACGCCTTCACTGTGTTTCATCATAAACACCGCCCTGGTGTTTACGTATGCTGCCAGTGCAAACAAAATTAATAAACATGCAAACTATCTTGCATAATGTACATTATTAAAAAAGTAAAACTTTTTTAAAAAAGAAAAAAGAAAAGAATGCGTTGAGGATTTTAAGTGCTCGGAACATCGTTGTAACACGTTGCTGATTTGTAAAAATTTGCACTTAACGTTCCGTTTGAACCGTTTTTACACTTTGCTCACTTTTTAGGTCAGCACCTCTGTGCTGCAACATGAAGGAAATTGTAGCCTTTTCCTCTGAGAAAATGTCCCTGTTTATATTTCAAATGCTGATTCTGCTGAAAGAGACACTTGACTGACAATGAGTCACAGAGCTCGACCTTTCCGGTTCAAGGTTTAAAGCTTCACCCGAAGACGTTGTCGCCAGCTTTCGTCTTCTGTAAAGCGTTCAGCAAAGGCAAAGAGGCTCCTAATTCTCGGTGGTTGTGAGTAAGGGGTGCAGTAGTGGAACCACTAAGAAAATCCAAGAAACAATGGCAGAGCCTTCAGCTCAGAAATGACATTTCCATTTTTGCCTCCTGGTTTGACTCCCTCATACCTTGCATCCCTGCTAAGCCTGCTATTTTATTTTTCCACAGTGCGGAAAGAGACTTTGGATTTGCAAAGACATAACACATGGACTTCAAACCAATGTGGTAAATTAAGAAAAAAGAGAAAAATGAACACCACTCCCAAAACACCCACGAGAGAGGAATAAATAGTAGATGGGTATGTGAAGGTACACTTAAGAAATCTGGTTTCCTTGACCACATCATCACAATATGCATATACAACTGCTTATTGAATCCAGGCAACGCAGATTCAGAAAAAAAAAGAATACCGGCTCCACAAAAGCACAAAGTAAACCCACAACAAAGAGACTTTAAAGGCAAACTTCACAGACTCATACTATACTGTTCGGAGAGCAGAGCCAGGGTAAAAATAGGTCCTCAAGTGAAACTGTTTTTCGTAACAGGTCTTTCATTTTCTTTGCAGGGAACAATGGGAAAAAAAGTTGGAGAAAAGTCTTCCCACTATGGCTCATTTAAAAGTAGCAGAGCTTGAAGATATTTTCATTAAATTAGACACACACACACACACACACACCACTAATTTGGCTTGTGTTACTGCGGACCCCACTGGCTTCCCAATCGTTTTTTTCATTTTTAGCATTTCAGCTGGCAGTTGTTAGTGTGTGTGTGTGTGTGTGTATACACAAGAAAAGTTAAAATGGGACAGACGTTGGTAACAACTGGATAGCTGGACAAGGTCCCACAGTATTACGGATCTTAAGCACACCACAGCATCAGACTGAAAGGCTATTTGCGGTTTCCTTATTCCCAGTCCAAGACAGAATTTTTGAAATATGTGCATGTGCATGCATTTGTGTATGTGTTTGTGTACATGCATGTGTTTGGAGGTTGCATTGTGTAAAACTACTGTAGCAAGCCTATTACACCTTCTGTCCCATTTCAATTATTAGTATTTAGAATTTAGAACATAACTTAAATGAAACTGCTCTGTCACTTCCTCTTAAAATACAGAGGAAAATTAAACCTTGGAATATTTCAGCATTCCATCACTTATCGGAAGGTAACTTTTTTATTTTTTAATTTCATACGTATGCTATCAAAACCTAAAATCAGGTACTCCGTCACTGTATATAATACATAAAATAAGAGAAATAACTATGCAATGACCACAAAAATTATTAATCTCAAAGAAACACTGTAACTGTCAGCGATTGAACAGATCAACTCAAAATAGAAAATACTCATGTTTAATGTTTTGTTCATTAGCCACTTAATTGCTATAATGAGGTGAATAATTAACCCACTTACAACAACAAAATTTCACTGCTTTAATTGCAACATTTGGAGGCAGTGGCGACATCTAAGGTCAGGAGGACTAAACGATTGCCGAAACAACAAACAGGACAGCTGTGGAGCACAGAGGCAGCAAAGGATACTGGCTAAACTTGTACGTGACTTCAGAGGCTTGTCATAAGCCATGCATAAAGTGCAGAAGGACTGCAGACAATGATAATAAAACAAGGTTCTGGTAAAGGCCATCCAGGACACCCCACCCCCCATCTATTTGCGAGGTGGGGGTGGGGCAGGTCTCAGGAGAACTTTAAAATCACTAATCCCTCTCATCATTTGAACATGTGCCCTCCAGAGCTGGCTCCTCACTCGCAGACGCAGGGGAAAAAACATTTCACATTCACAGATGATCCTAATTTGGTGCGGTTTGGAGTGTAATTTAGATCAAACATATCCATGTAAATGAGTCAGGGTTTCTTAATTAGGTGCCTATGAAGAGGGGGAGACAGGCTGAGGGAGAGCTGGAGAAAAAAAGTTGCACCACATCAGTAGGTATGGGTGTGGCCCCCTGTATAGACAGACCAATAGCGTTCTCTCACACATGCCACTGCCTTTTATTATTGCTATTTTCACTTGGAGAAGGCAAAAGGAATGAATTTTTCAGAGGGAAGAGACTGGAAGACACAGAATTGGAATGGTTCTGAGAGAACGCAGCACCGAGGAACAAAATAGGTCACCTCGCTTCGGCTTTTTTGTCTGTTTCCACTACGGTGCCAGCTACATTTTGCACATAGAGGAAGCTGGGCATACGCCAGGCAGCAGTATATACTGGAGGGCCTGCCATCCTGAGCGATGCTGCGTACACACGGTGGTATGAGTAACCGGAGTCTCACATCATGCTTCGGAATAACATCACAACGCACAGCGAGGACAGCAAGCGCCGCTCGTGGTTTGATTAGTTAACAGTCTGACTAATGGGAACACTGGCACGGTTAACCAGACAGACTTTGCTCGCCGTGCCAGAGGGTATGTTCCACTACGCGGGTGGACTTAAGGCTAAAATGAGTTGTTTTGGGGCATTTGGGCCCTACTTGCACAATGTAAATACAATGTGGTGAGATGGAAATCTCCCCAGGGAAATGGGGTTAGCCACATGGCCCATGATAGCTGCCAAGGGGGTGGGGGGTGGGGGCACATGGACCGGGTGTTGCTCCAGGTCCGCAAAGCTCAATGGTGAGGGTCCCCTTATGCTGCTAGTGACGGTCTGGGTCACACGTGAGGTCACGCTGGAATTACTGCCTACACGTTCTCTAAGCTGTGTTAATAATTTCGTTCCTTTTCCCTAAATGATTGAGGCAGGGATGTGACACATTCCAGACCGACAGTAATAATTAACACAGCTCTTTTGCATACGTGTCTCATATACATTCCATCCTCAAACATTTCACAGCGGAAGTGTCCCCAAAAATGGAGAATTAATTATTTTCCTACTTGCAGAGTTTGTAAAGCAGTAATTCATTTTGGGATTCATTTTGGGAGACGTCACAAGAGAGATTGCGGATGTAAAGTTTTTATAATACTTAAATTAACCGATTCACAATTAGTTGTAGAACTGGTGTGAGTGACCTGTATTGAGTTTATTAACTAACTTGAAATTAAATCTTATATATAAATAAATATGTATTATATCTTACATGTGTGTATGTATATAAATAATATGTGCAGTCAAATAGCAGAAACACTTTCAAAATTACCATGATCTCTTTTCCAGGGTGTCAGATGGGAAGAGGCGCTGGCCTGTTTGGGAAGCTTTATGCAAACCCCTATTGATTAATAATGAAGTGCGGTTGAAAAACTCTCCTGAACTCTGTAATGACCTGTCATCGACCCCCCCCCCCACTTACACGCTGACATCCGGCCCACTCTTGTCACCCAGGTGGGGTGGCTGGTAGCGGCTTTGCGAGGCTCTGGTGCTGAGCTCGCACCTTCGCTGCAGGATCCCGATGCCCCTTTGTCAGACTAATTAGGAGAAGCCCCTGGCCCTGCGTGTGCTGATAGGGTGGGCCAGCAGGCAAGCCCCGCCTCTCTCCTGAGGTACTCGGTTCCATCTGAGCTTACTGACACCTGATACGAGCTGAAAACGACACCTCAGCAGCAGCTGAGATTTCAGCGCGCACTAAAGCTTATGCCTGTGAACACACGTTTTCCTGGTGCACGACAAACCGCCGATGTGAAGAAGTCACATACAGCACATGATATATATTTTATACATTATTGTGCACTGTAGCTGGAATGGTAAATGGCAGCACCTAAACCTTCTGCTGGTTGGGGGTGCATAGCCCTCACCCTCAGGGGCGCACTGTGTGCTTACTTTTCCTCAACCTCACTCTCCTAATTGCAGCATTGAAGTAATTATTTGGAAAGTAAATCACTTTCTCCAAGTGTTTCAGGTGTAAATCAGGTGCTAATTAAAATGTATTCTGCACAATCAGTGGGACTCTGTGAGAATTGCAGGCCCTTTTTGTAGAGGGAGCAAAGCACAAAAAAAACCATAAAAGAAATTTAAAAAATAAGGTTTTACACTAAATCCACTTTTAAATACTGTATGTATATCTTATAGCAATGTTTTGTGAAGACTTCATCTACTCAGTGAAACAGTTTTTGTATACAAACACACAAAACACAAGACCTATTGAAAGCAATGCATGCGCCACAGTATTGCAATTGACCACAAAATAAAATATTTTTTTCAGTACCAGTTCCAGTAGAGAATTGTTATTAAAGGATCTGGCTGCATTTGTCGTGCAATGGCTAGGTTTATGTTCACTGGAGTAATGAATAACGCATGTGCTTTTATTATGAGCATAATTAATAATTCAAAACTTCGGTAGAAATATGACCTTGGTAAAATTCAGAGAGCCAAACGGTTCAGGAAAAACAACAACAACAGCAGCAGCTAAAACAACGACGGCAAAAACTACAAACAATTGCCATTATCAACACTGCCAGGAACAAAAGACCCTGGACAGTGGAACAAAATCAAATAAGATACAGGACTGAGCTGGCAGCTTGTGCAGACCTCAGAAAGCCAGCAGTAAGTAAGAACAGCCTCAGGGCAAGATTCTTAAGGTTAAGGGACTCAAAAGAAATTCGTGTAATCTCCATGCAAAATTTCGGGCCTTATTGATCTTATGTTAGGATTCTTTGAATATTTCAACATTACAGTGGTTCTTGTATACATCCATTTATGCATGTAGGTTTTAGTTAGCATATAACCTGTGGGAGAATTGTAGAGCTTTTATTATAGTAGTACAAAGTAGTAAGAGATGCTTTCTTTATAATCCAGGGACCAGTAGATAATTTATTAGATGACTACAGACTGTCAATAACTCAAGAATTAGTATAACATTACCTTAACTGTTTTAACTATTTGTGTTAATTATCCCATCCTTTTTACGTTCTAATTTGGAGCACCAAAAGAATAATAAGAAGAAAATATTCTGACTGTCTCTGCTGTCGTGTTTATCACAATTAACGATGTATAAATTGGACCGTTTATTTCTCTGGAGGAAGATGAAATGAATTCCATGACCCGCATGCTGGTATGTTATTGGGGCTGACGCCTGGTGTCCCAGTCTGAACTCAGGGTTTGCGTCTGCTTTGCCAGAGGGGGATGAAGAGGGCCGCCTCCCGGTCCACCCAGCCTCAGAGACGGGAGGGGGGGTGTCCCCGATTGGTGGCCCCAGAGGCGTAGTGAGCTGGGTGGTGGGGAGGAGGAGGAAGGACAAGACTCACGCCAGCGACGGTGACTGTGGGGGTGCTGGTGGCTTGCCACCTGGAGTCCTCCCTATAGCCCCCATCTGTCCTAAGTACCTGTGTACCACTTCACAGGACTGTGGTATTCTCTTGGAGAGGGAGTGCACAAATTTTTGTTGTGTTCCAGTATTCGTTGGATTAATTAGTGTCATTGTTTGGAAAGAGCAAATGACATCACTGCCCCAGTTTTGCATGAAGGCCTCAGTGCTACAGCCGTTCTTCACCTCCTCCAGACCTCCAGGCACAGAGTGTTTTACTTAGCACGGCCGAATGGCCGCACTGCAATTAGCGCATACCAAAGCTTGCGCTCTGATGTCATGTCTTCTGACACGTCATGCAGACTCTGAACGGAGGATGAAGACAGAGCTTTGCTTTCTATCTTGCTGAAAATCATCCGCTGTGGTTAATTCTCAGTGCGGTAACTTTTGAAATTGAACCAATCTCTAAAAGTCACACCACTGACTTTCAAAGCGCTGGAAATAAAATGGGGAACAAAGGCAAATATCTCTGAACAGTCAGTTCAAAGACTTGAGTTAATTAGTTTTTTCATAATCTGCAGATGCAGCGATAAAAGTTGTATACAAATACACTAGTACTGCAAGGATTCAGTTACGTGGCACACAATTATGCCATGATGCATTACTGCCGTTAAAATGGCAGACAGTCCACTCGCAACTTATGCAGACCTAACTTATGTGAACTAAATTTTACATGGACAGCCAGGGCAAAGGTGAAGGCATGTAAAGGCAGAAAAGGCAAATTTATTTCAATATAACTAAATAAAATTTAATTAATTCTCTTTCATTTTAAGTTAAGTATCCCTTCATTAGCAATAAAAATGCAGCACTATCCATTACATGCACTGGTTTATATGATATATATTTGCCATAAAAAAGCTACAGTGGATCAACAGAGTGCATGCTTTACTGTAAATTAATTCTATTTTCTAATTTCGCTAATTGTCTTTCCTACCAATGCACCTATTCCCTGTATATGGAATAAAAAATAGTTTAAAATGCTGTTCACGTTTACATATAATTTACAGTAGAGGTCACCAATAGATGACTGCATGTAACCATCCTCTTTTACAAAGCCTTCCAGTTGAAAACCCAACAAAGAAAAGAAAAAATCAGCATCACATTTTTTTTTCCTTGTGAGCACTTTCTCATATCCATGTTGTATGACATAGTTTGTCATGCTGATCCAACATATCCACGTGTGTTTGCAGGAGTTTAAGGACATACAGTGCATACTATAGTGCCAGGCTGTGGTGGTTTGATCAAGGGGGAGCTCCTGACCCCCGCCCCCCCAATGCATCTAACATTCGCTCACAATACAAAAACGGTGGAGACTATTTTTGAACAGACAGAAATTGTATAAAAACAGGGAAAAATGTGGTGTGCATACAAACACGACAAAACAAATAGTCAGCTCCCACTAGCAGAGTCTGACTCAGCTGTGACAAAATCAATACGGGCATTAAACCTCCTGCTCGACGTTGGACGCAGGGCGTACGCGACACAGGGCCGAGGAGATGGCCACTTACTTCTGGAAGTGCCTGAAGAGCAGCTTCATGGTGTCCTGGTTCGGTCTGGGCAGCTGCAGGACCAGCTTCTTCACCTCCTGCCGACGCCGCGACACCTCCTTCGTTTCTGTTCAAGGAGCAGAAAAGGCAGCGGAGTGAAGACGGTGTGTGTATCGAGAGTTGCGTCTCACGTCAACAATGCTGTTTGCTTTATGTTATTTTATAAATTACACTGTTTTTTTAGTTAATGGGTTAAGGTTAACCAGCTCGTTTGTGCTGTCCAGACACCTAATCCCTTATTTTTAGACTGTGACTGCAAAAATTTCTCCCAACGATAGCATGCGCTCCTTGGCGTACGTGCCTCCGGCAGGGCGCTAACACGTTTAGGAGGTGCGTTTCAGTGTCAAGATTAGTGACTCTCTGGCTTTACATTGTACATCCAATTGTGCGTACCTTTTTCTCTTAAAAAAAACTGTTATAATTTATAGCATATTGAATGTCAATCTGACAATGCAAACATCGATAATAAGATTTCTGCGTTATCTGATTATGTATTCTTTGACTGAGTCATGGATGGTAGCAAAAGCCAGGCCCCGAGGTTCATAAATCACTTACATTTGCAGTTTGTGTACCTCGCCAGCGGAGGAAACTATAAACTAATAAATCACAGACTACAGCAGTAGATTTGCACTATAAAAAATTAACCACTTAAACAGGGCCTGTGTTGTCCAGGCCTCGCTGGGGAACCCTGACCATTAATATGCAATGATTTGAGTCAGCGATTCAGAACCTCACATGACAAAAGGCACCGCCTGTTGTGCTGGCATTTATCGATATCCTGCACATCCTGCAACGTGGAAGGATGTGGCAGCTGCTATCGCTGAAGAGGAACCAGATCATCTTACAGCTTTGTGAAGTTACCTGCTCTGCACTGACATTTATCAAGATCACTTTAGCCAGGGAGCCCCGCACAGCTAAAGGTCTCCTATCTGAAAGCGACATCGTTATGAATTATTGTTTGCGGCTAGGTCGAAAATTGTACTTTCTGCCTGCTTTTACTCATGATAAATCAACCGGCCATGTATCGCCACTCACCCGCAGAAAGGTGCTGAGCCAAAGGGTTTTTTTCCTCTCAGGTTGCTTACTTTATAATGCTGTTCTCTGTAAAACTCGAGGCCTGTTACATGAGAACTGCTGTATATGTTTAGTACTGAACCTTCTCATCATGAAGAGAATGCATGGTTGTCTTAGTCAGGGATTTCAGGTAATTTACAGCATTGTTTAAAAAATTTATAGCATGTATTCTACTATATTATCAACTTATTTAAAATTTGTAAAAAACATACAACATAAGTAGACAAACATTGCCTATATATGTGAGTGTCTGTGTGTGTGTGTGTGTGTGTGATTGTGCTCTAAATATTGGTGTCCTTATTGTATCCAGTATATCTGGATGCAATAATGTGAATGACCGCAAATGTTGTTACTGAGACAATAATAAGGAGAAACGTATTTTCCAGTCCTATCTGACGAGGGATGACCACGTTGAAACTACCTAACCCTTTAGAGAACATGAGGTGATGACACAGTACTTTATCCACCTCAGGATCTTTTTCGGGAAATAAATCTCTGTGCGCTCCACGGGCAGATAAGACTGGACACTTGTTCTGTGTGTCCAGGGGCACCCCCTGTGCCATGCCTACTGGGATGTCCAAGTGAACAGGCTTGTTCATTTACACCCCATGAGAACTGCAGAGCCTGTGGATTTTTGTCAGGTTCCAGCACTAAATTAACATTCCCTTAACAGAGATATCATAATTTTAATAGAAAACTGCAACCTTGGTAAGTAGTAAGAGGCTGTCTAGAGCATAGGTAAGTGGTGTGAATGATTCATACCTGAAAAGCACCAAAGGGCTCCCATGTTTAACAATGAGGTCTGTGGACATTATGGTCCTCAGCCCAGCAGAGATGCGATCCTGTAATAAGTTCAGGCATGTGGTATCCTCGATCACACGCATTGAACTCAGTGCTGCTACGAAGCCTTCCAGCTTTCAAGCGCTGAAGCAGACCCTTGCCGGCACATCATTTGAACCCACACAACTGCTGTTGTCTAAATGGTTACACAACCTTCTGTTTTAGGTATAACCATGACCCTTTTCATGAATATTCATGAGCTGCCACCAAAGGACGCCCATGTATGGAGACGTTGAGCACATCTCAACCCACAACTCGTGCAGTTGTCCATGCAGCAGACCTCCTCACTGCACATGTAGCAGGTTGACTATAATCTGTTTGATCTTGGTCCCAGGGCTCTGTGTGCCTTTGAGCATGACTGAGCACCTTTTTCGAGGTGTTTGCAGAATTTGTTTACAGCTTTGGTCACTGGGCCTGGCCTGCTGTGAGGGATGGAGGCCTCAGCAATCAGAGACAAAAAACCTTCTTCACAGGCATCTCTCACTCTGCAAAATGCACCTTCAAAGACTGGTTACAGGAAAACCACGGCAACGGCACTTCAGCAAACCGACAGTCATGAAAAATTGAACATATCTGTTTATGCATTTACACCTGCGCTGCATGGTGTGTCTGTGGTAGACACTTTTATTTTTTTTTTAAAGGAGCATCTTTGATGGATTGAAAACAAAGGCTAAAAGGTAATATACCATCAGGGGACCTTTTGTCCACTTCACCAGAAAGACATTCATAATGTTGTTTATTGCAGAATCAGCTTCTCGAACGCTCGCGCCGGCTTCCTGCAATCATTTTCTGCCATACAAAGTACTTCCCCGCAAAAATCCAAACAAGGACAAAGAATGACAAAAACAGAGCCTCCGCCGCATTGTGTCGAGGAACGTGGATCTCCGTCTCGGGGTTAGAAACGTTCAATCTGACCTCCTTTGCGCAAGGAGCTAAAATGTGCTTTAAAAAAGATGCAATAAAGTTGTGAACTGAACTAACAAAAAAAAAACAGGATTTTGTGTGTGTGCACGTGCGTGTGTGTACTCTGCTATATGCATAACGCGAGAACCCAAACTCTATTGCATTTGTAATGGCTGGATCTAAGTAAAATGAATGAGACTTTAAAATAATGGACAATAATTACAGGAACAGTCGGGTTGTGTTGCAATGCCAGGCGTAATCATTTACCATCAAACCCTTCCCTCTCTCCTCCAAGGAGATTCTCGGCTTCTGGCAGGAAGGCAGATGGTTTACAGAAAAGAAGACAAGTCAAAAGAGCACAAAAAAAGCAGAGAGGTGCTTGGTTGCCAACGTTGGTTCTATCAATCTTTCTCGGAGGAGCTATGTCTCACCTTTGACCTTGTGAAAATAGTCACATTCATCATACTCGGTTTTGGTGCTGTGGTTAACTACTCACTTCCTTTCCCTGGAGGACAGAAGAGGTCTTTTTCTGGTCATTTTGTCCAGGTATGACCCCTGGGCCACAAAGGGGTGTTTTTATCCAGGGACTGACTCTACAAGGAAGGTGTAATGATGAACTTCAGTGCTGTCAAATTGTCTCAAGAGTGTAATTCGAATGACCTTTAGGTATTTCATATTGAAAAGGAATAAATACCCTCCTAAGGGTAAAAACACTGGTTCTGGCTATCTTTGTAAAATAAAGCTGTCAAACACCAGCTAATAAGAAATAAGGCATTTTCATTACCTCCCCCAAGCTTTTTAATAGACTTTAATTATGTTGTTTTCCTCCATGTGTGCTTTCAAAAGGACTCATCCTGTATCAGTTACAGGCTTTAAAAAAATCAAGACAAATTTATGGCATAATTAGCCAACAGTATTGTGTTATTATAACCTGCATAATTGCCATGAGTACAAGTGGTCAAACAATCCACTCTAATGGATGACCTTTGGTTAAACTTACAGTATTCCTGACATTACATTTGCCAGTTCATATAGAACTCCTCATAAATGCAGGACTTAAATGAAGAGCACTAGAAGCTCTATCTCAGGAGATGGCATTGCTGCTTCATATCTCCAGGACTGCTGGTTCAGTTCCAGCCCCAGTTCTGTCAGTATGGAGTTTGAAATTTGTCCCATGATTCTGTGGGTTTCCACTGTGTACACTGGTTTCCTTCTGGCAGTCCAAAGACATGTGGCTCACACAAACTGATGACCCTTAATTTTGCCTTGTTCGCCACTGAACTCATGTACACGTGCTCCATTTGATAGCTTAGTGTATACTGTCAGTGGCGAACCCAGTCTTATGCCCCCTGTTTTCTGGGATTGGCTGTGGACCACCACAACCATGACTGAAATAGCAGCTTAAGATAGCACTATTATTTTGTGCAGTATTGGGGAAAAGTTATACATTTGTGGATTATACAAAGTCTTACATTTTAAAGTAAAAATCTTCATTTTATTCATATTTTTTACTGGATTATTGTGATTGACATACATATACATGTATTTCTGTGCTAAAAAGTGTGATGTGCACAGTATTTGACTACAACAAATGTAATCGGTAGCTCCTCTTTGGTCTTTTATTGCAGAGAACACACTACTATGTATCTGTGTTTATGTGCAAAACACCTGGCACTAAAGTCATTCACAAAAACCTGTTCCTCTGTGTAAGAATGCCTGCTGGGCATCTCCTCAGCCCCAAGAGCCTTTGTGCCAGTTCCATCCCACTGGGCAAGTCCAGTACAGGCAGATGGGAGGGAGGGCTGGGTAGGGGGTGTTGGGAGGAGCAGGGAGGGGGGCTGCCCAGCCGTGCATTAACACGCCATCCAACGGAGAGTCCCTCTCCTTGGGCACAGCCCACATGGTGGTAGGATGCCAGGGCGATGGTAAGCGCTTACTCTAAGCGACACCCCATTTCCTGCCTACTGAGCCCTCGGAAGGCGGCAGATGTCAGCAGCCGCGATCCGCTGCCGCTGAGGGCCTACCCGCTCGGACATGGTCACTGGGGACACCGGGGGTGGGGGTCGAGTAAGCGTGGCCCTCATTAGTGCCAGATGCTGCAAGCATTTGGTTGGATTTTTTTTTTTCAACAGATTGATAATCTCTGGGAATGAATCTTCTCTTCCATTGCCTGAGCGCTGAGATTACAACACAGTATGAGCCGTTTTCCAATTTCCCACCAAATTTGCAGGCAGACCTGAACAGATGTTTGTCCTGTGTTAAGTTGCTTACTTTGGGAGGGGTGACATGATAACTGTTAGGAGCATTGGATCATTACAACACAGCTTTCATAAGCATCCAGCTGTCAGCCATTACTGTGGGGGAACTAAGAAAAAACAGTTTCTTATAACAAAATGCACGCATATGTAATATTTACTACTAGTTTGTATTTAACTTAAATTTTTAATGATTTACCAATGAATATGATACACACACACATAAACACAAAAAAATTATATATATATATATATATATATATATATAATTTTTTTTTTCATAATATACACTAATTTATTATATTTGTCATGTCAAGGTTTGTAGTATATAAGGCCTTTCCTTTACAAAATGCAGACTACAATGCTGTATACAGCAGTACCACATCTACGAGCCACGGTGTCGCCATGTCTGAAGATCAGCGTAACATAAACACTAACGTCCACAACGGCTGTTCCCTTCTCAGGTCTGAGGAAGAAAGCCATGTGACTGGCTCACAGGCCGATATTTTACATAGCGGGGTGGACTCCGCGTTTCATCTGAATGTGCACCTGACCTCCTCCTCTTCCAGTTTTGAACGGCCAGCAGGTCTGAGGCTGAGAGGAAATTGTGCTACATTTCCTGACAAATTGAGTTAAACGGACATTAAGTGGGCTTTAAGAAAACAAATGGCTGTCTTTATCACAGGTGGACACTGATGGCTTAATGGGGCCTCCGCTGATCGTATCGCCGCTAATGGCTTGACAAGAAGCATTAACGGTTTTGTGTAAAGAACTGGCAGGGGCCGGCCTCGCTAACGTGGACCTGTCAGGCACAGCGTGCCCCCTTTGTGCAGGCAAGCAGATGTTTGCATGTATGCGGCGGACTGAAATTACAGCGGGCAGCAGATGCCTGTAAAGGTGCCAGGCTTGTGAATTGTGGAGACAGAACATGTTCTGGGAGAGAGCGGGTCTGCCCTTGTGCCACAGGTGATCCCTAACAGAACAAGCTGGAGCTTAGCAATTTTTTCCCTTTTTTTTGGCTTTTCTGCTGCTTCGCCCGGATAGTATTTAGGAACAGAGCCCAAACTGAGGCCTAATTACAGGAACTGACAAAGAGGCAGCCTTCCTTTCTCAGGGACAATTACAGCACAGGAATGGGATACACAGAGGACGGGCGTGTCCTCAAGCTTTCGGCTTTATTTCATGTGAATTACATCTCAGAACATGCGTACATTTGCTGTTACATGGTGTTCTGTCCAATCTGCAAAATAAACTAGGGCCCTTAAACACAGCCTGGTCACCACTGCAGTTAACACCGGACTGGCTCAGAACTATTGTTTGTGTGTAAGTTTGCCTGTTTTGTAAGACACTACCTAAAAAGAACAGCAGAAGACCAAACATCCAAATATAGTCAGTTCCATCTATATTCAGTATTTTAACTTAAGAAAATTGAATGAATGTTTAGAACAAGTCATCAAGTGCATGATGATGTCACTCTCTGCACACATCATGTAACACATGTTACACTGCATGGCATATGTACCACTGATTGATGAATTAATGTACAGGGTTTTCATAATCCTCTCATAAAAACTATGGGCAAAGCTCAAAACTGACATTTGTTGAATATACCCATTGAAGACGATCAAGACGATCACTCTGTGTTATGGTATTAATATGCAACAGTGCGTCTCGGTAGAAGGGAGACAGACAAACAGTCAAGGCTTTGATAGGCTTTGATATTGTGTGATAACACTAAGCAAGACTTTGCCTTTATTGCCCACACACCTAAGTTACACCCCCCCCCCACCATACTGAGCTGCACTGTTGTACCAGTAAGGAAACTTATTGCTTGGCTTTAAAATTTTAGACATAAAGTAGTGATTTAATTCAAAGGACCCACCTATCCATGTAAATTCTCCATGACTCAGACCAGCCTTTACTAAGACACTTAACTGCTTATTACGTACAGTGTGGTGTTGATTGCAAAAAGTATCATCGCCTATTTTTTGGTTGCATGCTGAGATGAATGCTCAAAATAAATATGTATTAACCACACTTTCTCAATTAACCTCAGCAAATTGCTGTAATGGTAACAATCAAATCATTTACATCTAGATACCAAGCTTTTAATTTGACAAATATGTGGTTTCTTAGCTCAAGTCCATTATGTTTGGAGTGTCTACTATTTTTGTGGGTTACCACTTTAGCGGTTCCAAAATTTCCAGGCCCCAACTTCCAGTCTTTTCCACATGACCATCTGCTTGTCTAGGCCTCAGGAGTGTGCCATGGGGGCTGGGGTGTAAATCTGCACCCCTCTCAGTGCCCTTCTGCCTACGTATGTCCCCTGGGCATTTTATTTCCTCTGCCTTGTCCATACCAGTAGTTCTACCCAGATGGGGAGAACAAAGTAAGGCCTCTTTGTGCCTTTACATCACTCCAGAGTAGTGGGCGGGGCTTTAGAGCAGCAAACCCCTCCCCTTTCTTTCACCGGTTTTTATTTCTAAAAGCCATGTGAGAAAAGCCTTCTTGCCATTTAAAGATCCACACGTACCCTTTGAAGGATAATTAACTGGCCACACACTCCCATTGGACATCCACCCACTTAGTCTCTGTCAGTGCCCCCTCGAGAATACACTGATGTGTGTCTGAGACACTACACTGAATTCACTCTCCTGTGTTGGAACTTTTCTGTTTTTTTAAAGAAAAACAAACAGCATAGAACATTGTAGATACTATACTACTTACAATGCAGATACTATACTACTTACACTGTAGACACTATACTACTTACACTGTAGACACTATACTACGTCTGTTGTTGATAAGTCATAGCACAGCTCATAGAACGTAAAGACACACAAACAGAGGGAGACTAAATGAAATGTATATTAGACAGTATACATCTAATAAGCATGACCGTCTTTGCTATATAGTCAAGGAAGAAAAGACTTAGGATCAATTTTTTTTCTTATTAGCTATATAATCAAAAAGCACATGTTGTCTACACGGATATGCCATGTCATGTTATTTAAAGTATTACTGTATGGCTTTATTTAAAAGATCAATTACATTTTGAATTCCAACACAAGGCTTTTCATTTCAAAGCAGCTGAAGGTTCTTGTTTGACCTTTCCATCATTGTGCCTTTGAAAGTTGAGAGTCACATTTATCATGCTGTAATTATTGTTTCTGATTGTGTCTGTTTTTGTGCTTTCGGTCCTAGCTGGGTCTATAGCACTGCTATTACCCCCCCACCCCCCAGCTGCCAGCCATACAAACAGGTAGCTTGCACTCCATTAAACAAACACTGTGGCCCCTCACTTTTATTTGACATTTTATTTGGCCATGACAAACGAGCAGCAGTTGGATTATAACATAATTTGTCTTGTCTTTATTACCGGCACAAAGGACACCATTCATTAATTATTCTGCCGTTGCGGCTCAACGCTAACTGGAAAGGTCCCTCATTGGACAGATGGTGAGGACAATGTTATTTATATCAATCACCCTGGAATGCTCAGGCCGGATGACTATACCTTGGACTGTGCTGATTTATTTCTCACAGCCTCCAGCTCGACCTCACAAGGCCCTGCTGGCCCGCTTTAATCGAAATTGGATTGACGGTGGCTGCCGCTGGTTTTGCTGTGTTTTGTGTACATGCTGGATTTCCCTACATGCAAGCTCCTTTATTCTTTCTTTTAACACTCTGTGAGACCGTTGTCAGTCCTGGTACTAACATATTTTGATGGCAAATGAAAGGTTCTCGTTTTGAGTGAATGCAGCGAATCACAGCTAAGTACGATTTTCGGGAAACGTATCAGTTATTTTAATGTGTATCTTTTTTCACATTTGGTGTCAGAATTCTGACATTTAATTTTTGTAATATGTAGTTCATAATAACATAATAAATAATGTAAAGAGTTAGAGAAATTGTTACACACTTCTTTTATTTTTTGATACAAAACAATGTTAAATGTTTACTCATACTGAAAGGAATAAGAAAAAAATATCACATTTTAAGGGATGTCATGTTGTCTTATTTGCTATTTTGATGTTACTGTTCTTTAGATAATTATGGGACTTAAAATATTATGTCATCTGTATTGTGTCTCACTGAGTATGACAGAACCGACTGCTACTATATTGCATAGCATGTGTGCTTCATTCTAGCAGGTTGTTACATCTCTTATCTGTGATCTTGTACACAGACTTCATTACTCTCACTGCCACAACTGATATGGGAAGACAAGCAACATGAAGAAGAGGTAGAGGAACAGACAGAAAGGATTTCTGAGTTATGTGTCACGTACAGCAGTCATGCCCTTTCATCAGGCACTACAGATATACAACCACCGTTCTCAGCCGCCAAGGTCAACAGCACGCTCCAAATAACGGTTTTTGGTCAATATCTTGCTTACTACTTGTAAGCATGCAATAAAAGTTCCCCAGAAAGCTAAACGTCTACAGAAATCAAGTTTCTGAAGCGCTTCTCACTGTGCCAAGTGAGTTCACACTGATTCCCATTAAGTAGCTAATTCTGCATATCGATCGCATTCTCTTCACTTCAATTTACGATTATTTCAGAAAACATTTATGTCTTCTTTAAGATATTTATTTCACACAAAAGGGGTCTATTTCCCCTGCTTTTTTTCACAGTAATTACAAATGCTTCTGGAAGTGCGTCAAATGCATATTTGTGTTCCCATTATCAACCACAAAACCGGAAAACACTTTATAGGAAATTCAGCAAAAATGGTGTTACCCGTTGGTGATCTAAATGAGTTCTATTACAATGTTTATGCCCAATAGGTCTAGACTGCTGCTCTTTCCAGCTATTTGAAATCTTGGGAGAATTTGATGATTTATGACCTGTTATGGCGCAAGACAGTTAAAAGGAGTTCTGATGTGAATTCCATAAAGCCTTTATAGATGCATGTTGCAATACAACATCTGTACATTGGAAACATTGACAATATATTTCCTGAATTGAGTAAATGAAGGATCTTTAAGCATTTTTAAAAACATCTTTTCTGCTTGAGTATAAGGGTACTGCAGCATCTTTACTTGGAACTGTTATTGTCATACAGATTGTTGCCATAAACATTATAGACTAATCATATTCATTAAATCAGCCTTTAATTAACATTCCTCATAAAGCCAGAGAATAAATGTAATTATTTATTCATCATAAAGATAAAATTTTGTTAGTGGAACCAATGCTGATAATGTAACTCAGTGTTAACCCTGGAAGTGCATGTTTAATACACTTCGTACCACAAAACAGTTAAATCTTTTTCTTTGTATAAATAAACCTTATTGAATAACCTTGTGTCTAGGGCTCATATGCTTTTTGAAAAAGCAAACAGCAAAAAGTACAGGTTATGATTAAGATTTTAAAGGCATTTTCTCCGCTTTTAGTTAATGAAAAACAAAGTCTTGGAGGATCTAAGTTGTAATTTATTAAACATGAAAAGTTCCTTGATGAAATATAGAAATGAGATATATTTTGCATTTCAAAGATTTAAGCTGACAACTTACTTGCATGCAAATTAAGATGAAATTTATATAAGAAAAAAAGCATTTGAAGCAGAATTATTTCAGAATGCAAGTATTACAATGACATGGACCGCAGATAAGGAAAGGCATTTATTTCTCCAAAGTGCTGAAATGGGTTTCCATATGCCATTGTGATTTTGTGTTAGGTTTTTTTTTTTCTAAAGTACTGCATATTAAAATATTGCACCAAATTAGTAATAAATTTGTTAATTACAATTTTAAAAAGCACAACTGTGCTGTTTTCCCAGTATGCTTTCTTTGCATTTAATTCAAAAGCAGCATTGCAAATGTGTTACTAAATCAATAATGTGGAGGGCCTGACAATAATTTAAAAAAATAAATCCCCATAAGTAATCTTTCAAGCCCGTATATTGTTTTTAAACTGTAAACCTAGCCATATGTATATATAACCAAAATAAACCAATAGAAATTGTCACACTTTTGGGTTTGTGTGCATTGTTTTTTAGTTCACTGGCAATTGTTTTTACTCTATGAATAGAAAAGAAATGTGGTACACTAGAGTTTTTCTACACAGTAGGTTAGCTTTTGCTATTCAGACAATCAGTCAGGCTGGCTAAGAGTTCATTATGTTAGATATTCATGGAGCTAATGTGCCGCTACCATTTCCAGTGAAGGACCCAATAAAATATGCAGCTAAACTGCCTTCTTGCTATATAGCTGCCTTTTGTAATGTCCCCTTTTTGCATATGTTTTCTATATACATACATTTTAAGTTAGCTTGCTTTGTGTTAGGCATGGATTTATCCAAAGGCCATGAGGACCACCCCCCTTCATTCTGTCTCATTAACTATTATTTATTTCTATTAAAAGAAATTAGCAGCATTAAATATGACTTTCAAAATTCATTCTTCAAGTAGCACAGGTCCTGACCACAAATAAACAGGTAAACAACTTATATAACCGTTCTTAATCTTCCTTTCCTTAAAGGGCTGTTACAGAAGGTTACTGATCAATAAAACTGAAAAAATATATATTTGTATTTGTGGGCACAAGAGAAACAAGGATTATTTGCACATTATGTATTCCTTCCCTTCTTCACATATGTCAATAATACCTTAAGATTTTACATAACAAAAATTACTCCCGAAATTTACCTTCCACGTCTAGTGAACCTCTAACTGCTTTGTTTCCATGCAAGGAAGAACACCTTAATTAAAAATCCACACTTTGGGTACGAGGTTTGTCATGTCGCACACAAGCCTCAAATGACGGAGGCTTGTACTAGCTACAGGAGGAAAAACAGCCTTTGTCTGGTTACAAACATAAACATTTTTGAAATTCTCAGCTATTCATATTCATATTCACGGACTCAGAAAGCACAGCGAGCGATTGGTTCATCTCTACTCTCCTTCTATGTGAGACGTTGCTCCGCATTTGCTCGTGGACTACACGTGCTTGCGATGTCCTACCGACGGCACTGTGCAAGAATGTTAGGTAGTAATTCTCATAAAACCCCAATTCATCTGCGCGGGGGCGTAGTTTGCTTGAAACACAGAGCCTACAAAAGGGCGAGCTTGTCAGCGAGACAGGTGGCTGGAGATCTCGCTCTGATGCTGAGCGATATGAATAATAGATTCTGGTAAATGTGCGCCAGGACCCGGGCTGTAAACACAGCTGCTTCCCTTCCCATCCAAAAAAGGACGGCTTGGCAGGCCAGGATCCGGGGCGCACTGCACCTGAGGACCGGGACCGATTAACTAATCAAAATCATGGGCTAAATGGGGGGAGAGCAGAAAGGGGGGAGGGGGAGAGAGAGGCAGAGCTGCAAGAGGTGGTAGGTTGTACTTTCAGCTCTGATGCACTGGAACTGCCCGTCGGAGATTATGGCAAATAAGGAAGGCTGGCGGCAAACTCTTTGGTTACCGGCATGAAATATAAACACCGTGGAGAGGAACAAAGGAGACAAAACGCTGCGCATGTTTTAAATCATCTTCTGGCAAACAAAAGCAAGGGTCTGTTATGTCGTGTTGGTCAGCAATAATATGTAGTTGGTCTTTGGGCGTGTCAGGTGGCAGAGCTAGTCTTATAAATGTTTCAATGACTTTGTTGCTATAAATGATGACTGGGAGAAGTGGCGGGCAGGTCTCTTTAAAAAAGCACCATGCCTGTTTGGATAATTGCTGATTTTCAGCTGAAGTTGCTGTCCATGGCCTGTCTATCAGGCAGACGTCTGCCTGAACATCCAATCAGGGAATGTCACAAACACATGAACACACACTCACGCAAGGAGATGGAACTGCATTTGGAAATATGAGTTTTTTTGTATCATAAAGACACAAAAATGTCACACTTAGCAAAACATGCTCAAGTAATGGCTGTATAAATGTTCTGCTGATGTCATCTTTCTGCGCCGAGATGTAAAAGTGGAAACTTTCATTGTTCTCATTTTTTTTTTGTTCAGCATTTGATGACTCCCTTGCTGGAGTTTAGGAAGAATTTGCCCAGCAGAAGGTAATTAATTCTTCAATTAAAATGTTGTTAAACATTTTTAATGAGTAATGGGCACTTGGGAATTAGATACAAAAGTATCTTTAAAGAGGAAAGAAAACATGGATTATTTACCTTCTGAAAACATGCCTTATGACCTACTTTTTAAATATCAAATGAGTGTACAAATATAAATGAAAAATCAAATGAGGTTTAGGTTGGCACAGAGGCATCACGCTTTATCTCAGGTGATTATTCTTGGCTGTTCTCATACGCTGTTTTTTTTCCATTGCAAATTAGGCCAGGATTACTCTCACAATAACATCTCACACAACACTGTAAGGATCCAAGGGCAAATGAATGTATTCCCAGTTTGGCAGATTTAATTAAAACAGAAGCAGTACATTTCTATTGAAGACAGCAACATATCATTTCAGATTAAAAGTCAGAGGTTTATTTTCAATAGGATGCAATCTCTTCACCGCACTTAAAGTTGCAAGTCGAGACCCTGTCCACGTTACCCTTTGTTTGCGCCCATTTAAAGAACTCCACGAACACAACCGGATCAGCACCGAACGCGAGTGTGTTCTACAGCTCTCCCGTCTGTGGTAATGCATGAACAACTACAGCTCATAATAGGAGGCGAACTCCGTAGGTTCCTGGCATTGCAGTCTCAATTAGTGACTTGTAAATGTGTTGCTTGCTTAATCACCCAAAACCCGGCCCCCAGGACCTCTGCTAATGCAACCCCATTAAAAGGGCCATCAAAACAAAAGATCTACTCCTAATGACAATGATCCCTCATCGCTGTCATGAGAGGAAAAAAGGCAAACTTGTGTCTTAAGTGAGGGGTGATAGATGGTCACGGACCTCCACATTGGAGAGCTTTATTATGAGTGATGGATGCGGGAGGAAGTGAGAAAACATGAGGAGCTCCCCTCCGTTTGTTGGGTCCTGCTGTAGACCAGCCGCTTGTGCTGGCGCCACAAGGCGGTGCCGGGGGGGGGGGGGTTTGGGGCGGGAGAGGGGAGAGAGCTAGGGCTTATGCAAACTTGCTAATTAATGCAATTTGCACACACTTCCTGAAACGTGTTTTGGGGAGGGCAGTCATTACTTGGCCCCACAGCGACTCCTTCTGGGAGAGTTTGGAATGGTCACATTGAGGGAGCGCTCTCGAGCACTTAGCACGAGCGGCACCCAAAGCGTGAGAGCACCACCCGTTCTCACTCTACGTTGCCTTGGCCGAGGCACCTCTGCATTTACAGGCCCTAAAGAGGAGCGCATCATGCCATTGCAGGAGCCTGAAACAACCGTGACAAGTAAGTGGTTAAACTTCAGCACAAACGATGAAGAACCACGCCTTTTCTCCTCTGCCATACACTCTGAAACGGATGCACCTTAGATCAGAATATGCACTCATAATAAAAGTAAAAACACTTTTTCCAGAGATAGCCTCTCACAGATAGAAACGATTACTTCTCCTACTTAAAGCTTTTTCTCATAAAAAGGGTTTCACTGCTTCTTGCAACTTTCAGTGACAGGTAATGGAGCAAGTCTGCTAATTGCAATTAGAACGACGCAGACCCAGTTCCATTAGGCATAAATAATTTGGCCACTTGGGTATGTGCATTTCAAATTACTTATTCTTTTTTGTGTTCCAAATTACCTATTCTTTGTGAAGTTTCTTCCACATGATTAGCGAGCTTTACAACTAGCCGTGGACATTTTTTTTCTTTTTCTTCATGTTTTTATTTTGCCGCCATTTCTAGAGAAATGGGGGTCAAGGTGTGAACTGGAGTGGCGAGTGCAGAGCGTGTGTCGGACTGTGCCGGAATGTTCCGTGAGCGTGACATTGGTGTCATCGGCTTTGCTTTTGTCACCGCTCTGATATTTCCTGTTGACGCGGAATCAAGGCCGGCTTTCTTCGTTTGTAACGTTGCAGATGTTCCTTCTGCACAGCAAACCCAGAAAGCTTAAACATGCACCATGGAACAGTAGAAAACGTTTAGGAAAACAAACGATGACACGATTGAGCTTCGGTCCAAATGTATTGTCTATGTACTTAGGACCTAGTGATGTTCTGATTTATCGCTTCCTGCTTTTCTCTTTTGGTCATCCCAGAAATCAGCCATAAAAATATACATGATTGCTAAAAGCAGTGTCTCTTTAAGAAAAGTAATATATTGTGATTTCCCCATACGCTGGGTTTAAACTGCAAACAACATTGCAGGTAAAACTAATTATACCTTCTCCTATGAGAGATCTTGAAGAAATAATTAGATACCTAAACACAATAAAATAAAATGCACAACCTTTTAACCGTTTAATTAAATGTAAACATATTCATTAATGATATGTACACATTGTGTAAATGTGACATGAATTTAGACATTTTAGAGATTTTTTTAAACATTATAAAACTCTGAAATTAAAGATGGCAACAATAATGGGCACTGAATTAATAAATTTAACTTATAGTTAGAATGATGTTTCATTCTAATTCTGACCAAGGTTTCTAATTATGCTAATTAAATTTTGCTCGGCCATTATGATGGGTTGACCTGTGAATTTTGGAAAGGAGTTTGTCCCTGGCACTGGAACGACAGTCCAGAATCAGACATGTGTGACACTGGTCCGGAGCCCATCAGATGGTCCGGACCGGCGTGGGAGGGAAAGTGGGGCAGGCACACCTCCCAGCAGCCCTCACACTGGCTGCACCCTCACACAAACTTTCCCTGGAACTTGAGGCAGGGGGGCGCAGATGGCACCCGTGCCATTCCAGAGTTCGGTGCGGCAAACTGGGCGTCTTTAATAGCATCATTAATTCATGGGGGGGTCTTGCGCTGGGGAAAGGATTGGCCCAGACTGGGACGAGTCACAGACAGTGACGTGTGCTGGCCTTGTTTGGTGAACCGAGCTGTGTGGCCCCTGGCTCTGGTAACGCACTTGGTGTCAGAGTGGGAATTCTGTGAGGCCAATTTTAATGTGGAGCTGTGGACAGCCTTCAGGCACCCTAGGATGCTATTTAACATCAGCCCCTTTGGACTGGTGGTCTCAGTAGGTTGGGGGGGGTTTCAAGGCCCAGAAGCTCATAGTTAAAAATTTAACCAAATCAACTTAGTCTGTGCTCTCTGTTATACTAGAGGACACTATATGTAGCTATTTATTTGTAGATGAAATCTACAGTATGAAACTATTGACCATAAACAGTGAGTGTTTTTGGGACAGAGATTACATACTGAGATTTTCATGCAAATATTTTACGGTCCAGCTTTTCTGATTTGTGAATCAGTGAAAGGTTAAGCAGAAGGAACTTGCACCTGACATGCAGACATGAGTGTTGGCTTCTAAGAGGATGGGGGGGGGGGTTGCATACGGACCTCCAAGGGCCTGCTTTGATTGTTTTGGCAGGACAAAATGGAGATGGTGGGTGACCTCAGCCCCCCCGCCACCTGCAGACTCCCTAGAAAGTGGGAGAAAGAGGCCACCGCCCAGCGTGGAGTGGGTGTTCAGACACCACTTCTAGGGGTGCTGGTTTAGCCCACAAGACGGGAGACATTAATCAGGCCTGGCCACAGAAGCAATGCAGAGTTCTCTCAGCTCAGGTAAAAAATAAATACTAAAGATCAATGAAAGACTATTTTTACAAAAAATAGAGAAACGCTGGTGTTATATGTCTGGAGTTGTTTAGTTTTTAATTGTTTTTGAGCGTGCTTTATTTAGATGAATATTACTTGAAGGTGCAATATTTTACAAAAATATGGGCTGCTTGAGCGAGTGTCACTCTAAGAGCGACTAAATTAAAAAAATTCTAATATTCAACACCAAAAAACACGAAGGACATTCTTTACAAACAAGACAAATAAAACAAGTTTGATCATTAAAAAATGCACAAAACTCTTAAAAATAATTTTAATGACACGTCACTGTCCCCCTAACATTGAGACCATGTAACAAAATTCAGTGGGAAAAAAAAAAAATTCATGTTAAATACGGAAGTTATCGCGTGTCGGTCAGTTTTGCCCTGTTTGCTCTCGTTAGTTTAAGCAGGCGCTTAGGAGTTTGGCTGTGGCGACATCACAGAACTGGCTCACAAAAAGGTGGCCGGACACAGCCCAGCTGAACGGCATGCGCTAACAGTCATAATGAGTGTGAGATAACGAGGGATGCGCGCTGTGTTTACATTAGCGTCTTCTCGAGCCAGGCCCGGAACGTTGTGGCCGCTTCGCCGCAGTCCTCACATCGATCTACCGCTTGCCTCAGAGCCGGGGGAACTTCCTACGGAACACACCCGAAATCTCACGGGGGAGGCTGTCAATTGGCCGGATGCTTCTGGTAATTTCCTGGGTGTGTGTCTGAAAGTGTTGGCGGTGGGGGGGGGGCTACATATTCCCGGCAAATTGGATCATATTTTTCTCTTTTATGCAGCGTGGCGCATTGTTAGGATTGGTTTGAGGGTTTTTGAGGAAATATTAAATTGAGGTGTTTCAAAATACAGAAGCTAAAGTTAATGAACACAAGCACCTTATTTTGACAGGTTTTATACCCTCTTACTGAACTGTCATGGGGATTAAGAGAAATATGGCAGCTGAAATAGTAAATAGTTGGATAGTTTTGAAGGAGCGGTGTTATTAGAACAAGTGTTTGAGAACTCCTGTTCCATGCTCCAGAAAGCATTAATCTGAGCACTCATCTAAGCAGACTGGGGAGAACATAAAATTACAATATATACTCTGTATACAAACACAGAAACACAGCCTTTATATAAATGTATATACAATGAAGGGTGTTTGCAAACTGTAGTAAAGAAGCAATATGAAAAGTTACTTTTTCCAACTTCAAATCAGATATCATGGGGAGCTAAATGAAATTTCACTGTACAGATGGATGAACTTTCTAAGTTTTTATCCACACAAACATAATCCACACAGAACAGTTAAGGATGTTGATTTATAGATAGAACACAGCAAGTTAATTGCAGTGCACAACTATCAATCAGCCTTTGAATGGATTTCTAAGCTACAGTAAGCAAAACAGGAAGCACCGTTAAGAAACAAGCGCGTGCATTCATATTTCACACATTCAATTGTTTATCTGTGTTTTCGGTGCCAAAGATTGCACCATGGCTATAAAATTGCCCTTCTTTCAAGACTTAGTAAATGTACTGATACATTATCAACAGCGGTGAATTGGTTTGCCTGTGAGAAGGAGCAAAATCAGTCTTTTCAGAAATGAAAAAGAATGTGTGAAAGTCGCAGTCGAGATGCGCGGCCTCTCCGCATCGTGAGGGATGCTCCGAAAACGATTTTTTTTTTTTTTGCGCGTGTGTGTATTTGATATCGTTTGTCTCGATTTGATTTGCTGTGATTAACATCTCCGGGAGATGTCGTCTGAAGTTCTCAGGACAGATAAAATGTCATATTGCCACCCATATTATTAAGTGTTCTGAGTGCGGCTGAGCTCCTGAGCCCCCCCGCCGCTGTAATTGCTGTTTGTTCTTTGTAAGCCTGTGTGGGGGATGCCTCCTAACGGAACTGAAAAGTGATGCAGGGAAATGCAAAAACTGGCCACTTACAGTACAGCCCTGCTAAAAGCTGTGAGACAAAAAAATGAAAGCAGAAAACCAGTGTAACTAGCATGATGCCTAACTATAATTATAAATATACAGCAAAAAAAAAAATCACTATAAACTTAGTAAATGTACAAACTCTATGTTATCATTTTCATATCCTTTTCTTTCTTGAACTGATAAAGACATCATAATTTTTAATGAAAGACACAGGCACCTCGAATTACCCAATAGACGATGACAAAATAAAGATGCTGCTGTTGCGTCGTGTTGTGTGATAATACACAAGCTTGATAAGCACGCGTGTGACAGCAGCACCCGCCAGTCATGGCTGACGTTATGCTGCTAAGCACCTTCTTCCAGCAGTATGCCTCCAAAATGAGATTTAACACACGGTGGCTGAGAATAATCCGGAACACTCAACCTCCACCTGCGTAGCTTCCTGAAGAGCACATTACACTTCAGGCCCTGGGTGCTGTTAAGCAGAATTGCCTCTTCTGTTGACACTGAGCACATACAACTGTCTGTCCCAGTCAAATCTGGGGGGGGGGGGGTTGGGTTCCAATAATGGCTACCCAGACTCCCCACTCACACACACACACACACACACACACACACACACAAACGCAGTCCGGCATGTAGGCTGTTTGTATACTAGGAAGAACAAAAAGCGCGGCCCACTCACTTATCGCCTCCACGAAGGGCTCAAAGAAGCGAAATGGAAACAGCGGCTCAGGCAACTCCCGGAAAAACATCTTCAGCGCTCCGGTGACAACGTGGACGTCCTCCCACTGGCTGTCGTCCAAATTCACTGGCTCTTCTGGGAAAACACAGGGAGAAATGGAACAACTGGTTTTAATGAAACAATTACAAGACACTAATTATTATGTTAATGTTTGCCTACTATCATCAGCCACCGTTAACAGCCTTCTGCACCTAGAGGTTTCGCACAGCGCATTTCCTCGCTCTCCGTCTCAGGAAGGGGAGTGCTTTTCAATAGAATGCCATCTGTAGGAATGCATCAGGCTAAATGCAAAAAAAAAGGACAAAGCACAATGCAAGCCACCGCCACTGACACAGGATGTCAGGTACATTAATTCCTGTAATGCGCAAGCGAAAGAATTAGCAAAACAGCAGAAAGTGTTTAAAAGCTATTAGCTTCAGATGCTACGGGTGACTGTGTGGCACAAGCCACGGCTGGCTCCAGAGACAGGCCTTGGGGCTTGAAGAGACCAACATAGTATAATAACATAATAAGCAAAGCACAGCTATTGAAAGGGAGCCATTAGTTTTTTTTTCTTTTTATCTACGCCTCACCTCCACAGGATAATGCATTATTTTAGCCGCTTTGTGGGTAGGAAACACACAGAGCGGAACAAAAGCAAGTCACCGAGCTTGTTTGATAGGAAGGGTACAAACGGACTGGGAGAAAACATTGACCTTTCAGAGTTATAAAGACATTCATTCCGTTGATCCACAAGAGTTTTGAGTGGGACTAACTCACTTTTACGCAGGATGTGCAGCACGGTAACATAGAAGCGGTGATTTAAATTAACTTGCGACCTTTTCTTAGAGTTGGTGTCAGAATGACGGTTGAATCGAAACCAAAATCACAATCCAGCATCCATAGTTAAAATTTAATTTTCATTTCACACATAGTTTTATATGTATATACATAAATTTTCCCATGGATAAACACATTAAAACGCACTGGCTTATGCTCTTGTAACGTAATGTTTATGGATACGTATTTTGTGCGATGGTAAAAATAAATGGTAATGTTCAGAAAATTATTTATCCACAGAAAATCACAAATTAAAATACTATTTAACCAAGAACACAATCATATTAACCATGTGACCACTATCACTTTTTACTTGAAATGACTGTATCATTCAGAACTGAAGGCTCCTTTGTGTAAGCATCAGATGTGCTTCAAATGTAATAAATCCCCCTTGACTGGAAAAAATAAGACATAGTTTATAATGCAGCCCCTACTGTAATATGTCGTTCACATCAAGAATCAATAAAAAAAAATAATAAATAAATAAATAAATAAATAATAATAATAATAATAAAGCTGTAGTGACAATGTAATGTAAAATTAAGAGTTTACTTCTCTCAAGCTCATAATTTTTTACTTTCCACTTTGGCATAAGCTCAGATGTCACTCGCATGAAGTGGTCTTTAGAACTTTTTTTTTCTCCTCAAATCCCTCCACCCCACCCACAATAATGCCAGAGTGAGTTTGATTGAATTCAATTAACAAATGTCCCTTAATTTCATTATGTGGTAGTAATGAAGACTGACTTCATCCTACAGGGAAGCTCTGAGCACTGGGCAGCTGAACAATGGCGCGGGGAGGCCAGGGACTGGCTGGGCGCGGGTTACTGCCGATGCGAAGAAAGGGCGGTTTTCACTGTGGCGAAGCCTGTCAAATTATTTGACATATCCCACACACCATGACCGGTCCTCCTGGGCTGCACCTCCCCTCCCTGCATTTTTGCAAACAATTGAGTGTCCTCTTCATGTTGCTGCCTTCCTTTTGCTTTGATAAAAGCCCCCCCCCCCCCACTTCATTTCATATGGCTTTGCAGCTGGTTCACTTCCCATACTCTTGTCTCAAGACTTCCCACATCATCCGTGTGGACTTCTACAGTCCCGTTGAGCGATACCTCTTGCCAAGGCTAGACTCTATTTTAATACTATACAACTAAAAATGAATAAGTCAAAACCATAATTCCTGATGTCTAAGAACCTGACCTCAGCTGGCAGCGAGCAAACATCTATGTTTCATTTGTTCCGAAGCCGAAGCAACAGAAACCATTTGTGGTTTTATTTTAATAGGACTGCATTTAACAGTCTAATTAATGAAAATATGCGTCTGCTAATAAGTGTTTTAATGTAAGCATGGCATATTTTAACAAATAAACCAACTTTTTTGTAATGCACACATTATTTCTTTTTAGACTAATGAAAAGACATTTGCGAAATCCTTCCAGTATACAGAAAAACAAACTGTGAAAATTATTGTAAAAGCCTTTTTAAGCAATATGCATAATATATGGGAATGCAAGACTTCATTCAACAATTAGGCTTGAGAGAGGGTTCTTTTTTTTCTAGAATGGAAATCAGCGATTATGAATGAGTGCAGGTTTGAGTCCCTGTGTCAGTTCTGTGTGGTAACACAGTAAGTCACCTACTGTTTGAACCCTGTGCCAACTCGAGGCCGATGACCTCACAAATCCACATAACTGCCAATAATATTCAGACCTGTTCACAAAAGGTCTGTCTGATGCGCAACTGCAAAATGTGTTTAGTCTTCATTTACCTGATATACCTTTATTGTATTAAAAGCAAACCTGCAGTTTTTCCCTCAACATGCCTTTGATCAAAGTTTTATTTCAATCTACTTATCAGCTAAATTCTGAGAAACAGGTCTGAGGGGATCAACTGCCATTCATCATTAAACAGCGGTCAGTTCACTTCACAGCACAAGGGGAAAACGAGAATTGGAAGAAGAAGGCATTTCTTTGGATGCACAGAGGATAGAGAGAGTCGCCCAGAAAACAGGCAAAAATGTGAAGCACAAGGTGCTACTGTGTCCAGAAATAACGCGTGCAAAACCAGTGATGTCACTCTTCCTTCCCCCTGACCTCCAAAGTCACAAGGCAAGCTGCAGTCTTGCAGATGGGGGCCAGCGCCATGATTCAATGAAACGAATAACTTAGCCATGACCCATAAGTGAATTTTTGTGCCTCAAAATTATGATTTATATCTGCCTTCTCTCTTCATCTTCAGGGCTTGCACTGGCTAACAAGAACATCTCTTGTTCTCTTGAAAAGGACCTCAGGCTACAATCCTTCATAAAGAAAAAAATAGATAATTTGAGAAAGAAGACAGTCCTCAGATTTTTCTTACACCAAAACAAAGATCTAGATTGACCTTTAGTGTTGTAAAATTGTTCCTCTCCTTTTTCTTTATTCTGTTTCATGAGATGCATTAAAAATGTGTGTGTTCTGCCAAACCCATCTTCAATGTCACTATGACAAATACAATTAATGTTTGTTCAAATACAGAAAAACAGCAAACGACAGCGTCCAGTCCAGCCCATAAGAACTTTGCGTGTTTAACCCATCACCCATTTAAATCCATTGATACTTGCTACTGAAGAACACTTCCAAATGATTGAGATTTATTTTAACATAATCAGGTTGCATAAACGTGCAGAAAATTATTTTTCATCGTCAACAGAATCTTCTTTACAATATCAAATAATTAATTAAACTCTTCCTTCCTTAACTGAAGAAATTGTTTTGTAAATATAGTGTTAGGGAGTGTTTGAGTTGTTTATAAATTATTTGTATTAGTGTGGAACAGGAAATTATGATTAATTACAAACTAAATTTTTATATGGCCTCGGTGGATTACATTTATCATTTATAATAACTTATAATGTCATCCTGCCTTTGAGCATTATACAGGATGTTCACCAAGCAGACAAACACATTTTCCCGGAGTGTTTAACTGACAACAGAGAGCAGTTTAAATGAATATAAGTGTGAATGCAGGAACACATTTGTAAACTGTGCTGGAAACCCTATTGTAAAAATAAAAAAATAAAAAAAAAAAAGAAAAATTCCAAGCTGACTGGCAAACTTACAGCTTGGGTCTGAGTATCATAGCGAGCTTCCAAAACAAAGAGCCCCAGAAGTGACCTTAGCTGCCAGAGGCCATGCTGGGTGGGACCAGCGCTCATACCACACGCAGAAGCCAGGAACGGCAGCTCCAGAGCAGCGGGGCTCCTTCTCTGATTTGACTTGCCCCACGGGTGACTCCCAGCTGCAGGCAGACAGGTTATGGGCCCGGACCTGGATGGGGCTAATGCCCCAGCGGGGGTATTGAGGCAGGGGGAGGGTAGACGGATAGTGGGAGAGACCATGTCTACCAATGCTCAGGTTAAAACAAAATGAAGAAATACGTTTTTTTTTTTTTTTAGTGCCCCAAGGAAGCTCTCTGCCCCTGCACGATAGACATCAGTTTTTCACCCACCCCTCCCCGGGCTGAGCATGGAGAATATGTGTGTGCATGTGTGTGTGTTAGTGGGGGGGGGGGGGGCGAAATCCCCGTTCACGCTATTCAAAGGAGCCGCGTGAGTCTGTCTGTAGCCGATTTCGTTCCGTCTATTCATCTAGGCCCCGCGGGCAGAAGTGGAAGTCTGCTAAAGCCTCGATGCTTGTTTGACTTGTCATAAACAGTAAATAACTCATTCAGAGAGCACGGCCAGATGCCAGCCCGGTTTTATTTATAGCTTAGCAGGACGACGCTGAAGCCCGTGCTCTGATGTGGACCAGTGTCCCGTCTAAGGGCGGCCATAACAAGCGCCTTCGTCCACGTTTAACTGGGCTCTTCAGTACTGCTGAGGGACAAAGGTCGCAGTGTAAAGATGTGTGCATACCAGCAGTACAGCGTGCTTTTGTCAGCTGCTGTTTGTCTGCACATCTGTAGTGCCGTCTAAGGGAGTGCGTGCCCTGGTGTGCGTTTCGGTATATACAAGCATCTCGAATTAACGCAGATGTCCCAAAAGTATCTTTATAATCCACGATAAAGTTAACAGTGAAGCCATTTTTACCAGAACTGTTTAAACAGGAGCCCAGCTGTGTGAATAGCAAAAGTCATCATCCTAAAATACGTATTCTAGTAGCTAGCCAAACTGAACCAACCTGTTAAGATCAACCCAGCAAACACAAAACGTTCAAACAACGTTAGCTAAATGCTCCTAACGTTCCCTAAACGTTTAGCTAACATTATTTGAATGTTTTGTGTTTGCTGGGTTGATCTTAACAGGTTGGTTCAGTTTGGCTGTCATTCTGCTACCTATACTTCCTACTTGTGAGGGTTTTCACGGTAGTCTTCCCACTCGTCACGCCTTTCCTCTTCCAGTAAAGCCGATGTCTTAGAGGCGAGTGTTGCCGAAATGTCGGCTGTGGAGGGTGAGCTCGCTCATTTGGAATACGGCTGAATGAGAAGGCGGGCGAGAGTATGCCTCCAAGGTACAGAGGGGGGCTTTCAAATTATTCTGGCAGTGATCTCCACATGGCAATGCAGACTGCCGCTCCTAAGGCGTTTTACACTGAATAAAGAATGTGTTAGCACGAGAAGTGATAAAGCCCATTTATAAATATAAATAATTGTTTAATATAAACTCGAACGGCGCTGCATCTGATGGTTATGCCATTCTGATCATGTTCAATCTCTTTTTAATGTACCATTATCCTAAATCTTGATTTATGCTTTGAAAGATGGTGACGAGCTTAACAGTGACAAAGATGACTTGCGCCTGCGAAAGATTTAATTGGAGTGATTCTTGTTTATATTAAGTGATGTTTAAGTTAATGAGTGGGCGCTGCACGGCGTTTTCAACAATACATCTAAATCAGGCCGAGCGTTCCTTAATATTAGTACTAAATCATGAGTGTTGAGAGAATATTTTACGTTTTTAGTATCAAGCACGTCAATGTCACAATGTGCACTGGTCTTTTTAATGTATTTCTCATGTATCTGTCCCGGAGGCAAATATTAAAATCTCATTTTAGTAAATGTAATTGTATAATCTCAGACCCACGATAATGTTCCTTAGCTGCGTACAGCATCGCCGAATCAACTCAAGGGGTCAGGCAGTACAATACTTCGGCCATCGGCCTTTTGAGAAAATCTTTTCTACCCTTCTCATTTTTAACCATGCACATTTTTCTGATCTTAAGTAATAAGCACTGCGGCACAGCACCAAATGAGATGAAACTGTGTTTTGAATCTGAAACTGTTATTAAAGTATTTGGTTGAGTAGGAGATTTTTTCCTCCTTTATACAAAAGTCACTTCACTTAACAAATCTGAGGAAAGCCTTACAAAACACTGAGCTTAAAGCAATAACCGGGGGGCTGCAAGCTCAAACATTCATTATATTTTTCAGTTACTTCGATGCTAAGATAAAAGCTGAAATAACGAATGAGTTCAATTGGCTTCTTCAAGTATACAAGTATATTTATTCTAATTTACTTGATATATGAAAGCCAAGGAGAATTACATAAATGCAGATCTCCGTATCGTACAGAGCTTTGCTTTTTTAAAAAGACGTAGAACGCCAACAATAAATAATTTTGAGGATTAATTTCAAACATATAAACCGGGGTTATGTTTATATAAGTATGTATTCTCCATTGGATGGCATTGTGCCCTTTTCCTTTGAGTATACCATGGATGGAAGTTTTTATTTGTGACAGTAATGGCGTAACCTCGTGGCCATAATTCACATGCAAAAAGAGCTATCATTAAACAGACGGAACACACCGTAATTAGTGGTTGGCAGCCTGTGCCGTAAATCTGGACGAGTTCGGACTCATTTGCGTACACTGTTGCTCTGTTGACAAATGATTCTATACATGTTAATGTTCCTGAAATGTCCCAGTTGCACCTGATGTGCCAGTAAATGCCAGCCAGCAGTATGAATTATGGAAATAAGATTTTTGTTTATGAAGAGGGTTTAGACGTTCACATTGTAGCGGGGCGTGCTGATAGGTTTAACGTTGAGAACAAGAGTGAAAGAGTTGAAGCAAGTTTAGTGTGGAGCTCTCATCGGTGCTCTTATAAGCATCTGTGCTGACTGAATTCCAGGTAAGCGGGGAATTTTGCTTACTGCTGAACGACAATGCAAAGTCGACAGAGAATGTGTTGGCAGACTGAAGTGAAAAGGTTTCAAAGCCTGGGGGAGATGATGTCGATCTTCTCAGCACAGATTTACTGAACGCTGTTTTCTCACTTGGTGTGGTGATGGCTTTCCTTGGTGTGATTAAACATTGTGTGACTATGGAGGAGTTGAGTTAACTAAAGGAATTCGTGAAACTTGCGTGCGTCGCTGGGCACAGGAATACTAGTGCGCGTGTCAAGGTTTGACTGATCTATAGAATTATTAAAATTTATTTTAAACATTAAAAGCCAAACGTGCCCACTGATGTAATGAGTGACATGCCATGCTTGCATTGTGTCAAAGGTTATCTGTGGAGGATGTGAAGTCTTCATATGGACCACGTTATGCGCCATGTTTTATTGATGTCACCAAATGCTCCTCAAGGTGTAAAATCGATGTAGCAAATGAGACACAATCTTATCTTTGGAGGAGCTCTCTATGCACACAGCTGTCTGTCTGAATGCTACATAATTAGCACAGCATGCCGCTCAACGGGATTCTCACCTCAGGCCAAAACTTACTTTTCAAGCTTCGATAATCAGACTAATTAAATCCGGCCTTGCTGACAGGTATTCCAGTCAAACCATCAGGTGTCCTACCCACCTTGATGACAATGCGCACCTGGTGTTTACAGGAGGTGTTGCTGTCATTAGAAGAGCTAGGCAATGGAAAATATTGAGGAACTCCCGCATTGGAGGTGGAAGCAGGCATGTGTTTAGACAATGGTGCTCTAGAGGAGCTGCTGATTCACAACTGTGATGTTGAGTGACAAAAGTCACGGCAGTTGTCTGCAATGCCACTCGGTGACCACAGCCACCCCCCAGGAGAAAGCCAGACTGACGAGACGTGTCACGAAGCAATCTTGTTCTGCATCACAGCTGAATGCTTTGCCATCAAGAAAAAAAACTGTAAAAAATGATATATGTAGCTATTCATTTTCTGAAATTACTTCACAATTCCTATTCAGTACACTTGCTGATGAGCCTGCTTTTCAAAGAATTAAAAATGAACTTTCAGGCTGTCTATGTGGCAGATCATTTAATACACTTGTTCATGGTCCTCTGGCATCTTAGAAGGAAACTGAGGCTAGCTGTGTCACAAAGGGAGGAATAGTGTATTCTATGAGAGGGGAAAAGTACTGGATTGTTTAACTGTGGCAATTAAGGGTAAGTACTTTAAGAATACTACAGAAAGGCCCCTCCTGTGAGTTGAACTACCAACCTTTATGTTATTAGACCTTGTTTTTAGCCAGTATTCTACTTAGTACAAAGTGTAGGAAATGATGCTGAGACTCAACCCGGCTAAGTACTAATTGGTAATGGTTTTTCAGTCCCGTGAAGTACAGCCAGCCATTGAACCCCATGAGCAGAGTGCATTAATGCCTGGCAGTGAATGCAGATTACCTGTATAATGCCACAGCTGTGTGACATTAGTCACACACCTTTGAGAACGCTAAATGCATTGCATGCAACGCTGACTTTCACAATAATGACTAATATTTGTCATGCATTTAAAATTGATGTGTATCAAGGGAACATTGCAGAGTGAAAGGTAGGGCTTTCACATTGTTCTTGGACTGCACAATGTCACACAAAAGTCCTATATATATATATATATATAGTTATTTTTTTACAGACTCTTCACGCTGTTTCATTTTAACACTATCTTTCACTGTTTATTTTATGAAGTATTATTTTGGAATGGTTTCTAATTTTGCCGCTTTTGGTAGTTAGACTGTGCCTTGAATCCAAGCTTTTTATTTAAAAAAAAAAAGTAATGTTTTCAAATTAAGCACTGTCTGTGTTTGTCAGATGAGGTGATTATGGAATAAATTAATGATACTGGAGTGGCTTCACTTATCTTTTCAATTAAAACCTTGTTAAGCTCTTGCAAAAACAATAATAATAAAGTACTAATCAAGCCAGCTTCACCACCATTCGTAGAGCTGAAATGATTAGTCTTAAACATGAAATTATATTACATCTCAATATACTTACATATATTCTTTTCCTGTTTGTCTTTCATTAAAAGGCCATTTTGTCTTTGTTCAAACGGCACTTTAGTAGTAATTCTAAAATATAGTATAGCACACTGTATGAACCCTGGTAATTTAGTGTAAATGCGTAATTCAAATGATGGTCTATCAGAAAGATATGCTTAATGTATAAAATATTTATTTTTGTGTTAATATTTTCCCTGCAAAGATACGTAGGAGTTCTAAAAACATAAATATTGCAGCTTATACATGAATCTTGTTTCTGATCCAACAGCTGAATAACATAAGATCATATGATTTAAATTCTGAAATTAAAACAGCAAGCTTAGATGGGCAAGAAGGAAAACAGTGGTGCCTGCAAGGGCTGGCAAAGGGTGGCAGCACCACAGAGGAAATGCTGGCCACCCCACAGAGCTTTATAAGTATTGCAAGTATATTGCCTATGTTGTACACTTTTAAGTGTGCCACTCCATGATATTTACTGGCCTCATCAGCGCACCTCACTGAAATGTCCTGGAAATACCCCGGAACAGAACCACTTTGGTGTATTCACAGACAAAAGAAAATCATGCCCTTACATAAAGAACTAGAAGTATTACATATTACATTATACTCACTCACTCTCACATACTCTCTCTCTCCACACACACACACACACACACACACACACACACACACACACATATACATACATACATATATATATATATATATATATATATCAAACAACAGGATTGTCAAATGTAAGTGTAACCCAGTGCATAAAGAGCCTTTAAGTATCTCTTGGCCTTTTCACCCTCATTATGGGTAGGTTCATTGTTTAAGCCATTTTAAAGCAGATTTGATGGTTTGTCATTTAAATGCTGCCCGGTGTGTCAAACTGCCAGTACGTCAACGTTATTTATGCAAGTGTGTTGATCAACAGGGCAATTTGAGTGTTCTCATAGATGCAGAGATAAATGAATTACCTAGAGACATTAAGATCAGATCTTTTCCTGTGTCCATCTAATCACAGTAAATAACCACAGCAGAAAATAACAAAAACAACAACGTAATACTATTTAAAAATTACAGTAATATTCTACATTAGTGATATATTTTAGTTGTATATTACTGGTCAACAAATATATATGTTTACAATTGTACGATTGCTGCTTGGCTTTAGGAAATACTGTCTCACAGTATGAGATTGTATTCTGCATTCAAGATTAATGTATACTGTTGGTCACTTTTGTATAATTATATTAAATATTATATATAATTTATATATTATGTTATTTGAATGTGTTAAAATGTATTCATACTAAGCCTGCCAAGCCAAAATCATTAATATATTCTTCAATTTTAATTGTGACAAATTGAGGCAGCATTAACTTATGTAAGCATCTTACCTTGGTCAACTAAAAATCGTAACTTCTGAATACTGGCCAAATTTCCGCTCACTCTGTATATACCATCAGCTTCAAGACCTAAAATAAAAAGGAACAATGTGATAAATAGAATAATTAGGAAAAGTACGAGTTAATCAACAGTCAAAATGTGAAAAATAAATATGATTTTTACAAACAAAAACTCACAATCCCTCCTCATTAAATAGTTGAAAAGTACAAAAAGGAAATTTTAAATGTGACATAGTATATCCTTCAAAGCACTTTGATTCAGATCATTAAATGTCTTGGAATCGTGGACTGACATTGGGCCTAGTTCTGTGGTTGGACATGGATTCCATCTGGACCCGTTTCAATGTGACGGAAGTTGAAGATATTTAGAAAATTGCCCCAATTATAGTGTTCACGTGCCATTGAATTTCATTTCCAAGAATGCAGAATACTGCAGCCAAACCAGACCAATACGACTTGGCGGACATGGCAATTTCTGACCACATGGTCATCTTCAAATTGGAAGCATTTTATTATTACGGAAATTAACTGTGTACTGTGTCTGCTATTTAACAGAAAAATGCTTTCACTTGTATGCTTTTCATGAATGCTACTCATAATAACTAAAAAGGCAGTTCTCCGTACTCATTTTATCAACTTCTCACAAAGCCTTTCAAGATGAAAAATAAAAATAATAACAAACAGCAACAAAAAATGACACCCAAAGGTTTAACTGTGAAAACTTTGAGTTTCATTTCTACAGTAATCACAACACACTAAAAACTACATGCACATAGATTTAATGTAATTAAATAAATCAATAAATAAATACAGTCGCAGCTCAGATGGAAAGGAAACAGAGTGCGTATTAATTTGTATACTACCGGAACCTAAGAATGAAAGCTAAAGGGGTGGGCTGAGTCCCGCTGTCTATCCATACCTGTGTGAAAACAGAGGTACATAAACTGAATTAAGGCACACATTTTCACTGACTGACCTCACTGTCTGAAGACACCAACAGAACCTCCTCCCAGAACCAGTGTCCCTGTGGCCTACACAGTCTGGCATTGCAAAACCTGTGTTTTCTTTTTTTTATGGGGGTGGGGGTTGGGGTACTGGTTTGGACACAATAGGAAATGCTGAGTAACCCTGAATGTGCCTTTCCTCAGAAAATTACAGACGATACGTTGCTTCACCTCTCAAACAAAGAGCTCAAATATGTTCTCCAAAATCACAAGAAATCAATTTCCTTTTTGGGGGTTGGGGGGGGATTTTTGCACACGACAGGCCTTCCTATCATCTGTGTGCCATGCATTTGGAACACTATTTTTAGTTTCTCCTTTCCTTTTCATGACACTGCAGTCGTCTGATGTGCATCCAGCAGCGTTCAGGTGATTTTGATTAAGTAAATTGTGGATCGCGGGATGTGTCTGCGATAAGGGCATGTCTGTGGCAAAATAAGCCTTTTAGAGAAAATAGGAGGGAAACATTTCACATTAAATATTCAGTTTGATCACTTACAATCTCAGTGGCTGATTTCTGACCTACTTGAATGTAATTAAGTCTATTCTCATGTTTCTCTGGTTTAATAAACTGGGATGTTTTGCATAGAATTTCTTAAACTAAGGAATTCCAGGAAAATGGAAATATGGAAATTACAGATCACATTCTCCTGGTTTATTGTGAGTTTTTGCATTTTTGAAAGAGAACACAGCTGCCTCGAATGCGATGTTAAGTCCTGTACTTTCACGAAGCAACATTTTCAGGATGCATAAAGAACGTGTGTAAAAACAGTACAGTATGGTGCCTGGGTGTGATTTGAATGTCCTGATCATTTCCAGGTGTCAAGAAAAATGGTAGGATTTAAACAGCGTGAAAGAAATGGCAGCTATATAGTCTCAACTCTCATGTGACAGATTAATAAGAAATCTGTATCCTTTTACTGAAATTATTATTATTAATAATAATAATAATAATAATAATAAAAGGTGTGTCATCTTCATTTAACTGAATCACCTGATTAAATTAATTACTGTAATTATGTAGAAAACACATTACAGACAATGTATGTATTGATATAGGCTATAAAATAAAAGGCAACAAGCATCTTCTAGCACACAAAAATTTCACCCAGTTCTTCATGTTGTTAAAAGCTGGCTATCATGTTGTTCATTAATTCATAATGTTCATATTATTTTGTTTTCATTTTAAATGTCTGACAGTTTAGAGACAAAAAAATTGCCCATACTGAGAATGCAGGCCTGCTTAATCAATGTAAACTGTGTATTTTTATTTTTTTGTTCATAAATTCTGACCTTTATATGTATAAATACTTGCCAGATCATGTAAAATATTTTATTCTGCTACATTAAAATATATAAGTTTACTTTGTGGAGATTTCTTTTGTTACACTGTAATGGTTGAAACGGTTTTCAAACAACAGCATTTGTAAATTTGCCAGGTATATACTGTAGTATATAACTAATAACCATGCGACTTTTTATCTTGTTACAGTATCTTGTTCTGTAAACCTTTCTACATTTTAACATTTATTTACATATTGTATCATAGCTATGTTATTTTTGATTTTATTAAGCTATGCAATATTAAAATAAATTATTGTGCTATTATATTAAACATTGCTATTACTATATTCCCCTTGTGTTTTACTGTGTGGTCAAAGTTTCAGTTTATCGTGTATAACTAATATTTTTCTTACTGACAGTCAAGCCTACATTTAATGACATCAATTGATGCAGTATAAAAACATATTTAATATTGCCACAGGAGAAATATATTTTAAAATCCTCTGCAAATGACCCCATCCATAATGTCACTCTAAACAAACTGATAAGATGAGCGTATCTTGGAATAACTTTCCGAAAATCCATAACCAGCAGATCTGTTTGTTTTCAAAGAGGGAGTGGAAGGCGGAGCTAAGTGCTGGACCGTTCAACATTAAGGAGCACATTTTTTCAGGTCACTGTAATTTTAGCCACAGATCGCTAATTGTTCAAGGCAAACATCTGATCATAACTGTGACTGGAATCCATAACACAAACAGATAACTCATAGCCATTTTTAGTGGGCTGTAAACACTTTAGAGGACAGACAAAAATGGGACAGTTATCAAAGGGAATGTTCTAGAATGAAAAAAAAAAAAAGTGTTTGCCTTAAAGGTCAGTATGTGGGCTTGGCAAAGGTTATGGAAAAGATGAGAAAATTACTGATCACCCATACAGTGCGGGAGACTCACACACAACGACCGTAGTGCTTTTACACACACGTCGGAACGGTCTCTGGAATCGGATACCCAAAAGTAAATGATGAAAAATGAAATAAAACAAAAACAATTCCTGTAACTTGGGAAAGATAAGGGCTTCATTAAGAATGTGTCAGCTCCCAAAAGCACCAGGTTATGTGCCAAAACTTTAACGTAGGTTTACAAATGAGGAGCTTCACAGTTTAGGCTCTGCACATTTATAGAATCGTAGTGGCGCATCATAACTAGGCTTATGGCCCTTAAAAATGTACTTTTAAAAATGTGAGAAAAATATTTGCAAAGGGAGCATCTATAAACAGAATTTAATACAATCTGAAAATGTTTGGTGGTAAAACTAATTGCAAAAAAACAGGAAGGAGTTCAGAAACCAACCGTGTCAATCAGTGCTTGCAGTAACAAATTGTAGACTGGAATAAAACAAATTGTGACTGACAATATGCAGTAATCTCACCCAAAATGGGTCATGACCAGAAAGAGGACATTCCCCTGGTCATGTACAATGACAGAAGGGCTGTTCCTATGTTTCGGGGCTCCAATGGTAGCTCAGAGTGTCATAGGAGGGGCTTAGCGCCTTCAACTGACAGATAACTCCGTTCAAAAATGACACACTGGATGTGATGAAGCCAGTGAATTCCACAAAGATATAACAGCAAAGCCCTCATGAGATTTGAGACATTTAACTGGAAGTCAAGTTCCCAGTGAGTGTGAGTTTAACATGAACAGACAGATACAGTATCTTCCATGATTCTGGTGGTATCATCAAGTTCTCTGGAACTCCTGGACTAGAAGTCAATGTCTTCTTCTTCTGCGCTTTCCCACGCTCATGTTTACTCCCTTCAGCAATAAATATAACACTCACTTACATGTGTATAATGGTCTATATAAAAGGATGCAGGTCTTTCAGTTGAGCAGCCTGTCTAGCCTTAAAACCATTATTGTTTTTTCACATGAAGGTGATGTATACCTGCTGTATATATCTTTGACTGCGGTAAAAATTCAAGATTCTTTGAAAAAACAACATATGTTTTATGGCCACATGGCATTTCATCATGTTTTAAATGTAATAAATACCATTTTTTTTATTTCCTATGAATTACATTGCAACAAGTAGCCAAGACTTTTGTATCCAATTGTATCTAATCTCATACTTGTTCAACTTTGATGTTCTTTACTTTTTCTATGGCTACATACTTACACTTTAGATAAAACACAAAATGTTTATAGTTACCTTATTTTGCTGTGAAAACATCTAAAACATTACGTTATTTAAAGCTAATGTATTGTATATACCAGTACGAATAAAAGAAATTTCAGTTTTGAGATTACTAGTTTTACAAACAAATGTATTTACATGACACATTTATATGAATTATAAAATTTAGTTTGTGACTGTTCTACACATTTTATTTGTAAATAAAAAAATGTCATATTCACAGGGAAGACTAATGTATTAAAAATTTACAATCAAAACTATAAAATGAGATAAAATGTGTTAATTTTCTATCCTTCATTCTGATTGGATTCTGGATCTTTTTTTCTTTTAAATATGAAATATTTTAATATCAGTGATTTCAGATAATATGCTCAGTCTGATTTATAATTTTGCCATTAGTGTTCATGGATTTAATGAAGAGTTTTTGAAGATCGGCAGTGGTGAGTGATGCTGGCTTTGTAAAGGCCCCCAGAGCTGTGCGGAGGAAGATACCTCGTTTTTCCACTGTTTCCACACAGAGCTTGACAAAGTTGGGCACCGTTGTTCCCTCGCGCTCACAAAGCGTTATCAGATGACACCCAAATACACGATCTGTAAAGAAAATTTAAAAAATAAAATGTTTAAGCTCACCGGTATTATCAGCAATAAACAATTAAACGTGAAGCCTGAGCAAACAGGTCTTAAAACATGGGAAAATTACAATGATGGAAACAGAAATTAGCAAGGCGTGCAATGATGTCAGCTGACACATTGAAATGAAAAATTCAATATTTATAATTTGACAAATGCAACATGAAAATTAGTATTTTACTAAAATACAACTTCAAATGCTGATGCAAAGTTAAGTCACCTTAGGTTGTCTCCAGTTTATTGGTATACATCAAAAAGGAGTCAAGGAGTAGAACTTTTCTGAAAATAAAGTGTGACCTCACTCCACAGCAGCCCTTGACATTATTGCATTGTTAAACATTTCCATCATTACATCTTCTGTGCACCTAATACATAGGAATATGTATTTTACAGGCCATTTTATAATCACATTTTATTTGTTAGACCAGTAAAAAAGGGACATCTGTCATATATACTACAACTATACTTTTGTGTTAAAATTGTATAGAAAACTGCTACATGGTGTCGCTGTTTAGAACATTTTATCATACTGTTTCTGGACCACTTGGAGTGTACTTTAGACGTGTCATGTCTAGCTTTTGTGTGTTCAATTTCTCTTTATCTTTCCTATTTGCATTGCATGCAATTTCACCTCAACATAATTCAACATGAAAACTGTTACATATGTACAGTATATGTTTGTTTGAATGTATATGTATACCCACTGCGTGTGTTTGCTACAAATTATTAGTGAAACGTAACATATTAGGTCAATTACTTTACACTAAGTGATTTTCTGCTTAAAGATGAGATTTCCTCTGAAGATAGGTCCTGATCTGTGTGCCTTTGTTTATCACAGCACTGTTTACAGTAGGACCCAAATTCCCAAGTCACATTGTTTAGGCCCTAATAAAAACATCTGATGATTAATCACAAACTTGTTCTTGTATTACAAATATTTTCCCATAGACCTCAAGTCTCTGAAGAGTCCTTGTGTGAAATGAGAGGAAATGCTTTCTATCACCAAATATGCACTTTTCTTAAGTCTGCTTTTCCAACTTTTATCAGTTGAAATCAACCAGAAGCCCCAACAGTCAAACAATTTTAACAGTCAACTGAAATATCTCTGGATGCCTGTAGTCATTCTGCTATGACTTCACAGCCAGAACTAACAAGAAGGCCTAACAGTAAGGCAAGCACTGTAAACATCAAACACAGACATTCAGTCAATATTGGTATATAGCTTAAGGAGTTCATACGGTTGTGATATTGCAAACAGTATTCAATTACACTGGTTGTACAACTCAGGTCATACACACTTAATTAATTGAGAGTATGTGGTACTTGTGATCAGTGCTTGTATAAAGTGTCTGCATATTCATATAATATGTGTTGACTTACATATAAAGTTAGGCTGATGTGAAAAACTATTGGCTGTGAATAAAACAATGACTACCCCCCTGTGGTTCTGTGTGGATGGACTGCATAGGTATCTGAGCATGTTGAGCTGAGAGGTGTGCTGTGATATAGATTCTGAAGTTCCATAAAGATCCTGGAAAAGCCTCTCTTAGCACAGGAAGAAGGAAGCGTTTCCGTACAAGGGCATCGAGGTGGAACACCTGCAGTACTCTACATTCCAAAACGTGCTCTTCTTCTATTGTCATTTTAGTAATTAATGATTTCTACGCTTGCTTCCACCTGATGTCCCTTTCGACAGTGGGTAACAGATAACTACTACAGCAATACCCTATGTGATGTAATGCCAAATTTTATTTTACAACTGGTATTCATTATAGATAGGCAACATGACAGATACGGTCATAATATTAATGTAAGACTGACAGGTAGATGACATGAATCATTGCAGACTCTATTTTAAAGCTTGGCTCCCATTGGATTTTCACTAACAGCCATATATAAATGTCATTTCATTGTAGCCATAAACTATTACAGAGCGGATCTGATGGCAGATATTAACTGTTTTTCTACTGTGCAGTTATTTATGAAGGTACTTCCCCCCCCCACGTGATCTCCAGTGAGGATATCAGCACGTGCCTGCGAATCAGGTAAAATCAAAGTACGGCCATATTCCCAGTCAGCTCGCAAATAAAAATGTCACCTGTTGTTAACGGTATGCAGTTTGCTGTCTTAAAAAAAATGGGAAGAAATTGATCTCCCTTTGCAGATGAGGCTCATATTTCACATGTGGTCCACGAATTGCGTACAGGGCTTTCCTGGCTAAGGCTTGCCAAGAGCATTAACATCACTTTGAATTGGCGATGGAGAATGGGTGACCCAGGGGAGCATGCAGCTTAGGCAAATTGCTGTGTAAATATGAAATAAACTCACCTTCACAGAGTGCAATAATGATAAAAGGCTGGCTAGTGCTGGCTGTTCTCCCCCGCAGAGAGTCGCCAGTAAGACGGCAGAGCGACCTTTGGATCATTTACATTGCGCACGCAATTAAAGATCATGGGCTCGAGAATCCCTCACAGGTACAGTCAAAGTAATGATACAGTGATTAGCAGACCTAAGGGGTCAGTTTCTAGTCTGACCTGCACAAGGGCTCTGCTTATTTGCATAAGTAGGCAGGGCCAGGAAGCAATTGGAGGATGCACCCCATAGGCAGTGTCTAGCATGTTTGGTTGTGAAATGAACTCCTGTAGTTATTTAGGCAAAACATTATGACTCTATACAACAAGCACATATTTACCTTTGATAAGACCTTTCTCCTGCAAAGTCTTCATTGAAGGACGCCTTGAAATGAACTTCTTCAGCCTGTTCTTCACCCCATTCTTATCAGCGCTGTCCGAAGCACTATAGTTGAGTTTGAAAACTAGGAGGGGGATAATAACATTTGCATGGTGTCAGAATGAATTTTAATGTTGTTTCATTTGCTTCAGAAAAAAGGAAGAGCATTCGTTAATCATTAGGCATTTATTTTACAATTTCGTAATCATAACTAACAATGGTGGAACTGACATTGGCCTTAATAATAGCAGTTTATATGAGTAAACCTAATACGTTTACATGGGCAACTGTTAAAATACAAGCCAAATACCCATGGGGTTAATAAAAAACCTTACAAGTAGTTTTTTTTTTTTTTTTTGCAAAACATTATACAAAATATAATGAATTAAGCCAGTTACTGATTTTGCCAGAGGACATAAAATTTACAAGCTTATTAAAGTTAAAAAAAATTAAAAAAAACTTCAAAATCAATATCTGCAAAGACCCCTGAACTTTGAACTACAATTTTAGATATTTTGACACTTACAGAAAGAAAACTAATTTGAGAAAACAAAATAAATAGAAGGACCATCACTTCATCAGTGAGAAAATGAAACCTTCTTTGCCAGTTTCTTTCGTAGTTTAATATCCATTATCAATAATCACTATTTTATCCACTTTGTTAACAGTTATAGGCAGTTGCAGCTTGTCCATGTTTTTTCAGTTTGGAACCTTACCCTGCTTATCTACACATCTCATCAACAAATTAACAAAACAGAGACTTAATTACCATTGTGATCTAGACGACCGATTTTGTACATTAAGCAGTGTAGTCTTAGCTCCAACGATAAAATGTAAAGCTTAGCTAAATCGTTGATTTCTGTAATATGTACTTAATGTACATTTGGCTGTTTAATTAATTGCTGGATAATTTAATATACTGATTTATTTATATCGTATGACAAGAAAATCAGTATTTATGTACTCCTTTTCACACTTGGTCCTCAGGCAAATTTACATATATGTTTACTTCCAAATTTCGTGCTATGCCCAACACATGCATGTGAAGCGTGTGGAGGAAGGCGACGTGAAGTCTGACATAACACAGCATTATTATTCCTGTCTTCAGATCCACTGAAGCACAGTCTGGTCCTACCATGTTTGTTTGACACAATGACACTCAGCTACTGGACAATTTTCATCCACCGCTTAATGAAAAGGCAATGCACAACAAGACGCCATAATGTGCCTAAAGAGTCCCCGTTTACACTTTTGTGAATTTCACCTATTGTGTTATATCAATAAGAAAGGGTGGCAGAGTTATAACGACTGAAAAAGCAAATTAGCATAGGCTTTTCATTACGGTATATGTGCAGAAAAGTCAGCACATCCTTACTTGGGGGAAAAAAAACTAAAATGGCTACTTGAGTTTCTACCAGTTAACCTCCAACCCTGCCCCCACCTTTTTGTTGCTTCAATTTACAAACCTGCAATCCCCAGAGTTAAGAAATAATTAATTACCATCAGCTGTACACTGGAGTGCTTTTAACATATATTCTCAGAATTGGCTTCTTTGAAGAACTATCAGTTAAACAGAGTCTGAACTGGTCCAATGCATATTGACAGTACATGTCGGGGTAAACCACTATTGATTGTTTCACTGTCATGTGTATAGCAAAACCAATTTATTCCAAGTGTCTGTACTTAGCTGAAATACGTTTCAATAGCCTATGGCCTCCTCCATATGCTTGGATGTGCTACGCTGGAAGATTTGTAAATAAAAGCCCTATCCTAAATAAATAAATATATAAATAGAGTATTGTTTAGCCTGCTCCTTTGTATATGAACATATGATTATTTTATCTTGTTAACTGAGTTGTTTGCTTAAACAAAAGGAGGACCAAAACAGGCTATTGTTGACTTGGTAAATTCCAGAATTGAAACATGTAAGGAAAAACTGTAATTGGATCTAAAGAACAGGGGGGAAAGCCTTGGTGGAACACTGTTCAGCTGGATTTTGCTTTTTTCTCTGTGCTGTATAATCATATAATCGCTAATAAGGCACACAATAACGTTAACATGGGAGTGGCATATTAAAAGATTAGGCTGAAAAATGACTCTGGAGATGAGCAGGACCGTAAATTACCCCGGTAAGTTTTGTCATCGGGCCATTAGTTTAAAGCTTAAGTGAGTACGGGTGACTGCGTTGGTGATCGGAAACTTTTTTGTTTTTTTTCACTTTGCTGCTGAGCGCTCCGTGCTGGAGACAGTGAAATGGAAGATTAATCACTGACGCGGGACGTTACCCGTGTTTGTTTATGTCATTTGTCTGAGCCGAGTCAACTTGGAAGCCCACAGCCCCGAACAGACAATAAGTTGTACACAGGGGGCGCTCCTACGTGAACGCACGGAGGCGGGGGCGCGCTGCGAAACTACGCTTCTCGCTACGTCAAGCGTGAATATTTCATCCACATGTTCGGCGCACATGACGTTGCTATGTTCTGCAGCTTTTTGATCATGGGCTGAGCCGTTCTGACTGTTTTGATCCGTGAAAGCATTGCTAAGTAGCAGAGAACACAGATGCATGAAAACAGATGCATGGGGTGGTGGTTTCTATAATGGCTGTCCTGGTGGGGGAATATAAAGGGAGAACTACAGTCTGTATCTGAATAGCATACATGTGTGCTTCTATATATACATATAGTTGTGTGTATGAATATAGATAGGGAGTGATAACATGGTTATTTCATCTAGCCATGTGGTATTCTACACACGGAAGAATAAGGCAAAAAAAAAAAAAAGCCTCAACCCATGGCTGCAGCCACAGTAAACATGTTAGATTATTATTTTGTCTGAAATGAAGTAAATGAGATTTGAAGATCAACAAACTGCTTATACCATAGCACTTTGTGTTCAGTTCAGTTACAGGTCAAAAATGCAAGTCCAGATGATATCCTTGGTGACAGAGCCCTAATCTTGGTACATAGTGTGAATGCTACCTTGCGTTCACATGATTTTTATTTATCGTTGCATTTCTGTATGTGTGTAATAACGGTAATAACACTAAAGAAGAAAAAGTATTTTGACATCTCATTAGCTTACACAAAGTGAAAAGACTGCCTTGAGGTTAATCACTGCAATGTGTTGACTTTAGTATTTAGTGAGCAAATTCCCATGATTCCAAGAGACATTTGCTTTTGTTTTTGTTACATGTAAACAATTGTGGTACGGTTCCCACCAGCTAGAGGAGCAATGGGTCTTTGAACACAGCCCTTCTTGTCTTCAAAATCTCTGTAAAGCCCGTCTGTCTTTGAAGACTTCCCAAGTTCAAATGAAGAATGATGCTACTAACATCTCAGAGAAGATCAGAATTTATGTGTGTTTGTTAACAGAGTTATTTCCTTCAATAGACAACATAATGCTGTTTATTTTATATCTCCAATCTATGACACTTCCCTGATGAGATTCAACTATGACATATGGATATACTTAGGGAAAAAAAAACACAATAATTTATACTTGACTCTAAGTATAAAAGTCTAAACTCATTAATGCAAACATAATGGCTACGTTGTGCTTTCTTGCGCCTTATAGAAGTTTAATAAAGTTCCATAAGAAACACTACAGAATGACCTAGCTAATGGTCCAAAATGAAAGTAAATGAATTTGGTGCATTGTAATCAGACCGTAATCCTGCAAAAAATCAATAATGATTGATGCTCTGTTTAAAAAGTAAAATGATGATAAAAAAATGTAACCATTCAGGAACTTTGAAATTTTATACAGTACACTTCCATTGCCAAATTATGTCCGCATAAACGTTTCTTTATATATTCATCTGAATGTGATCATTTGCCCAATGGTGGCATTGACTTCAAGGAAATATATCTTTAGCTCTTCTGAGAAGATGGAAAACATCTTTATTATATTGTACAGGCAGAGAAAGACCGAAAACCATGTGGCCCTTATCTGTTGGATGTGATGAATGGGTTTTATGCGTTTCTTTTAATGTGGACAACGTGAATGGTTCAAAATCCAATTTTTCTTATTTAGCCATGGAAGACATATGAATAATTTATATCTGAGGATAAGCTGTACCGAACATTTTATTTAAAGCGCATATGTTATCAGGTAACATGTCCAATATTTCTCTAGCGAAGCTTTGCAAATCTTTATGGTCTTTCATGTTACATGTCTGAGGCTAATGCTACATGCTCACCTTTTTTATACTGTGTGCTTTCGAGGCTTTAAACATGTTTGCAGAAACGCGGCTAACATGCCAAGATATTGCCTTTTTAAAAATTTTTTGCTTTACATCTCTTCAATTACACATCCAATCAATTTCTCACCAGCAAGGATTTTGGTACCTGTGATGTGATACGCAGAGGGGAGCAACTGCCTGTGCTATTTTTCTGAAAGCATTGAAGGTTTGCCACATTTTATTTTCCACAACTCTATTTAAAACACATTTTACCATAATTCTTTTTTTTTTTATTTAAAAATTTTTCACGTTTCCTGCTTTGTAGGAAATTGGTAACCTGAAGACCAAATTTGTGTGTGGCAAAACTACGTAAAATGTACAGCACATTAGGACAATAAATGAGTTAAAAAAATAACTCTTACATTTTGCATATAAGGGTAAAGTGCAATAACAATAGATTTGGTAATTTGATTATTTATTATTTCAACGTTCCAGAAGCTAGACAAAACCCAAACCTTGTTTAACATGCAAACCAAAAGCTGTGGATACCCTACCGGTGAAGGTCATGACTTTGTCATCTAATCTTGTTCGTGGTAAAACAAAAACCTAAAATAGCTTTCTGAGTCCAAAAATTTAAAATGATCGAGGTTCCCATTTCAATACACAGCAGACGATGTTCTCTTCAGTATATGTAATGTTCATGTTGCCGGTATTTCCAGTTTGAGTTAGTTTGAGTTACATTATATATAACCAGCATTACGTTTATTATCTATAAATGTGTGTACCTTTTTTTTTAAATGAGGGGCATACTATACTAAACGTATTGTCCATAGCCAAACCCACAATGCATGTTTTTTTTTCCTTCTATGCACGTAAACACGAAAGGAAAAGAAACGCTTGAGAACACAGCAGCTTGACATGCTAACACTGGGATTGAGGCGACTCCCTGCTGACGTAAAAATGCACAAAGCATTTAAATTCTTATACAAAAATAAATGCTGTAAATTCAGCCACAGGATTTTGTATTGCCCGGCTTCTTCTATCCCCCCTTTCAAGAGGATTTGAACAAGATTGATTTGTGCAATTTTACCTGACGTGTTCTGACAGAACACTTGTGAAGAAATAAAATCTGACTATACAGCATTCTTACTAAACATGGCGTTCACTATCCATGTTTTTCCCAGAGATGACTAAAGCTGGGAGTTTATCTGCCTGAGTGAACCCTTCTGGTGGTATTTCATAAACTGTCACAGCCTTATGAAATAACAGTTCATAATAATACTCCTAAATTTCAAAATGGTTATATTAATGGAAAAAATATGCTGAAATCAAATGGCACTCTTGGTATACTGTGGTACTCTGCTCATATATGCATATTCCCCCAAGTTACTTGATTAGTGGTGCAGTGACATCATTATGCAATGTTAAAAAGCAGTGTGCTGAGAGCAGGTCAAGTGGTCACAGGTGGTCTGTTAAGCGAATGAGTGACAGGCAACGCTACAAGCACATGGGCCAGACGTGCAGAGTAATTCCTCATAAGTGCTAACCAGCACACAGGCTGAGGCACACGTACGGCGGCGATGTCCTGCAAACCCACGATACTTCTTTAATATTACAGGAGACCGACTTTTAATTTCCGTCACCGCGACACGTTTTGATGGGGCGGGATTTGCACTGACTTGTCTAGAGGCCCGGGGAGGCCCGTTAGACCAAGGTGCTGGGAAGACGCTAACATGTTGGGTGAGGGCTTTCAGAAGAGCAGAGCAAACGCAAGGGATATCCGTACGGGGACTTACTGAGAGAGCGTCTGTTTTCCGGTTTGGGCTCCTTGACGGCAGTGTCGACCCGTCGGAACAGGAACTCGGTGCTGTTCGATCTGCGCAGGTTCGATTTTCCTGGAACTTTTGACTTGACAGAAGAGGGAGAACAGTTTCTTAGTTTAAAATGTACTTCTTTTAACAATTACCAAAAAGATCAATAATTATCAAAAGCATAAAATTTTGTATAAAACGATACAAAAAAGGGAAAACTGTGAATGTGTCTGAATGCACACACACACACACACACACACACACACACACACACACACACACACACACACACACAAGTGGGTGATCTTTTCAACAACCTACCAGAACATCCGCCGTTTTCTTAATAACATCGTGCCATTTGCATATCGTTGGGTAATTGTCATCTTGGAGTAAGTACTCCTGACCACAGCTGGTGGATATCTGTTAACATTAAACATAAATAACATACATATAAATATAAGCAAATAAGTACTAATGAGGTCAGTCGTAGCATGCTTTAACGACTCTGCATGTGACTCTGTGAATACCACAAAGCAGTGAGATGTTTTTGATCACCATTACGTATCAACAGAAGGGTGAGTAGTATGAAGAGGTGTGTTGAGTTGAGTTGGCCACTCCTACGGGGAAACACACATTTCGGACAGTACGCTCACATGGACATTGTTTGTGACATTTTTCTTTTTTTTTCTTCTTCCAGGATCGGCAATGTCTCTTTAGCTGTTTACTTTCCTTTCATTTGTGTTTTGGTTATGTTTAGTCTGTTAAAACATCCTGTGCTGCATCCTAAATGAACTGGCAAATTTGCACTTTGTCAGATTTTAAAATAAACTTCAAAGTATTTTACCAGTTTGTCACTGAAAATCGTACAAAACTATTGGTGAGAAAAGCTATAAAATAGGAAAGTAAAAGCTTGCCATATCATTTTTTACTAGAATCTAGTACTAGAATCTAAAAAAACACACCGATCTGAAGTACATGTTGCTTGGTATTTAAGTGGCTTCAGATTTTCAGGCCTCTTTTGGGTGCGTTTAAATGTGTCACAGCTGACCCGCTCTACGCTGGCCTGTGCTAGTGTTAATTTGCCTTGCAGTTCTTTAAACGGTGCTTTCTGTACCATGAGAAGAGCCTGCGATAGTGAATATCTGCCTCCCTTGCCGGTTCCCTCCAGCCGGTGTCCTCCTTCTAAAGACTGCTGCTGCTCCCTACAGTTTAAAAAACGTCTCTTCCATTTTACACATTTCTCCCCCCTTCTCTCGCTCTCTCTCTCCCTCTGTTTGTCTCTGTCTCTCTCTGCCTTTCTGTCTTTTTCTTCCTCCTCATTTACAGGAATCAGCAGAACCTATTCCGCTCCAGTTGGAGGACTTTGCTTGTAAATCTTGCTTGAAGTGCCCCCCCCCCCCAACATTCACACGCTTCCTGCTTGGTATATGCAGCTTGGACAGGAGTTCAAAACCATAACTGCACCTCCGATCATTAATGTCAATACCACTGTGGAAAAACTTTAATTATCAAGAATTTTAGTTTGTAAATGTACAAAGAGAAGATCTTACGGTCCTAATCTTTATGGCAACTGATTTTTGCAGAGAAGTTTTTTTTAATTTTCTTTCTGCACGTTTTTCATTTGGAAGTCATCCTTAAACACTTCTCAACTAGACAATACACTAGTTACTTGTGGCCCTGTTTCAAACAGGAATTTTTCTGCATTTTGCTTGACTAGGAATACTGCAAAGGCAAAGTGTTCTTACAGCCAAAGTTGCTGTGAAGTCACCTCAGCACAACCTTGACTAAGTGCAGAATGCAGGCGGCGCCTGTACTGCCAGGCCTTAAACTGCGTGTGCGGTAGGCACGGCACAACGCAGAGCTCACGAGGCCATGGAGCAGCCCTCTGGCCTCCCGCTCGCATGTAAATAAGGCGCACGATGACTGGTTGAACGCAAGTCCCTCCCTCCAGAGGCATGGCGCTCCTGCGACTCTCTCAGCATTTGCAAAGCCAAGCTAGCCCTGACATATGGTACTTTATTTGCAAATTTCATGTAAAGGTGCCCTTTCGTGAGGTCCCAAAATAATTGGAGGGAATAATTCTCAGGAAGACTGCTGAAGGTTACCACCTTTAACAGTTGCTGTGCGTATCTGGCCCAGGTTTTTAACTCACTCTGGTGCTGAAGTTTAACTGATGTTCATCGCAGCAAAAGATGTTATGTGCCATTTTGTAGATATGTTGTAGATTCCTTAGCACACTGGCTAAAAATCCATTCTGCTCTTATCCTCCAAGATGCCCCACCAACATTTCATATATCCCTTTTCATTAAATCTGCACCCGCATAAAAAAAACAATGCTTTGCAAAAAGGATGACTTTGTTTAATAGCATCTGTTAATAAAGGTTCACTTCCTGTCAGAGATGTACAAAGCTGTGACCATGCGTACCAGCACGCGTGTATTCTGTTTGTCACATGTGATTGATTAACTTTCGACAGCATATAAACAGAAGCTACAGTCCCAAGCCCAGTGCTTATCACTGGACCAGCTCTTATTTCATTAGAATTTTATTATTTATATTTAAGCGCAACATGTAAACGAGCATGCAGGTTTTGGAACGATGTCCTTCCTGGGGGTTTCTTTGGAAGCTGTAGTTCTCCTGGGAGACGGTTTTGTTTGAACTGGAAAACGGGCGTGTTCTTCCAGCTCATGAGTGGATGGGACGCTACCTCCGTGCAATAGCGTGGCCCCACATCGCTGCCGACACCCCAGCCGCTTATTTACAGCACGCGCTGAGCTACTTTACAAAATGACGAAACACACCAACACACTCGATGTCTTCAAAATCTCATTATATTATTGTTATATTGCTTTACACAGTTTATATTACTGGATTACATTGTAACGTACTTACCCACAAAAGTGAACATATATCTTTTTGCCTTACAATTGAAATGATTACAATGATTCTCCAGTTGTATGAACCTAAACCACATTATTCTTTAATAGTTTGTTGATCTGTAACAGTACTTTTTGTCCACTCTACACTCTATACTTACTCCATAGTTATAAGTTGCAGCTAATAAACAACCAAACGCAAAGAATTAAATCTACCTGCCACTGATAGAAAATATGGCTGTGTGTATGTGTGAGTGTATACAGACACACACACACACACACACACACGATTATGATTTAATTTGAGCAAATCATAATTAATTTGCTGTGATGCAATATTTGTACTAAGCACAAAATATACTTTCAATTTTCTTTCTTAACTAAGCAGCCGCACAAATGTCTGTGTTCCGCGTTAAGGACAAGAATCAGAGACCGGTCCAAAGTTGATGGGCCAAAACATTCAAACGCTCTGATGCACCTGCGTGTTTAATGACAGAGCTTCACGGGCACAGAAGACACTTGATGAAACAGTATCCTTTTTTTCTTCTTTTTTTTTTTCTTAAAATAAACGGAAGAAAAGCCCCCCACTTTTGGCCGCGATTCTGACCGATTCGGGCGCAGCACAGATTGCAGGGGTGACGGAGAGTGTGGAGGTGCCGCGAGAACCGCGCCGCTTGGCGCGTTGGCTCCGCACGGCTCAATCTGCGGCGCGTTTGCATGCCGGTCCCTCTTCTGCAGCCTAAGCAGCATATGGATGAGCAAAGTGGAAGCGTGTGGGACTGCGAGTGTGTGACACCTCCATGTGTTCCCTATGGGATTCGTTTACATTAGGAGACGGACCTCTCTCTGTCTATACTGTTTGACACTTGAGTCATTCCATTAATGCTGCTTGATTGTAGTTTGCTTGAGTTTATAAATTTAAAACACTGGGTATATTCATGACATTATTACTCCCAGATGTTCTAAATTACACATGTAAATGTTTATATATGTCCATACATACATATATAGGAATGCGTATATAAGTAAACACACAGTGTATTCACAGTAAATAGTAATAGTCTCCTAGCAACACTTTCCCCGTACTGTCAATTTTCTCACGTTACCTGATATACAAAGTCCAGCGAAGTATCTCTGCATACTCTAAAATTTTCATCGCTTGTTTCAAAGTTAAACAGCCAAAATCACTTTCACAATTAGAGGCTAAGGTTTTTTTTTCCCCTCGCTTCTTAAACTCGTGCTTTTGTTTCTTTTACTCTTCAGCATAATCAGATTGGGAATATCACATAAAAATTTAGACAAAAAAAAAGGAAAAAAAGTCGTCAATCAGATATGCAGATTCCACTACGGCTGCCTGGCTCTGAGTCAATGCAGTACAGTCGTATGTGTACATTCTCTGTGTGGGGGGGGGGGGGGGGGGGGCCGGGCCGGCGCGCGCG
>JABJVR010000031.1:420607-446600 GCA_025773905.1 Chitala chitala
ACTACAAGCTTTGGCTGGCCATCTGCTCCCCGGCAGAGTCCGGGCCAACCTGTGCAGCCTGCAGCAAAGACCTGGGCACTGTGCTAATTCTGCTGCTGGCCAACCTAGCGCAGCCAGCCAATCACCATCAGTCTGCTGATTAGTTGTAAGAAGCAGTCCATATGTAGCAAAGTTGTTTTTCCCCATTTTTTTTTTTTTTGCCACAGCCCCCCTCCCGAACTACCAGCATCCATGAATAAAATATGTGTACTATACTCATGTAACCTACATGGGTACGACTAGCTCACAGTGCTAAATTGGAACATCGTGCTATTTTCCTCCAGTTGTCCCCCAGTAGGCCTAAGGACCCCCATCCCCCACCTTGAGCTTGTACACATTAGAAAACAAGAACAGGTTTAGTTTTAGTGCTTGGCAGTCGTAAATATTACAGGTCATCGTATGCCACAACTTGTAAAGACTTACAGGCATACCTCAGGCTGGACCGATGCTTGTTTTGACGTATAAAATGTAAATAATACATAAGCAGCGTACCTGACACCTGCCGGCTCAACTCCGACACCTGCCCGCACAACTCCGACACCTGCCCGCTCAACTCCGACACCTGCCCGCTCAACTCCGACACCTGCCCGCTCAACTCCGACGTCGACCAACTCAGCAGACAAGCACAGCGCATGATATTAAATAGCAGCCATTTCCTTAGCTCCCAATCTACTTTTGAGCATTAATTATTCATGTTTTATTTCAGCACACAAATACACTGCTTAGGAAAGCGGTGATAGACGGTCTTATTTTAATACTTAATGGTGAAGCTGGTAAAGGGTTACAAATAAAACTAAATTTACTAATGGATATATAAATCTGTGACATGTTCTAATGTGCACTTTATGCTTATTGAGTATTTTTATGCTTTTTTTTTCTTTCCCCAAGTGAAACACGTTTGACCTTTTCATATGTTTTTTAACATGTTATGTTGACTGGTGATTCTTATAACACTTATAATAATCAATAGCGTTTGGTAGAAAATTTTTACTTTATACCTGACTAAAACAGCCTTTTCTACACAGGTGTAATAGTACTGGTAAAAAGGATAAAAAGTAATACAAATAACATAAAATATCTATATATTCTTTTAGAAGTATATAGTATATGTAGCATTTACATGCTTGTTTGACAGATGCTATACTGGTATGCGTCTGAGCAGATAGGGAAGTGGTGTTACGTAAAACTATTTCATAATTTCAAAAACAGTGACTTATCCACTTAGGGTGTGAAAATGTACATTAAAATGAAACATACATTTAATAGATTTAGTTACTATGGGGATGATTGCTGCATTAAATATTAATTTTCAACAGTCTTGCAGTGTTAATGTTTTTCTGAATAAATTTTTAGACATATTGCATTTTATGCTACAGCAGATAGTCCTGCTTTGAATGTACTGCTATATAATAATTTGTGTGTTTTAAATTTATTTTCACATACCTTAAAAAATACAAACTTAGCTTCCTGCTTTTCCTTTCAGTTTTCATTCTGCCTAACTGGATTGTACACTGTACAAACAAAAGCAAATCTATGCTATTAATAATATGCGACAGAATGGGACTTTGGGATTACACAGGCACATTTCTGGCAATGATGCTCTCAGGCCTAAGGCAAAACCTCGTTTCTTATGAACCTCCCGAAATCCATACAAATTCTCCTCCATATGCTTTCACATTTTAAATTAATAACCATTTCCGTCTAAAACTGCCCAGTGTCTCGCCTGTCAGTAAACGAACCAATGTAGCCACTGGTGTTATAGCATGTGCCAGCTATAAAAATTACATTTTGGAAAGCATATTTACATACATTATTTGCTTAAAGTTTCAATTTATTAAAGAAATGCTAAATACAGAAAAACTACCAAACTCAAAAATCCTAAAAAACAAAAACTCGAAAATCCTAAAAAACAAAAAAAAAACTACTAATGGTGTTTTCTGGATTTTCACTGAAAGGCAGGTTATTAATTCACATTTGTGGTTCAGTATAATACAACATAAAACAATTTTTCAACTATATTCCTAATATAGTATATAATGCCTAAAATCAGCAACAGAAGTCCAACAAATGTGTGTAATATCCCCCTTGCACTTGTGCAGAAAAGGTAAGTCACCATCTATCTAAGTAGAGACATGACTCTGCATCCTTTTTTTCCATTACAACTGATAATATGATTGTTTACCAGTTGGCCAGTCATTATCCTATCAGATTCACCATCACTGTCCTTTAACATCACATGATTAAATGTACTGTAGCAATATCAGATTTAATGCTCAGGGCAAAGCGAGGATTACAGCTATTTGTTTCCTGATTTAGCTCATTTTAGTCATTCTATAAAGTAATATGTGAACAGCATGAGGATTTTAGCATAGAGCCATTTGTTTATTTCCAAAAGCAGATGGAGCTTCTTGTCAACAAATTCTGACGTCACCAAGGGTTGAGCGCACCAGCTGTTAATTTAATGTATGAAACGCGGATTTCGTCCTGGCGCGAGGAGCAAAGCGTGCGTCGCGCGTGGCAGGAAACCTGCATGACATCAGTTGATCTTATTGGGCAAACACTGGACCCAGTGAAGCACAGACAGTGGTACTGAACTCAGATCAGCGCGTTCTCAGCTCTAAACATGAAGATCTTATGTACGACCCAGAGATTACATGTGTTCATGAATGTTATAATGGAATATATTACATATTCACACACACACACACACACACACACACACACACACACACACACTATATATATATATATATATATATATATACTTTTTTTTACACATCGGGTATCTTGTACTATATTAGGCCCCATATACGATATGGTATATACATTTTTTTAAGTGTACTAAAACCAAAGCACCAAAATGGGGATAAATAAGGTTTTTGAACTGAACAACATTAAAACTCTAGAATGATTATTGAACAGTTCAGCGCAATGCGCAGAAGACAAGTTTAACCTCTGCCAATAACTGTCTCCTCTGTAAGGCCATTTGACATGAGGTTTATGCAAAACAGCATGAAGAAAAGAAACAAACTGAGACATTTTAATCACAGATAATCTCTGTTCACCTCACGGACCCTTATAGATTGGAGGCAACTAACTTTGATGCTGTGTGATTTCCTTTATCCGTCTGAAGGAACCGCTTCAAATACTGCTTTTAAACTCAGCACAAATAAAAAGGAAAAAAAAGAACAAGAGGTTTTACCACAACAGAAACAATAAATCAAATACACAAATAAACACATGACCAGGGCATAAACTGCGATGCAGATCAAGTGTGCTTTTCAATGAAACTGGGCTGTGTGTTACATTTTTAAAAATAGATGTTAATGTACTTTTGCTGATATTAAAAACCAATTAGGTCACAGAATATGCACACATCCAGCATGCTCTCTGGTCGCCTGCAATTTGGGTAAAAAGTAAAGGTCAGGCACATTAGTCAGATTGTGCTCAACAAATTCTAAAAAGGCTCAGTGGTCACAGAATGTATTCACTGCAACATAATTAGCCCCCCTCAGCTGGGACCCAGACGAGGGGCACTCAGAGCCATCCTCCCTAAAATGCCTTTAACCTCCGCCTGCCCTGCCAATACTTACTTCCTAGCCCCGCCCCTGGCGCCGCCCACAGTTGCCTCAGATGCTGCATAAATTAGCCGCCGGCATTAGCATTGCCCCTGTGTCTGCGTGGCACACGGTGCCAACTGCTCTCCAAGTGGCCACGAAAGGTCACGCCTTGATGACGGAAAGCCGCACCGATACCTTGGCTCCCTGGAGGAGGTCTCCCCAGGTGCATGTGAAAGGTTAAAAATTACCTTCTAGCTGCTGCCGTCCCTGTCGGAGGAAATAATTAGAGTTTTCTTCCTTTCTTTTTGTTTTGAGCAGCAGAGTGCCTCCTGTCAGATGACAAAACTGTACCTAATGGCTGCTTCTAGGATGAAGTCAAACAGGCTGTCAATCCTAACGGGACAAATGAGCGCAGTGGCAGCAAGGAGACCGAAGCTCATTCTCTTTGGCATTGAAATGCATTGTGGGAGGGGAATTGCACCTACCTAAACCTAGCATTAACTGTTACATACATTGTTATTATTATTATTATTATTGCTGCTGTTGTTATTTTACAGTTCCAAAGCAGAATCCTCCATTCTGTGTTTGATTTCCATGGCAAAATATAATGAACTTAAATTCCATACAGCAGAAGTAAAACGAACAATTTCCACATGCAATATGTAAACATGGATTTTCTCCCATTAACTAGAAACATCTAAAAAACACAGCTGTTTCCTTTAGACCTCGGCAGCCCTAAATATTAGCTCTTCTCGCTCTTCAATGTTGTGTTGTTGTGCAATAGCAGGTTTATTACAGCAACAAGCTTGTGCACTGCGCACAAATTCACATTGTGCACGTTTAGCTGACCTTATTAGTCCAGCATGTGTTTAGAAGTGCTTGGCCAGATGATGTTACCGTGTATCGTTTAGCAGCAGGGAACCACAGCCCCACCATCTCCCACACCCACCAAAGCCATGATTAGGGTCATTTTCCTGTTAAGAGCAAAGTCATACTGCCCTCTGGTTTCCTCCATCATTTCACCTATAATCTCGTGCCTGGAGACTTACAGGGCCTCACAGGAGGGGTTGGGCAGCCAGTCAGCCTTGGGCCCTCAGAGGTTTTTTTTCTCCACATTGTGGAGTTTTTGGTTCCTCTCCTCCGTTGTTGTCTGGCTTCATTCATTTGTATTAATTCTTTGATTTCTGCAATTTTCTGTGTAAAGCACTTTGAGGCACGCTGTTGCGAAAGGCGCTATATAAAAATAAATTGAATTGAACTGAATTGAATATTTTTGCTGAGGCTGCACAGGGCCACCAGCTACAAGCTCCTTGCTGTCTTACTCAGTCTTACGAAATCAGTTAATTTCAAAGGCTTTTCATTATTAAGCGTGTACTTTCCTGTTCGTGAGATGCAAAACCCCATTCAGCACAAGCGACTAGCTCTGGCTTTTGTTTTCTGCTTGCTGTTACTGCTGAGGTACCAGAAATGCGCATTTTCACGTACCAACAAGTCATGCAATGCAGACTGTATCACATTGGTGCATGTAACATTATTTTACTTTTTTACATAGACAAACTATATAATCCTAACATATACTGTCAATTAAAGTACTTTAAAACTAATGTAAAATTATATAACTGTTTCTCTTGTTTGTTCTGCGATTTGTAATGGTTAAATCACCAGCAAACTGACTCTTGCTACTCAAAGCCAACAAGCTAAGAACCCCATGTCCCCTCCCCCTGCAATTCCCTGCTTGCTGCTGTAGCTGTCAAGTTATGCACATTATAGCAGGGAGAGGAAGAAAAGCTGACCTTAGGTGCTCACTGACCCAAAAATCAGTTCATGAGAAGTCTTCGGCGTAGGCATGTTTAGATACAAATCATCTTCCTGAGGCCGCAAAGCAAAAAATGTTGTTTGCAGCAAAGAAATACAGACAAGGCAAAGAAGAAAACCAGTAAATGTCACAAGATCTGAATTGTAAAATACCTTCTGTAAATGAATGCTTGCTTCTAAAATCCAAAAACGATAATATCCCAAACGTAGGTATGCCGTACTGGCAATGATTTTGTGCATAAAGCAAGCTTTATGGACCCAATATGGCAGCACTTACAAGCACCCAAAAAACGTAGCTTATTTCAAAGACCTTTATCGTATTTCAAAGGAATTGCGTGTCATTTGAATCTTCGAAGGTTTGGCAGTGTTCACTCCGATTTTTCTTTTCTTTTTTTTGTTTACAGCTGTTCTGAATTCTGTAAACATTCTGACATACGGCTCAAAAGAAACCTTACTTTTGGCTTCACAAGTTTCCTAATAGGCAGACCAAAGACATGGCAGTATACCCCAAAGCCATGTTGCCCTTAGGCATTTGCCGGAGCTAACAGCAGAACACCAGTCCCTCTAATGGGAAACACAGCAAATACCCTCAAAACTAACTTGCACCGGCACAACAGGAGGAAAAAATCAGCTAGTTAGCCTTTTTCTATTGATTACAAAATATTACTGTGATTATTTCGGTGTACTCGTGTAATTAAACAGTCAGTCTCCATTTTAAGCGCAGAAGGAATTTTTTAACAATAACGTAATACACAGCAGGGAAAATACACAAAAATACCATTCACATGTGACCACAAACTATTCTTTTTTTAGTTTCTTCTACCAATGAGTGGTTTTGCACACACACAAATGTTGTTCTAGTAATGACTATTGATTCAAATGTCTTGGTTAATTTTTGATCTGAATAAAGATAATTTTATATTGTGCAACATAAATATCCATTAATGGTGCCAGAAACACTTGTAGTTTGTGACTCATCTATCCATATGTTATTTCAAAATGTACCAAACACGGGAGAGTCATTAAAGTCCTAACTGAACTAGAACCATGTTCTCACCATGTTCAGCAAGCAGACCTAATAAATTATATGGGATTAAAATGATGCTGAGTAAGGAATTAAAAGAGGTCTAAAGACTTGTTCTATTGCCTGAGGACAGGAAAACAGATATCCTTGACCTAAGGTGGCATCTGCAATACTAACAAGACTACTTTTTATGAAAAGGACAAATGGTACTTTTGTTATTTCTTCTTTGCAAGTAAATTACAGTTTTAGGATTTATTAAGACAAGAAACAATTTTCAAGCAGTGGGTCAAAATTCTCAATGGAAATTCACTCATTTCTTTCTAACCTGAGGCAATTTTCTCTGTTTGAATGTATCCATCTTTTTTTTCTGTATATCTATATTTCCAAGATTGTGCCACCGTGCCTAATTCTATAATGCCACAGCAGTTTGTTCAAAGCGGAACAGTGATCCAAGCTCACAGCAGGTGCTTCGAAAACTCTGATCAATTATTGAAGCGAAGGCCGCATGGAAACCATCACCATCTCTGCAGCCCTGTCGATAACACACAAAAGTCCCTTTTTAATATCATGCATATTTCCCTTCCATTTACAAACCCTAAGCTGCATCCTTAAACTTTTTTCCTCCTTTTGTTTTATTTATGCTTTCTCGTTTTTGACATGCATTTCATATGCACAAAAAATACAAAAGAAGAATTTGGTGACTTTTTATTTAACGTGTGAGGAAAAAAAAACAATGTTATTATATTTTGATCTAGGGCACTTTTAGCACAATCCTATCTTTTCACCATTTTGCTGTATGATCTTCCCCTCAAGAAGCTTAGAAGTCCATATCAAACTGAAAATTTAGACCGGCCAGTTTGATAAATGATGCTGTAAGGATGGCACCCTAACAGCCTTCTCACCACGATTTCCATGAACACACTCTGAACTTTAAACCGGACTTCTTCGTGCGTTTAATGCAGCGCTCCTTTGTTATCACGTTGTGACGATGTTTAAAGATGAAGTGATTTTGTGATGAAGGTCTGTGACACACTGTGACAGCGGTCAGACTTCAGCGCCCTTCAGAGGCCCCGAGAGCATGTGCAAAGCGTACCCCTTCCCCAGCAAATTTTTGGATCGTGTACACACACGAACGCCGGAGGCAGACAGCGGTGACACAACCCGATCCGGCCGAGGCAGGTTGTCAATGTGTGGTTTTAAAGTCAGACCTATGCAGGGAGTCTTGCAGCATGGGAGTGGGTGCCCACTGCCCACCCCTCTAAGGCCCCTTTGTGAGGGTGCTCAGTGGGCTGCAGTGGTGTGGAAAGACCCAGGCTCTCCGCCGTGGCCTGTTGTCTCCTCACTTCTCTGAATGCGGCTCTTTTAATGGCTTCTCCTGTTCCGCAGTCTGAGAAAACAGGCAGCTGTGTAAAAACTAGGCTGTTATACTGCCACACAGTTGGGCAAAGAAGGAAATGGGGGTGTATGGGGTTTCAGTGAGTTGCCTGTTAACAGAAACAAAATGCCAGACCATAGCGTAATTTATTTGTTAGAATTACTTATATTTTTACACTTTGTTCACTTGAGGCTACGTATTTATTTTCATTAAATGTGCCCCAAGGCAGTCCAAGCACACTGTGAGTTTAGCATGTATAGAAAAAAATTGATAAGCAAATTAATAGATTTTTAAAAGTTACTTATACTGCAGGCTTATGTGCTGTACTCGTTTATTGACTTTGTATTGTCACCTCTGTCTTGAAATAACGTTGTCTCAGAATACCATATTGTCCTAAGTAAAATTTGTTCAGTAAAATTAGCTAATTTAAAGGTAACTGTATTTAGATTATGCAATTACCCCACAACCAAAAACTGAAAAATCTACAACAAAAGTACTAACCTCTTATTTTTAAATGCAATGTCCCAGTCAGCCATTTTTGCATTTCTAAGGATAGTGAAGAAAGGTGGCTTATAACTATGTAAAATCCTATTGCTATCAAAAAGTTACACACAATGTAAATTTGTTTGAAATACTTAAATAATATGATAACACACCACTCTTAAAAACAAAGATTTGTTTAGTTAGATTTGGCCCTCCATCATCGGATAATGGGATTTTCATGGGGTCCCTGTCCAATTTGTTCTCTGCTTAAAAAAAAAAAAAAAAGCTGACAGGTCATTCACATTTCCTGAAAATGACAAGGTTCTCTCTGGGCTCGCTCTCAGAGGAGGCCTCAAGCGAGTGAACATGCCAGCACTTTCTAATTGCACCCCTTTTCCCACAGACCTCCAGCGTTTCTTCCACCAGATTCCTTGTGTGCTAATTAGGCACGGAATATTACCATAGACGCTCCTGACAGGTGCTGCCTGGCTTGTCAGGGTCACACTGACTGAGCTCGCACTAGTGGCGCTGAAAAATACAAGACCGGCGAATACCAGGAGACAGGATGTGTCCATTTCATCTTCCATCTGGTATTACATAACCACGGAGAATGGCGGAGCATTCGCGATTCGACAGGAAGGAAGTATGGGAACAGGTTTGCGGATTCCTGAGATACGCGGTGTTGCTGGAACATTCCGGCAGGGCGGTGAATGACATAAGGTTTTGGAGCGCATTCCAAAACGTGAAGGGATTTGGCACAATATACAAGTATAATATACAATGTGAATATGTGTGTCTGTCTCTGGACTGTATTTAATAGGTTTGTTATAGAACTAATAGGCTTTAAATACTCTACCACCACTAGTTAGTAATTTCAAAATTCCTAAACATTTCAAAAGTCTTATTTATGACAGCTACAGCTTTGTTTACACAAAAAAACAGAAATAATAACCCCTTCTTTTCCATATAACTTTTGACCTAGCCTTTGGACGGGCGATACTCAGCTTCACTGAACAGACTGCATCTGTTCGATACTTGACCTCTTGACTGGCGTCTCTTTTCAGCACCTGTGAGCTCAATGGCTCTTCTCCACTAAACACTGGAATTTGAATATCTCATTAGAATTGGAAAAGGAAAAGGAGGTCACACTTCACGCACTTTGAGACATTTTCTATTCCTTCAGAACATCAAGATATAATGTTCCACGCAATAATTCATGGTTAGCAATATAGATAAAGTACAGGGAGATATGATAAAAAGAAAAAGTCACTGATCAATACCAAGGTTCAAATACAAACGCCTCCAGCTATTTGCGCTTATGCAGATCTGTGCTGTTGGTTGGGGATTGTAGATGATAATTGTTTGTTCAATTATTTTTCATGGAAGGGATTCTTGCCCTTTCCAAAGTGAACTCTGGAGAAAGGCCCATAATTAAGGTTTTACAAACCAAAGGCATGCTTAAATGCTAAAAGTGAACCCAGTAGGCAAATCTGGTGAACATGTTTAAGCACGCAATGTAGAGACCGGGATAAAAGTCAATTAGTGATTGCTTCTCTTTTTGGAGTTAGCAAAGGACATGGGGCAGTAATGTTGCCTTTTGAACTGTTTGCCTTCATTAAAAGTTCCAGGCGGATCATACATAACATTCAAAATTTCTCAAGGATCACTGTCAGTGTAAGGTCCTAAATTACAAATACATGTGATTCTATTTTCCAACAATTTGCTTTTTAGTTTCGTTACTTGTCTATGTCTGTAAATACTGTATAACCGCACACCAGTACGCAAATGGATGCATAGGCGCACAATAACGAATTCCACTGTTTTACTGTTGTGTCAAGACCACTGAATACAATCCCAAACAATGTTCTCTTCCTGTCTACAACAATATAAAAGGAATTTTACTATAATGCATTGTACCCTTCTTTTTCTTTTGCATTTTCTAAATTTAAAAGAAAACGTATTGTCGCATTGTCATATTTTGAGTCAGAATTATGAAAAACATATATTAAAAAAAAAAAAGAATGCGAGATTTCAGTAATAGACGTTTAAACAAAAAACTAAAATCTCCCAATGGGATTTCCAGCGGCTTTGATTCAATTACAGTGCTGAAAAAAAGACCACGGTCATATGTCACCAATGTCTGGTCAGAGGCCAAACAAAATATATCCACGGACTACGGGCTGGTCTGTGCATCTTTTTCTGTAACAAATGTAATAAGTAAGTCATTGTTGGGGTGGGCACTTTCTCGATAAAATGGTAAGTTGCGTACTTTTAGTGTCTGACCCCGCCAAGCACCGGCACAGCCACATTCACCGTGCTCCTTTTTCTTTCCCACTTTGACTATTCATGAGAGGAGCCTCTGAACAGACGAATCAGGTCTTAGAACAGCAGAAGGCGGAACCAGGCGCGTCTTACAGCAGCTGAAAGTGTCACTCACAGAATTATAACTTTTTTTTTTTTCTCTTTCTTTCCCAAGTTCCCTGGCAGTGCAGCTGCCTAAATGAGAGGGATTAAGTTAACACCCCGCTTAGAGGAAGAGCAGGGCAGGATTAGGGCGCCAGGCCTGGACACAGTGAGCATTCAAGCGGGGGCTGCTTTTTTTTAAGTGGCTGGGGGGGTGGGGGAAGAGGGGCAGTGTAGCGGAGCTTTCACAGAGTCCTGGAGACGAATTGCTTGAACAAATACACAGACAAGTGAAGCGCTGTTGACAGCATGTACAAACACACACACACACACACACACACACACACGCACACACGCACGCACACACACACCTCCCCTGTGTATCCTACTCCCCTATCTGCTGGCCCCAATGAATCCACCTCTTACTCCTGTAACAATGTTGGAGATGGGGGGCCTGAACAGGTGGCCAGCCAGTCTTATTGGAATAGAAGAGTGGTGTTGAGGGGCAGGATGGGTTCAGAAACACCTGTTCCTGTAAACCAACTTAGAAACTTGGACTCATTTACGTTCTCCTCCTGTGGATAGGCCTCAGTGTTTGTGCAGTTCACACGACGCTCAGGTTTTCCTCCTGAATCACCTGTTGGAGCCAATGCTGTCGACAGGCTTCCTGCAGGAACTGCTAACATCTGTTACTTCTTGGTGAGGAGGACTATTTTTGTCAGACATTTTCCTTTCCCTGTACAATTCTATATGCTTTAAAAATACAAATTCTTTTGGGAGCAGGGGGCTGTATGAGGGAACAAAACACAGGGTCCAGGCAGGGTGCAACTGCACTTGCAAGAAGAAAATTACAAGGTACAGTGGTGTGCAAACGTCTGGAACCACTTGCCAGTTTTTGCAATTTTTAAATTTGTTGTTCTGTATTAAGGTAAAATGTGAACTTGGGGAAGGTGTACTTAAAAATTTTTTTGGCTTGGCTACAATTTTTACCATAACAATTTTTATATGAATATATAATTGAAATGTGGTGGGTTGGTGCCCTGCCCTGGGTGTCCCCTGCCCCTCTGTCCTGTCCCCTATGTGCTTATACTATATATGTACTATGGGATGGGCTCCAGGCTTCCCCATGACCCTCACCAGGAATAAGCGGTTAAGATAATGGATGGATGGATATATAATTGAAAAAGGTCATAAACAAGCATGTCAGCGGCCCATGCATATTCAGTGCATACGATCGCAGTGAAACAACGGCTTTGTGACATCAGCTTTCTTCTCTCTCGTGTAGGTGGCCGTGAAGACAGCTGGTTTACGGGACATTGACGGCTCAGTAGTGAGCGGTCAGTCCTTGTGTTTTTATGAGGTTGCTGTGGATACCACAACAAACATGAAATTAAGTCACCGATGGCAGAGAAGATTTTAAAAGCTTAATGCAGTACCTTTACTGTAGTACAGTTACAATTAAGCGTATTGGCTCCTTATAGGTGGTTCCAGACTTTTGCACACTGTTTGCTTTGGACAGAGGTGAATCTTACACTAACACAAGCGACATTCCGCCTTTTACAAGCTGCCTTGAAAATCCATAAATATATCTAGGCATCATGTAGCAGAGTGGTTGAAGACATGTCCTTTTCACCCAGGGGTTGTTGAGGAGGGCAGAGCTATTATATCCTTAAGCAAAACGCTCAACCTGGAATGTTCCAGAAAAAAAAAATCGAGCAGCCTAGAAGAGCAACACTATGCATGACTTTGGATAAAGATTTCAGTATTATCACCCAAGCTATTACGCAGTTTAGGTGGAACACTTAACATCAACATCCTTTAATGAAGGGCCCTAATGGTCCACGTCAGCAGCAGATGTCTCTGGGATCACTCCCGCTAGGACAGAGTAGGGCTTCACTCACGTCAGTTCCATCACCCCAAGAGGACAGTCATGTTACTGAGAAGACATCTGTGATGGATGTTTTTTTTTTTTTTTCCTTCTGAGTCAAGTCAAATTGTCTGCTTACAAGACGGGAGTAATTTCTGGGACAGCTGACACATGTATGGACACCGTGATATGACCTAGCTTCCTGCTTTTGCTGCAGCCACTGCGGATAACGATGACAGCATGCTATTTGACCAGACGTGTTTGTTAATTGTGAAATCCGAGGCACACGTTGACATTTCAAGTGTTTTCTTCAGCAGATAACAGAAACGTGCTTTTAAATGCGCTACGACAGCGTTGCACCACACTGTGCTACAAACAGTATGCTAAAGTCGGATAATTATCAGATAATTTGTTGCTGAAAATGTTTCTTTCAGGATCTTTCCTAATTTGTAAAATATATTTATTGACTGATATTTTCTGGTGGGGATTTTACAAAGTTGAGCAAATTGTTCATTTCTACTTTTCCGCATGCCGGGGAAATAAAAAAAAAGAAACAGGCTAAGCCTGACTATGAATGCGCTTGTGGGCTCTAACACCACAGAAACCGAGTTTCAAAGGAAGCCATTGTACAGAATTCTCCGGAATCCCAAGATATTTATTAGTCAGTGATAGGATTTTAGGAGCTGAGTCCCAGAACTTCTGTGATTCTCTAAAGCGTGCATTGTTTCAGCGCTTCTATACGCAGAGCGCGTGCTATATTTTTCCCAAATAATGGAAAAGGCCCAAAGGCCAAATACAAAAATCGGCAACATAGGAACCCTGGGGGATACAACGAACCAATTGTGTTTGTCGAGTTCTTGATTCATCATGTCATAGGGGGCTAATGCACTCGACTCTTTCCCTCCTCCGTGCTCTGAGAATTTCCTGTTCGGCTGAATCTGTCAGTGAGAAAGAGCAGAGAGTCTCTTTCGCAAACACTCTGTTCACCTCTCCAAACCCTCCAGAGGCTGAAATTCTCCCCTCTTGGTCTTCATCTTGTGGTGTATGTTGACTAACCACTGGACCTTTTTGTCAGCCATGACAGGCTTATGGCTGTTTTGTAAAACAAGCAGGGAAACAAAGGGCCGGTGCTGTGGTGAGTGGCTATCACAGAAGCGTGGCTCTGCATGCAAGGGGAGGAGGGTGTCTGAAGCTGCAAAAATCATACATTTTTCTCCTCTGGGGAAACACACTTACCCTGGACTAAAGACACATTTGGTTATCTGTGGAGCGGGTCAATAACATTATGTTACGGAGTTTAAAACTTTGTTTTCAAATTAAACCTTATCTTTCAAGAAAGTAGACTTTGAACTCTGTTTCAACCCAGAACTTTTTACATCTAGCCACTCTCTGACAATGTTTGTAGAAAGCCTGAATTCAAATTAAATGGGTATTTGATATTCATGCAAGTGTCTTCTTTAATAGATAGTACAGACTTTTCTGACCTGTTCATATTAGGTTACAGCGAGAACATGATACAGATGCTAATCACACTACTGAACATCAAATTACTGAGCATCAAACTACTGAACATCACACTACTGAATTGTATGTGCATACTTGTCTGAGAAATTACAAAAGCCGCACACACACACACACACACACACACACACACACACACACGCATGTACACACACACACACATGCACACACACACACACACACACACACACATATACACACATGCACACACACACACACACACACGCACACACACACATACACACACACATGCGCGCGCACACACACACACACACACACACACACACACACACACACACAAGCTGTGATTCTGAAGACAAAGCCAGACTCATTGGTCTGCATGGGTCTTGACCCAGTGTTAGCTCAGCCAAATGATGACGAGACTATCTGGCAAACACGAAGTGACTCTCTACAGAAAGAACAATGATCAGACCTGTGCTGAACTGCGGTCTGTGGAAAACAGGCAACTGACGGACAAAGTGAGGCACTAATGTCGTCCGTACAGCATCACAGAGTAACGCTGAGGGTAAATCGGCATGAACAAAATCACCACCAACAACAGTCCCGTCAAGAGAAAAGCTCTTTCAAAATATATGTCATTTTAAACTATTCAGTTTCAGGACAACAGTCTAACCATTTTACAACATCAGATGTATTTAAAACTATGTTGTATTTAAAGTTCATGACACTATCTTGAAGAATTTTGTTGTTTCTATACAAAAACTGCTAAAGTAACTAAACACGGTCATCTAGAAAGAAATATTTTGAAAATGTTTGCTGCATAAATAATGCTTAAAAAATTAAATGTTACATGCGATTTAAAAAATTTTGGACATTTGCATTACACAGCTGCAGCACTATGGGAATGAGAGAGTAGGCAGCACACCTATATTCTCATTACATCACTTTGTGTTTATTTCAGAACACGTTTTCCCAGGAAGCACACGAGTGTGATTCATAAGAAAAGTTTGAATTTGTCCTGTTTATCGGTTCAAGATGTCATTAAAGAAAGAAAAGAAAAGGCGCTGGGTTCTGTTCTCACCGCCACAGCAGAAAACACGTTACAGGGAACCCCCCCCCCCCCCCACCACACCATCCTAGCGTAAACCTTCCTGGCTAATATTTCCATCCCTGCTGGCCTGTTTTTCCTGCCGTGGGAATTCACTTTGGTGTAATTGTCTGACAAAGTTTTCCCACTGTTATCCTGGTAAGAAGGTGCACTTTTCTGAGACATGAGTGATCCATTCCAGAGACCCCCAGAGGATGAGCCACAACGTTACTGCTCATGCGTAGGCAAAGTGCACCGGTTTCAGAAGTGAGTAACCTAGCAAAAATTAAGAATGTGCCCATAAATGCCACAATGTGTGTCTGTGTGTTTGTGTGTGTGTGAATTCGTACCACAAACATATTTGTTGCTTGCATGATTTTCAGTGACAGATGATAGCACAAATGGCAAACATGCAAGTCAGTTATTAATTAATGCTCTGACCAAACATGAATTCACTGACTGCAATTAAAAAACGTTCCACCAGGGGTCAGTGCAATGACTCTGCCCCTTCCTGTACACACCACATATTCACACAGGATATGTTTGGACACAATATAATGGCAGAACAACAGATTCACTACCTTCTGAGACTGTATTATAATTATATTTTCTGTGGTCCTGGAAAATCTAGACTAGATAGCAATTAGATTGTGATCAACTGTTAATTTGATGTTTTTATTATTATTATTATTACTATTTTTATTGGGAGTGCAAAACAAAAGGACTGTCTTGAATAATCTTTTTTTATCCCAAGAATATTTATCAAGATTGCTGTTACCAGACTATTCAGAATATTGGAACGTTCATAATTCTACTATAGGTTTCAAAATAATAAATAAACGGTTTTATCTGTGTTCTTTTATGATTATTCTCATCTTGTGGTAAAAAGGCATAATTTGCATTGTTGTACACATAATCAGAAAACTCTAGCTAAATTTCATGAAGTTAAATATCTCCTTCACTTTACACTGAACCACAGACAGTGTTCATTTTTCAAAAGAATGGTGATTATCTACTTCATCTTGCTTGACTGAGAGAAGAGTTCATGTCAGGGAACTAAAATTACCATTAAAAACCTCATTTAGAGTGCAGAGTTCAAATTTCTGAAAAATATATGTTAAACATTACAAGAAATACATGCCAGATATAGGCAATATCTGAGACATAATTTCTGGAGTGTCAAATATGAAGACAGATTTAAATCCTTTAAATTTAAATTTGAATCAAAATGGTGCAATTTCATTCCCTCTCATTCTCTGCACAGCAAACAAAAATTTAAAAAAGACAGTTTAAATCTTCTAAGTATCATCTCAGCCTCATCTGCTTCTGACTTTTGTCCCTAAATTAGATGGTCAGCAGTTTAGGAGACGTGCCTCATCTCTTAAACGTGAAATTGCCGTTTTTCTTTTTCAGAGCACGTCTTTGCCGGTCAACTCTTCCCTCTTATTCTAATCCCCGTATTGACTGACGCCGTTGACAGACCTCAAGATGGGTTCATACAGCTATTACAAGCGTTCCTCTGTCCACGGCACTTTGGATTATTCAAGATTATGTTGTAATTCCTTTAATCCCCATTGCATTAAGATTTCAGTCAAAATGCTGAACACTGAAGGACCCACTCAATGCCAGTGAAGTCTCGGGAACGGTAGAATCTTGGGAAGCTTCTTACACATCACTCATCAAAAGAAGTAATAATAATAATAATAATAATAATAATAATAATAATAATAATTGGTTTTCAGACAATTATGGTGACATCACATTTAACCATATCTTCCTCTCATAAGCAGTTTCTAAAACAGATTATTTTTTTGAAATAGCAGTGATCAGAGGAAACATCTCCGCTCATCTCAGAGCTAAAAGCAGAGGGTACAGCGATTATAGAGATTAAGCACACAAACTTGTAACCCTAAATACTGCCACTTGAATGTCTGTGTGGAGAAAGCTAAATTAAAACGTTTTCCCTGTCCTGATGTAACACTCATCTGACACAAGGGCTAGGTTCAGCGAGACCTTCACAGTATGCGCTTGCAACTTAGCTCTGATGTTTGGTGAACTTCACTATGGGCCGGACACCCTTTTTGCCCTTTGGCCTTTCATTGTAAATCTTAAACTTGCTCCACGCACTTTTTGCATTCCCTGTGGCAACCTCCGGCACCCTGACTGTGCTGTTGCATGCTTCCCCAGCATAGATTCTCCTCTGCAAAGCCAGGGAAGAGATGAGGCTTCCTGCTCCATCATCTCCATCTGTTCTGCTGCTCAGGAAAGAGTCTCGTCTTATACGATCTACACCAAAATATACTATTTAGACGTGATGCTGCCACGTTAGTTTGGCAATTTGGCAACGGAATGCAAAATGATTTGTAGAAATTTGTTTATCAGTTTAATATTTGCTGCAGTGTAATCTTCAATTCTCTTCTAGATTATATTTGATGTAGGTAATCGAACAAGGAGCACATGGTTCCACCTACCAACACATCAAATAGTGACACAACCAATAAAGTAGGATGATTATTTTACAATAAAAAAAGTTATCTAGCTGAGTTTGAGAGAAAGAGGAATTTTCTTACTGGTGAAGGGTATACTGTTTTTGAGTTTTTTCAAATAGATTATTGGTTCATTGTTACGAGTAATATATTCTAAGCATTGAAAAGGACATGAACGAGGCTTAATAAGTTTCATGGAGGTTAGAAACTGTGATTGTCCTGTGTAAGGAAGTTTTTAAATGGGGCAGAATTTCAGCATGCAGGTTTACTCTAGGTGTTGGGGTCATTTCTGTGACTTGCTTTGCAATGTCCTTGTGACTCGCGGTAATAGGGAGTCCCCTCCCAGCAACACCCAGGCTGCTGCCTCACCATCTCCACAGTAATGGCTGTTGGCCTCTTGTTCAGTCAGACACAAATGGCAATAAAATTAGAGAGAACAAGGCATGGAAGTAAAGGGAAAACCTGTCTTTGCTGCTTCTGTTTACAGGTTAAATCCTCAACATAACACTGACATCCTTCATACTTTCAACACTTTAGAACAAAAAGAAAAAATCAATTTGTGAGTTGCTTAAACTGCTTAACAATGTGAGTGTACAGTTAGACAATTTGAAGACTTCACAGGGATAGTCAGAACTTTGAGAAGTGCGCATTTGTTCTCCATGACAGTGGTGCGTGAAAATCTGGACCAATCAAGAGATCATGTCACTGACACCTATCTGCCAATGCAACAAATAATATGAACGCATCAGATAAATTAATGGCAGTCCTGTCACAGACACGGCCTCCCAGAGGTCATGTTCTCAAATTTTACACTTAAGAATGTTTTTAATACCTTGCAATGATTGCAAAGGTGAGTGGAGTCCCATGACTTTCTTACATGGACACAGTGCTACAAACATTGTGTTTGAAGAAGTAGGTTGAGCCTTGGTTTAAGGACATATAACCCACATGACCTTGGCTGTCTGCCATGTTTCAGAGCCCCCCCTATTGGGGGGTGGCAGGGCCCTCAGCCTGCAGCGGCCAGTCAAAACACCCAGGCCTCCTGAGGAAGCTATCACAACGGAGTACTGTTACACAGCCCTCCATCTATGTGGACATGGCAGCCTGTCTCCTTCTGAAGAGGGACTGTCCATACATCTGTCTGAGCTTCCACTGCCCTTGACATCTCTTGCAGTGCCTTCCCAAAACATTCAGAGCCTCTCTGGGCCGCAGCCACGATGGTACGTGAAATAGTTCTGTTTGGCCGCGGCTCCTTGGCCCATAAAGCGCCAGACATCCAGAATCAAACTGGCACACAACAAGCACGCCAGAGGTTCACCGCTGATACATCGTTTGCAGACGAGTCTCCAAACTGCATGTGTGACTAATGTGTTCTGAACAAATTACCATAATGAGTCAAAACAGATTACCATTCTCATTCACTACTTTAGTTTTATCCGTCAGCCGCACTAGCTTAACATCACATATGTACAGCACTGTGGAAATGGAGAGAACCCAGTCCAAAAATATGGCAACGTTGTGGCAGACCAACGTGTCCAGATGTTGCATATATGAGCATACAAAGGGCACACGGATGCAGTCGTACAGGAAAGCGGCCTGAGAAGATATATACAACCTCCATATGCCAGCACTGAGAGCTCTGCTGTTTTAAAATATTTGGCTCTTGTACTAACAATGGATGGTGAAGTCCCACTTCAGCAGAGAGTTCGGTTTTAGATGTGGGTTCAGCATTCGCTCTTTTTTGGCTGTCAGCCCCAAACACGCTCCTCGCTATACGTGTGCTCGTACAAACAAGCGCACAGACCACAGCAACTTGGAGAGCTTCCACGAGATGTGTATAATCCACACAAGGACACGCAAGCTGTGTGATAAAGCCTTGGTCTAAAGCTCAAACGAAACAACCTCATTCGTTCGTGGGCCAGCGCAGGGACTTTGCAGTAGGTGGCAAAAACAAGCTACACACGCGTGTGAGAAACATTTTGTTTTATACACACATCAAGCGTCCGTGGTTTGAGCGGCTTCCTACCTGGAAGACGTGCTTTCGGCTTGACTTCTCCGATGTCCACTCAACGAGAGCTCCGCTGAGGTCTACTGTTTCCGGCTTGCATCCTGCCTTCTAAAGAAATGGGAAAAAAGCATCCTCTTCACTCACAAAGTGTGTAACTAAAACAGACAAATGTTAAGAGAAGCTGCTGAAGTGCTCATTTGTGAGGAACTCAATGGACAAATGCATTTTCGCATCCATGGCACCCTCTCTGCCATTAAACTTTAAAAACAAGTAAAAAAAAACATCATATTCACACAAAAAAGATTTTTTATCAGGTTGTTGACTAAATCAAAGGGAAAATATAACTGTTTTTGAGGAACTTCTTGCCATGAATAAAGCAAATTCCTTTGACGTGCACTTTTTAATTAAATAAAGCCCCTAAATGATTATATTAAGCCTAAAAACACAGTCAGAGTACCCTTTATATGTGATCATCATAATATTAACATTCTAATAGGTATGGATATCCACTTCAGTACTCGAAAGCGCAACACTGCAGGAAGAGATTACACAAACATATGGAAGATATAAAGGTAGGTACCTTCAAAATGAGCCAGCATTCAGACAGTACAGACATTTATGTGTTGCAAAGCCATGTGTGTTTCGCTGTTTGCAAAACCACAGCTGACAGAGATAATTGTGACATATAAAGTGATAATTGAAAATTGCCCTTTTCAAAGAGAGTATTGTGTTATACGAGAAACCTACTAGAACATAGTCATATGGTTGGCATTTCATGGCAGCTTCTTGAAGTATTCCAAAGCCACCAATCAATAGCATAGCCAACACACATAAATCCCACAGAGAAACCTAAGCTGGATTCCACAAAGTCTTCTTCAAAATAACTCACAAATGCCTGATACGCTCCTTAATAAATCCATGTTGTGCTACACGTTGCTGAAAAGCGATCGCCCTTGCCTTGCTGATGTAGAAAACTTCATGGCTACATCTGCTTTGTGAAAAGATGCAGAGGTAACGTTTTCCAAACGCAACCATGCAGAGAAGAGAAACGGCTGGTTAAATCTGTGACTTCTGCAGTCTAAATATCTTCACATCTCAACCATTAACCACATGCCTAACCTGTAATCATGTGCTCTTATAATTGTCAGTGAAAATAACAGACAATAGCTATTATATTTGTTTCACAGCAGTAAAAAAATGTTGATGTAAAATGTATGAATATTGTGCTAACAGTTAAAGTGAGTCAAGAAAATTCATTCTAAACAGAGAATGCATATGCAATGCCATAATCTGTTTATGTCAATACATATTGTATAGGTTATGGACAGTTATTAATATTATACTTAAATATTTACTCTAAGCCTTATTTGCTTAGATATAAACACAATGTCTACATTATGACTAAAACTAGCAGCAGAAAGTAAGTGCTCTAATAGTGATCTGTATTTGTAGCTGTGAGTTTAATTCTCTGCCAATTTAACAAGCCAAACACAAGTGCTCCACTAATGTTAAATTACAAGACATGAGATATATATGGCCATAACGCTGATAAAAAAAATGAAGGCTAAAAATATTTCTGTCTATATGCAAAGCAACAAAAATATTTATTTGCCCACAAATCACGGTGAGCCCCACCCTCACTGCTAAGCGCATTTCAAGCCTCTTTCCTGGAGGTGTAATTAACAGCACCTCAAAACGAGCGATACGTCTCGAGATGTACAAGTACCCATGAGGGTCAAAAAGGTCAGGCCCTGTACATAGGGCGTGCGGAGGACAGGAGGATGAGCGCCACATCACTGTTCTCAGTGCGTTCTGGTTGCCACTTGATCAACATGAAGTGTGCTTCACGTCGCAGCTGGAGCAGGGGGAACGGACCCTCTAAAACGAGTGGAGTGTATTTTGGGTCAGCGCACGTTCCGTGCTGCCTGGTCCTTGTAATGAACAGGGCCAAGAGTGACTTTAAAACAGCTGCCTTATAGGCTTCTCATTAAGGAGCAGCGCAGAGGGGCCTTTGATGGTTGGCTTGCACTTCATTAAAAGTGCAGCAAGATGTTCGAGGGGGGCTCCTTGTTCTCAATACAGTGGCCGCTTAGATGTGTGTCTGTGTGGGGGGGATTAACAGCATTTGCTGAATTATTCTCCCATATGTGTGAACAGTTCAATTGCTGTCTAAACAGATGATCTCTAGTTTTATTTCAAAGAGAGTTCATTTGCTAGTTTCAGATATGAAAACTTAGGAAAAGACAAACACTTCCATTTTTAGACTTAAGTTAGAAGCAAGTGGTATAAAAATGATTATTTATACAAAATTTGTGATATAATGTTTTAAGATTATGTTTTAAACATTAAATTTAAATGGAAATATTATTTCGCCTTGCAATGGTAAACCTTTTATATATAAAACAATCATTGACATATATTACAGGATAGAAATGATCGTTTTAGTTACAGCACAAAATTACCGTAAGTCAGATGATGCACTGCATAATGAACCAAGAAACCATCTGACACGTGTATTAAACCTACTGAATACATCTACCAGCAGAAGTCAAGCCATTTTCACTGCTACACAATACCTGGAACTTGTGAATGAACCTTTTAAAAATCGAACTGTAAATGTCAGATATTGATCTGCAGCTGGCAAGAAATAGTGAGTCCTCGCATTTTACAAGAAAGGAAGTCAGCTGCGAAGCTATTGGATCTGTGTACCGAGGCGAGCTGACATGGATGTGCCAGGAATTTAAGCCCACACAAACTAGCCGCTTGATTTTCTCACTTTCTGGAAATTATCGGCTAATTGTAACGGATCTCCATTCCAACAAGGCTATCGACTGAACACTTGCGGAGAATGTATTCTCTCCTGATAGTTCCTGGAACAAGCCTAGCTAAACCCCCCCTGACGCGTGCTTCTCTGTGTGCCGCACGCACACGCGTGTGTGTGCGCGTTCATCTGTGTGTGCATGTGCGCATTTCCACGGCCGTTACATTAGCTGTTCTTACGTTCCCCAGTCGAATACTGTTTCAGTTTGCGTAGCGTTAAACTCGTGTGACGGCTCCTGACCTTTCTTTCATCGCACTGCTGCGGATTCCTGGCAGACAACGGGCTAAATGTTAGCCTTCTGCCCTCAGCCTGTCTGTTCAAGGGTGTTTGTTTGCGTGACTTTGACATGAGCAAAGCGTGAAGCGCGGGTGTGTGGCTATAAGTGCGTCGTGGGTTTTTCAATTATATCCACAGTCAGCTGACACACACTCATCCAAACAAACACGGCGATAGGTGACAACTTTTGCCCTGAAAGTGAAGTGGCAGAGACTACAAGAGCAAGCCCCCTCCCGCCTGTCACATGCGACAGGCATTATGCAATGTGTCGTATGCACTTACACACACCTTCCTCGTCGCCTGTCAGGAAGATGTGGGTTGGCAGGTTTGGCCTAACCCTGACAACTCCTGCATAGCGTTAGAGTGTAAGGCTTGGTGGGGGCAGATGTCAGGGGGTAAGACTATGTTGGCAGTTGGTGGCACCCCCCACCACCAACAAGTCCCAAGTTCACAATGTCATTTCAGAAAGCTTGAGGGTCTTTTCCCCTCCAGAGGTAAACATGTTTTCTCTGGTGACGCTACAAGGTGGGTAGCGCTGCCTCTCTGGGTTAGCGTCCGTTTGAGCGTTCCCAGGTCTGTCACAACAAATCTTTTTTCCCCTTTTTCTTTCTCCTCTTTCCGTGAAAGTGAAAGCCCCCCAGAACAAGGATGAATAATTTCACCGTGAGCGCTACATCACTGTCTGTTTCCGCCACATCGTTTAGGCGACAAAAGTTCTCCTGAACAGCTTGTTTAAAGCGTACGTTTCCAGGATGTGCTCTGAGAGCAGGTAATGAATTAGCCATCAGCCCAGAGGTGAGCTGCCTCAGCGCAGAACGAGCGTGAAAATACCTGACAGAGCGCACTGGCAGCAGTTGCCGGGCCTGGGTGCTGGGGTGGGCGGCAGCTCGCTGAGGCAGAACGGCCCGCGCCACGTCCGTGAGGTGGGCTGCGCCGCCTCGAGAACCAGCCACAAACATACGTCAAAGCCACCCCCGACTCGTAAACGGACCGTGAGTAATAAGCGAGGGGGTCTGCGAGGGGTTATGAACAATAAGGCCCGTATCGTGATTCATTCATCTCGCCGAGGAAATGACCAAATCCAATCCAGCCTGATAAAATCTGTCCTGCCCGTATCTCCCTCATGTGGATAATTTTCCCAGATAAAAGCCGCTTCCTGTCCTGCTCCCGCCGTCTCCAGCAGGTCCCTGGCTTGGCTGTCAGGAGACCGGCTGGAAAAATGAGCACCGAAGACTCCGGTGGTTTTGCGCTCAGTTGCCCGTTTTGCTCACTGTGAGTGTTAAATGCCTAATTTTACCAATTAAAACAGCTTTACAAGTGGCATCAATGAATTAATTCCAGCCAAATGGGATGTTTTGTAATCGACAAGCCTTTCGCGTGCAGCCGGATTCACCTGCAGCACCTGACTACAACTTTTTGGGAGTAACCTTGTGTTACTCATTGCAGCTAGATAACACAATATAATATAATATTAATAATGAAACTTTGTGAAAACCTATGTGAAATTTTACCACATAAAATGTTTAAAAAAGTATTTACTTACCAAATTACTTAGGGCCTCTTGTTTGCTTTCTTTGTAAAATAGCAGCTGATTCTCCTCTAAAACAACCCAAGTGGACGTCCAGTTTTTCCTGCAGACAGATTAAAGAGATTTTACATATACATTGCAGAAGCTGGTGTTTCTTAAAAAAGGGTGTGATGGCTTATGTAGACTAACAACATCTTTACAGGGGTAGATGAAGTGCCAGATATGTTCTCATGATATCTGCAGGCTGTTAGAACTGGCTAAAAAGGGCCTAAACCCTTTTAATTTCATCTCTTCCAGACATTTAAAAAAATGACTAAGTGCATTTGGTCACACTGTTCATACATATATGGAGTTCAAAACCGTATGCAGATTTAATTCCAAATTAAACCAGATAAACTGTGCCTCAGTACGGGTGCATATGACAAACATGACCTCAGATAGCTGAGCAGTGGGATTAGACGTGAACAAAGGTTAACTGTCCAGATATGCAAAAAACAGACCGTCCCAGTCAATGCTAAGGGCTACTGGAGAAAGATTATAGCATTTTAATCTTACTTTATGATAAGTCTCACATTCTCATTAGAAAAACAAAATAGCCAGTTAATTACTGCACATGCTGTACTGTATAAAACAGTCATAACCAGCAAGCAATTTCAGAGAGTTTTCCTAAACAACCTTAAATTACACTGAAATTTACATCATACACTTGTGAAATTTTAAGTGGCGTGTGTAATCTGACGTTTCTAATGAAACTTCAATCCTTTGATTAGAAACTACCATACACTGATAAATCCAAAAACACACGTCTCATTTCCGTTTATAACAGTTTGAACAGGGTTTTAGATAACTTACTGAAACGAAAACAATCATCCAAGAGATCTAGCCTGCTATTGTTCTGCACATTACAACACATTGTTACATGCTAAAATAACATATCAGACTTCGTCAACCACACTTGGCTCTGAAGATCTTAAAGGTTTTATATAATCAACCCAAATATCAGATAAGTTAGAACTGGGAAAAAAACAATAAATATGGATTTAAAAAATAAGCAGAGCTGACACAATGATGTATTGAACTACAGCAGGTCTCACGAAGGTTTCTTGGCTCTAGGTTAATGGAACATTTGATTGTAGACAATCATGAGTCTTTACGATGAAGCCCTAGTAGATGGAGTATAAAGGGCAGTGCTTGTCTTATCGGCCTTAGAAAGAAGGAATGGGAAAAGTATTTCCAATCTGTTTAATTCTGTCATTGCTGGTATGCCCACCTAGTCTCAACAGCCCCCACATGCTGTGGTCTGCAAACACGAAATGTCACGCACACACACACACACACACACACACACACACGCTTACCTCAGCTTCTTCCCTCCTTCTGCTATCTTTGCTTTGTTCAGATATTCACCTTTCATGGAACTCTGAAATAAAACACACGCACACACATTTTCCCGATTTCGCACTGTTACACCTCATTACTGTAATAAAGTGTAATTTCACATGAAAAAACAAGTACTTCAAGCATCCCATATTGGGCTTCTCATATATGAGAATTGCTGGAAAAACATGAGCGTATTGGAATAAACTGTCAATCATCGCATAAAACGTGCAGTGTACTGAAGTGATTTCAGTGTATAGTAACAGCGTGCAGTACAGCCCATACACAGAGCACTATATTACAGCCCATACACAGAGCACTATATTACAGCCCATATACAGAGCACTATATTACAGCCCATA
>JABJVR010000031.1:446700-467997 GCA_025773905.1 Chitala chitala
CACACACACACACACACACACACACACACACACACACACACACACACACACACACACACACACACACACACAATAGGTAGAACATCAGGCTTGGATGCAGAAGTCCCAGTTCAAATCCCAGCCCAGAAAGTGTTCAGAACCCCTTGCCATTCTACACACCTTGTCATGTTGCAGACTTATGCCAAAATTGTTCTACTGTAATTATCCCCCTCATGAAGCAACGCTCAACACCCCAGAATGACAAGGGAAAAGAGGAATTTAGAAATATGAAATATATCTAAAAGATATATAAAAAGATAACATATCACACCGTCATGTGCACTGTAGCTGGGTTTGCCAAAATCAACTGTTCAAAACATTTGGTTTGTCAGAGTAAATCTCTACAGACCGGATCTTTCACTCAGAGCTAGCTCACAATTTCACTTTAAACTCACAACTTAACTGGTTTGGCAATATATCCATATGTTTAATAACTTAAATAATATACCTTTGTAATTTTTCTGCCAGACAGTTAAATTAACGAAACAAAACACCTTAAATCTTGTGGTACCTCTCACACATATGCGTCACTAGTAAGAAAAATAATTAATAATAAATAAATAAATAAATAAATAAATAAATAAATAAATAAAACTCCTCAGTCCATGCCATCAGTAACTTTTTACTACAAAACTGCAGTTCCTTATGATAGTGCTCTGTATAATACAGTGCTGTCTGAGTGCTGTAAAAGTCATCAAATTGAATGTGACAGGGTACATTTATTTTCATTCCAGCGTAATGATGATAATCGCTTTCACCGCACATTATTTCTGCCATAGACGGATTTATGTGGCTTTCTCTTTAAATCACGATCTGGCGCTCGCTGCAGCCGTCAGACTCACGCACGTCATGCGGACGAACACAAAACAGCATGTATAGAAAATGTAGACATTGTTACTTTTATTATTATTGGAATAAGTACTTTTATGTGCTCTAAATAAGTAATAACTAACGTGCTGCTACAATGAAGGTAATCGATAAAAGCTGACTCACTGAAAATATGCATTCAGCACTTTGCTTAGGTGTAATAGGTGTGACCACCCGCAGAAACCTGCCCGTGAGCAGGAATAAATTATGCTGGAATCAGACCTGCAAGCATTATTTAAGTTCACCTGCAACGCTCACTTTCAGACTCTCTTTGTCAACAGCCCTGATTGTCTTATATAAGATGAAGCCTCTGAATAATACACTAGGAGAGGCAATGGCCTTTCCCTCTTTAAAATGCATTATCATATTGATTAAGGTGGGCTTCTAGATGCCTGCTGATGCCCAGTTTGCATAGGAGTGTGCTTTTGCCACATCTCCTGCCAGCTTTGCCCTCTTTTTATCCGCTCTTTCTGGTAGATTATCTCTGATACCTTATCAGCTTGTGCCAGGTATATACGTTTTGACATACTTTTGATCTTGCGGTCTGTTCTTCTCTTCCTCTGTTCTTTATCCATTCACCTTTATCAGTAGGCTCAGCCGTCTTCCTGAAGCCGTCTTCCTGGAGCCGGTCTGTTTCATCATGCGTCAGCCTCGCTCATCGTTTTGCTATGTACCTTAACACAAATGTCACACGCACATGCATTGTAATTTGTGGACAGCTTAGAATATGTGACGTAAACCTACTCAGTAGACCTTTAAAATGGACACCAGTAATGTCAAGCACCTCCCTCAGTAGGTGTTAGTTTAGGAATTCAAGGTGGATAGATAGTAAGTCTTTGTCTGCGTTCTTTGTGGTCATTATAGTTTTGAATTTAGTCACATCCTAAAAATATAGGTAAAACTTTTGCACAAGATTTGATATAACTAAAGTAGTAATAAAAAACATTTTCCTTAGCAGCATCTACATGAGCATTTTTGAAACATTTATATTTAAAATACCACATTTTAAGGCTGCATTAATAATTAACACTATGTATGAACCTTGTGACAACCACCTTGAAATGCCTTTGGCCAGGTGTTGAAAAAATTGGTTTAGTTTAATGAATATATTTAAACTAGGTGCAGAGCTCATTGTGCAGGTGCCTTTGTGGTTACTGTACTGAACGTGGGACCCAAAGACTGCTGGTCAGCGCCAGCGGGACTTTGAACATCGCCTCTTTCTTTACAATCTTAAGACATTCCTGATGAACATTAGTTTTCACAGGCCATAAAACAAATAAAGAAAAATAGCTACAACAATTATTATTATTAGTGAAGAAGAAAAAGAAGGTCTTTTGGCAAACTGTGGATGGTGTTCCAATAGAGCTTTGTTAATTTTTTGTTATTCCCTCTTAAAAATCTGTCTCTGTGTGTAAGTGCCATGAAAAAGGCATTGTGTTTGCAGTGTGTGAGCTAATACATTATGCATTTGTGCAGCACTATTTGGAGGGGCTAATCAATACTGTGTGTTGTTTCATTGAGCAATCTCTGAAGAATTGTCTTTCAAGGCACATTTTCCTCGAGCTAGGCATGAAACTGTCGAGACAACAATATATGGCTGTCACACAGTTTAGCATATTTATTTATTTTATTTAGAAAATGAAATTTACAAATACAGCTGAATGATGGTTTTGCACAAAAATCTTAATTTAAATGTAGTATTTGCTCTAGCACCTCCCCACATCAGTGCTGTTTGAAGACTTAATTGTGCATCAAGGGTTTGGGAAATGGGCCTTCAGAGGGCAGAGTTTTATCACTTTTTCCCCCTCAACCTCTAGAAATGCCATTATTTCTTCCTTAAGAGGAGCAAGCCTGTCACAGGAGGTGTGGCTCGTTGCACACGACAACTCTGTGCTTTTTTTGAGCTGGAGAATCCCAGTGGACTGCTCCATTTGACCAGTGTATGTGATTTAAAAGGAAAAAAATACCTTGTGGGTTTCCCGAGAATCTTCCAGCCAAGCAAGGACTTTATGGCAAGGACGCGTTGATTTGAATGAGCGTGCACCGCAAAGGGACGAGGAGCGGTTTCCGAAAGCGTTCTACTCCCAGGAGATTAGCAGGCTTGGAAAATGAGACCGCGGGGCTACATTACTACTTTTTGATTGCAAGTTCCCCTGAGCCCATGACAGCTTTGGCCCATCGTGATTCGATCTTCTACCTGGATTCCGTGACCTTTCTGGTCCAACAACAGTAAATGTTTTTTTTTTTCCTCTCCAATGATTTTTTTTTTTTTCGCACATACCTTTCTTAAGATCATTTTTTTCTTTTCCCTCCTCTTTTGGATTGGTTTCATTATGAGATAAAGGCAAGATTCTCAAAGAGCATTTGTTTGTGTGTTATCTTGGCCTTGGGGGAAGCACGTCTGCAGGTGGCTGTTTGGGTTTTATTTTGGGCGTGTATTAAAAATGAATCAATAGCGCCTCAAGTGTGGCATTTGGAAAGTGTCATGTCGAGGGGTCAGCCGCCCCCGTGGGTCTGGCGGATCCGTCCCTCTCCTGCCACAGCATTTAATTAAACCGTGCCGTGGCTCCTGGTCTCTAAGTCTTTGTACAGCTGTCCTGTTCCCTCGTCTCAGTTGTTTAAACGCCAGGTGGCAGTTGGCCCCAATGTGCTCATCAGGACTCATCATAATAGAGGCCAACCTCCCTTCCATCCCTCCCACAGGTTTTCCCCTGGGGGGGGTGTAGGTTGGGGGCTGTCGATAGCAGATGGTCAGTTGGTCACTTCAATTGCCCTGGAGGCAAACATTTTCCCTGCCGCTAAAAGAGAATCCACCCCTGCCTCACCCTTCTCTACTCCAGTTTATCTTGGCACTCGGCACTCACCAGCCTGGGAAGGAATTGCAGAGCTTTCCTCAGGTCAACCACTGCCACAAGGGCTGCAGAAATTAAAGGAAGCCAGGTTAACCAGCAGGGTGTCCTTCAAAATACAGTTGAGACATTAAAGTCTGTTCTTTTTGTTTGAGATGCATTGCCCCTGTGTCTATCTGATGCTGATCTTGCCGATTTGTGCGCCTTATAGCAAACAGCCTCGATCAGCTAGTGGCTGCAGCAGCACTGTCCGTGGTGCTGAAAGCTTGGATTGCATGTCTTCAGTGTGGCATATTCACATAGTTTCAGTTGTCTGGGTCTGCTTAGCTCCAGCATTGTGTTAACTTTATGTCCACACAGTGAGACTCCTCTAAACCCCCAGCTTCCTTTGACAGGCCAATCTTAAACCCAGACTCCTCCTGGCTCATCAAACACGTCACCCTCTATATAATAAAAACAGTCTAATTTTGAAAGATTGTTATATTAACAATGGATGAGAAACTTCTTTTCTTTGTGCCCTGTTCTTTATGACTTTTCTTGTGGGTTTTTTCTGTTCTCTTGGTCCGGCTCGAGACGATAAGTCACAGTATGGCCACAGTTGCGTACTTGATAAAGGGATTCTGCAGAACAGCCTTGCTGCAGATGGTGGGTAAGGGCGTAAGCTAATATCCAAAACAAACAGACGGCCATGAAGGGGGATCAACCCGCATGTCCGTGTGGTCTGTGGTTCTGCCAGAACGAGTGTCTCGGATCCGTTCTCTCCCTCTCTTGCTCTCCACCTGTGGGTGAGAGTTCTTGATGCACCGAGGTAGCAGCTGCACACTGTAATTCATTGCCATTGATCTTTGAGGCTCTGATTTATTTCTCATGTGGTTACAGATTGGTCTGTACATGTATGTATGCGAAAGTAATTATATTCGCCAATATTTTATATCTTTGTGCTTTTTTATATCCGATTGCCTTGCACCGTGTACAGTCACCTAAGGTTGTACCAGTGTGCATAATGCCATTTTTTATACATTCATGAATGCAAAAATGCTTTTCATAAGAAGCTGAACTAAAGCAATGCATGATGTATGCAGACTGGAATCAAAGTAGTACAGTTAAGTGTAATTCTGTATAGATCAGTGTGCAAAGTGAAGATGGTCAGGTTTTAGACTTCGGTTCAAATGCATCTCATGTTTCCCACCTGGGTACTTATTTTTTCTGTACATATGCTAAACTGGCTACATGACACACTGTTCTTTATTCATGTGTTTCCTTTCCTGGAAAGCAAAGACATTGCAGTGCCGTGTCCTACTCAGTTTTGCAATAAATTAAAGCAAGAAGGAGTGACAAGTGGCAAAAAAATGACTGACAGTCTGCAGCGCTTTTCTCAATGTATTGTTTTTAAAAATAAGATTTTTTTCAGATTGAGCTTTAGTTAAGGAGTGTAAAAAGTTAATCACAGATATTGGCAGCGGTTTGTTAAATTATTAGATTTCCTTTAAGTTGTGAAACATAAAAAAAATAAATAAACATATATATATATATATATATATATATATATATATACATACATACACATTTTAACTGGCACTAGCTGAGTAAGTCTTGGCTGCACTTGAAAGAGGAAGAAGATGAATCTTCTCAAAGCTCAGAGAATTAGTGAAGTAGAGACGTGAGTTCCTTCACAGGTGTAGGAGTGCGGTTACGGAGCTGATTAACAATGTGACTGAGAGGACGCCAGCCTCACTCTGACACGATCACCAGAATTTTACGTCTTGATTTATTTAATTGCAGTTTATTATTTTTCTCCGGTGATAGCAGCTTAGTGTTGGCCCAGAGACAGGGAGCTATAAAAGCTATTATTTGACTGAGAGGAGCAGGAATTGCTCACAACCATGCTGTCTTGTGCCTTTCCCAGAGGAGCTTAGTCGCTTCCCTTCCCCAGCCTTGATCAGGTGGATCTGTATACCCAGTATAAAATATGCTGTCACCTGCTAGGCTGTCTTCTACAGAGAGATAATGGGCAAAGTCAGATGGCTATGAATTCCATTCTCCTGCAACTCATAAATTCCTGTTCAAGGCAGGGACTGTCACATTACGCTGAGAATGCACAGTGAAAGGAAGAGTAAATATTGCATTTGATACTGCTGTTGTAAGACTGCTCTGCTGTAATCCACATGAGTGGCTCAGCTCCTCAGACGTTTAAACTTAATGCTTTCTGGGATTCCTTGAGGCCGGTGCTCTCCGTGAGCTCTTAAGTCAGAGATGCGTGGTATTTCTCCACAGATGTTTTTATTGTGGCTTCTGTGCATTGCTGTAAATGCTGCTTAGGGGAGAGGTCCACACATTTAACAGTGTAGGGCTGTTAAATTACATAGGAGGGGAATTACATACAGGTATACGGGAGAGTTTAACAAAAACAAAAGCAGGCAAACATAATGGAAATGGAAACAAACACTTCTATGGAACTGCTAAACAAATCCAATAGAGCAACAAACACGTTTACAGAACTGTTAAACAAAAGTGATCCAATTACATGCATGTCTATGGAACTGTTAAATGAAAACAATGGAATTCAGCAGAGGTAGATGGAACTGTTAAACACTTGTATAAATGTACCTGTTAGAAGAAAGCTGTGTTGATCAGGGTTACATGTCTGGTGAAAAATCCCCCTAAATTCACAGTGAATTTGTCTTGTCTCGTGGATGTACCCCGTGGTCTTAGGCTCACCAAGCAGAGCCACATTAATCCGCATAACCCCAGAGCTTCCTAGATAAATTGGCCCAGAAATATTTCTTAATTTTGTCACCAGCTGGCAATTACATACAGTGCGCTCGTGCAATTACATCGAGATGCTCTTGCATATAGGAGCACATGACCTTATCATTTAATTGGATGTATACGGTGGGATTTTTGAAAAGGACGAGGAGGACCAGCACACACTACTTTCTGATCTTCTCACCTTTGACACCCCCAGAATGGAATTTGATTTCCTGTCTCTGCCGATCAGTCGCTATGTTTCTCCCAGGCTAGTTTTGTTGTGGGGGGGGGTGCAGTATTGGTTTCTTGTTGAGGTTGCATTCATTTGAGTAACAGCAGAGGGATTTGTGCTGGCTTGGCACAAAGAGGAAGTCTGAATTTGCAGACATCTGATATTAATTGTGTGGTATTTAATGGGCCTTATCCTGGAATTCGGCAGTTTTTTTTTTTAATTGGATTCTGTGTATTTTTGCCATAATATCACAAATGATAAACGGTTCTCTGAGAGGACCACATGCTGCATTATTTTTAATTAGATTTAGAGGTCCTGGCTGAAGATGAATGTAGAAGCTGGACACAGATAGTCCCTTAAGGACTCAGACCACGGTGCATTCAAATTGGGCTTTAAACATAAATAATTCTGTGGTAAGCTTATTCCTCTGGTCTTATCCAGAATGACACATGTCACCCTGCCTACAAATTCAGACATACAAATTAGATTGTGTCTGTCTGCCAGTTTAAATTTCTCCACAGTTGTATGTCTACAGATAGGAATTCTCATGTACTATAATTGGGGCAAAGTCCAATCTGTTCTGACAGTCCCTAGAAGTTGTTGTTCATTTTTTTTTTGTAATAGTCTTTACTTTGTTTTTATATTTCATGTGCTATTCAGACTGCATAACACTAAGAGTTTAATTGCTGTTGTCATCCTAAAATCAAGGCAGATGTACTTGTCAAGAGATGTTGGGTTTACTTGTATGTATTCCAAACGAAAGCCTTGGTGAAGTTACAGTAACCCATATTGACACATCGCTTCAGAATCAATGTTCTTCCTGTCAGTGGAAGACGATTTGCCATTGACTAAGAGACTGGACATGTACTAAACACATGGAATAGCTGATGAGGCAAAGCAACACAACCCAGGATCAAAGATTAAAGGAGCATTAAAAGATGTACTGTGTGTACAATGATTCATAATGCAGTGTGCTATATTTACCAGAGAATCACTCATCTGCTCAGTTTTTATCTGTTTTCTAAAAATCATCAGTGAGAAGCCAAGACTGCACAAGGATTCTAATTAAATGTGATGGAAGAGTAAGCTGAACAGACAGCTACTGCCTCTGAAGGCAGACTGAGCAGACATGTGAGGTAAATGATAATGGTATACCAAACAGAAAAGCTGGCCAAGGCATGGACGACTCGCTAAGAATACAGTCTACTTAGACAAGATGAATTGCCAGTTTGCAGGAACCTTAGCCTGTCAGGAACTGCTCCTGTAGCTGAAGTGACTATTAATAAGCTCATGAAACCTTCAAGGTCTCTCAGTTATGAAGGCTTTGAGGTCTCTCAGGTGTGATGTTAATTCTTGCTGGGCCTCTATCTTTGTCTGTCCATCCTGCATACAATACTGCAGTCCTGTGAATGAAATTTGGAGGCAGGTCTATCAGGGCGGGGGTTGGGGAAGTATTCAGAATAATGCATTTTGTAGTACAAGGCTTCAGCTAGATATTTAATTACCCTTTATAGAACATATGTATATCTAGTTTTCGGGTTCAGTACAGTCATAGTTTCAAAGTCATGTGACGTTTAATCTTGCGGAAAGTTCTGCGTGCCATTGTTGTTGCTGTTGTTGCTGTACATAAAAAAATTGTGTAGAAACATGAAACAACAAAGCGACGATTAATGTCAGTTGTGGTGAACAAAGGATTTGTCGACAGGGCTGTTGCGCTTTGTATATGTGTGTTGAGTCAACCTGCAATATGTCAGTTTACCTGCAGTGCATATTCAGGAAAAAAAAGCTCAGCTCGTTGTTGACAGTCTGTTAAAAAAGGGGGTTAATTAAAAATGAGCTGTGAATAAGCACATCCTCAGGCTGTGTAATGTGTTTGTCAGATAATGAATGTATAGCATCCTGTGTCTTTTCTGTCCTATATGATAACCAGACAGGTGTCGTGATTAAATGCATGAACTTAAAGTGCACGTTCCTTTTGTTTACTATGTCACGAATATGGGGCTAAAGGAAATTATTTTTCTGTGGCTGGTTTCTCAGCCTGGAAGACCAGTGCTGGCTTGCAGTTCTCTCTCAATGGTCATAACGGACAAACTGTTGTACATTTGTTTTATTTCCAAGGGTACCCGAAAGTTGATTGTCTGAAACTGAGTGTCATGAACCATTGCAAATTCTGAATAATTAACATTTGAATTATGATATCAAGCAGGAAATAACACTCAAAATTCAATGAGTATGCTTTTTTATACTAATAAAATTATTTCCATTGAATAGTTTTAATTAAATTAGCATACACAACACATTTTTTTCAGTTTATGTACTGTGTAATATGGCCACAGATAAGACTGCTTACATTATGTTGTATTATTTTAATAAATAAAATTGACATTACAAAACCATTTTATATAATTTCATACGTGCATCACGGCTCTCTTCGTGACAAACTTGTTTTTGCATTAGTGTCTACTAACTTGTGTCAAATTCTACAAGTTTTGTCATGAATTTGGTTGAATGAAGTATTGGGGTTACAAGAAGACCCAAGAAATTTACTGTTGTTTGTATTCAATCTGATTTCAGTGCTAAATTATTTGCTAAATTATGCACAACTTTTTAATTGTTGGTGCTCGCTATGGACTTTTTTTTTTTTTTTTACATAATTATGTCCTCATTCTGAAAGACCAATAACAAGGGCTGGATTGATAATCAGGTATACTGTGCTAACTCACTTTGGGGCCAATAGAATGTATTATTGTATGGACTAATTCTGGATCGGAGTGGTGCGCTGCCTGGACCAAATATGCAGATTTTTTTTTTGTCCTGGTCCAGCCCTGCCAAGGACCACCTGTAACCATCATTGGTCAACATTGTCCATGTTGACAGTTAAAATCCAATGCACAATTTAACGTATAATATAAACAACACATTGCGGATGTCATTATAAACATTTGAAAATTCCGCAATGGAAAAATGTTGTTCCTTAAATTTGTTTTGTAGCTGGTAATTAAGTCGTCTTGTGCTACTTAGGTGCTTTGATGGCTTTTTCGTATGGCTAAATTGTAGCTCTGTCTACATAACATCATGTCGGACTCGTGATCGCCAAGAGCAGACCTTGACAGCAAGGCAAGGTGAGGTTAAATATAATGCAGGGTTTGATATACAAGGTGGGTACTCAGCCTTTACATCTCCAGCTGTGTCATATTAGTGTATAATGACTATTACTTAGTTTATCAGCAGGTTTTGTGATCCGGTATAACTTGCACACTTTGGCTATATAAACAGGCATTTTTTCCCACTAACCCACTAATGAAATTCATGTTAAGCACCTTGTTCAAGGGTAAAAAAAAAAAAAAAAAAAAAACAACAGACATCTCCTGGAACCTCTGCAATTTATTACCTTCTGTCCCTAGGAGGTGTGGTGTTTCACTGTACTTCTCAGTCACCTTTCATGATGACATTGGCGAACTAATGGGGATTCGTGCCCTTAAATCGTACCTGTGTATTGTTGCTCCACAGCACCGTGCTGCAGAACCACCGAGCCCCTTTGTTCCCGCTGACCTTCTTCAGCACTGCATGGGCAGCCGGTGATGGAAATTTGCATATGCCCCACGTGCCGAAGGCATCGTCTTTAGTAACCGGGACCGGACCCGTAATAAACTCTCACATATATCCTGTATAAACCTTTTAGAAGCTGTCAGATATTCAGAAATAGATGCTTACTGCAGTTGCATACAGTTGCAATTAGCTGATTCTTGAATGAAAATGGCTTTCTCCCTCTGCTGTAATGTGCTATTAGCCTCTCTGGCTGCCTTAATGTTCACAGGGGTCAGCCATTTGTCGCCTTTGAATGTGCATGAATGATAAAAAGGAATGGAAACTTGAAGCTTTGAACTCTTCTGTGCTAAATCAGTGGCTTCCATTTCACCAGGAGAACAATTTGTGTAACCCTTTGTCCTTAAATTCTTAATTACAGTAATTAAGTGTTATTAGACTAAGGGACCTGAAATATTCATGGTACCACTTAACTAAGTCATTAGCCTACTTGTGTAATCAGTCACTCATATCAAACATATGTCCGAACTGCATTACTTTGTGCTAAGAATTCCATATATTTTAAGTGGCTGTGATGTGCAGCGCTATCAGTGCCAACTTAACTGAAGAGACGGCAGTTCTGGAACGGGTTGGTGCCACTGGAATGGGCAGAGAAGGCAGTGTTGTTGTGTGCAGGTGAGCTCCAAGTATGGGAGAGGAAGACTCCAAATGGCACAGAGTGGCACTGCCCTTATCAGATGGCACCATGCCTTATTTGTGCTTTATCGGTGTAACCCATCCTTTTTTTCTCCGTCAGGTTTGCATATTACTAAGTATGTAAAATTGGCCAGTGGGCCTTGACAGCAATTTGGGTATGAACAGAATATCAATTTGCTTTATCTAGTGGCTGCTAGCAGAGTGATTTCTGTGCTAATCTAAATGATAATTCAGCACAGATACCTGCAATGCCGATATAATCCATTTATTGTCTTTTGTGTTTTCAGACACCTGGCCTAGTTAATTTGTTGGATCACAAAATTGTAATGTGACTGCGGAGAATCGAGACAATCTTTTGTCATATTCACACCGTAGAATTACAATATGTGACATGTATGTATCACTAGTCATATATTCACAAAAGGCCTTAACTGTTTTATACACGTAAATGTATATGAAAATCTCAAAAAAAAGAATTGCAAAATGCTGAGGGGGGGGGGGGGTGCTTTGCGTTAATTATCCACATATTAGTTTTGCATTATAGCGCATTGGTGACGTTACTAAGGTGGCAGCATCGCTGACTACAGTGCCAGCGATGGCCTACTTTAAAGTGTCCATTTTCACTGTTTATTTTTGCAGCCTGTCTGAAAGCTGCACGGACTGCTGTCTGTAGCCTGAAACCCAAGGCCCACATCGTAGCACCAATTTAAATAGCACCGATTTATATTTAAATAACTGAATGCCACAGTTCTGTAGCTGTTCTGCACTATGTTCCATACCCAAGCCCTGGTAAATTCACAGCTGGAGCAGGACAACAGCACTAATGACTTTCTTATCGACAAACGCACTGCCAGGGAGCAGGCACTACCGCGACGCCACCTGTTGGCCCGGAGGACTCGGCGGTGCCAGGCGACCATCTGACTCTTCTGGCACTACCAGCAATGGAATCTGTGGTTGAAACGGGTCGGACAGGCTGCAGAACTGGGGGGGGGCAGCCGTTAATAGCTCCATCCTCATATTGTAACGCCATCTGCTCATCACGAGCCATGGGAAAGCACATCAATATGATGGCGTGGGCCAGACAATCACACTCTCTCGACAGGCCGCCATCACTCACATCCACAGTAACAGGTGAAAATGTGACCATCAGGCTCTCTAAGGGAAATCTATGCTCTCACGTTATCAAGTCAACAGGTATAATGCTGTGCTACCTTGTAGCTTCTGGTCATGGGCAGTGTAGGTCTGGGCCAGTATAGTTCTGGAAATGCTGGGTGAAATGAAAGTGGGATTTCAAGGATGCTGCTTTTGGCCATTTCCAAGAAAGGAGGTCACGGAGCACATTAGATATGTGTGGCTGTGACACTCACAGACCCTCTTCACGCTGGCCCATGGTGGACTTGTATGGATGGCTCACCATAGTTTCCATGATATCTACTCTACCGCCCATGCTCTCAAGCCAAGCCTTGGTTGTGGAGACAAAGCTGTGGCTTCAGCCAGGACATATCTCTTCTTCCCCATCTCTATTCCAAACTTACTCAAGCACTCTCTTTCTACTCAGCATACACTCTCTTGTACAAACTGGTCACATTGAAATGAAGTCTGTACAGTCACATGCTCATAATGACTTTCAGAAAGATCCCATTCACCGCGGCGCGGCCCAGCTGCCCGCCATCCGGTGACTCATGGCTGTGTGGCTTTCTTTTTTTTTTTCTGAATGAAGCCACAAATCTTTATTCTGTTGTGAGGACAAGGTGGCAATCCACGGTAGGCGTATGGCATGTGATGGAGCAGTTTGGACTGAATTCTCCTAGAAACCACAGAGCTCCAGGGGACACAGCAGACAATTGGAGAATTTCTATGGGGTTTTGTCATCACTTCTCTTAATTCAGGGAGCGTGTTCAGTGGTGATGCATCAGATCATTCGAGGCTGATAGAAGGCAATTAAATATGACTTAGCCTCAGATGATACCTCACTCAGGAATGCTTATTGTTTATTATGCTAACATGCTTTTCTTTTGATTCTACACTTGCTGTTCACACTGACTCACACGTTTAAAAAATTTATTAAAAACCCACAAACTGTTTTAAGGCAAGTTATTTATTAAAAAGGCATGAACGCATTTCCCACACTGGTATTATTGATTGTTTGCCAACTTTCTGTACTTATCTGTGAGAAAGTATGAATCAGCAACTGTATGATGGAGTGCACTTTGGTATTTGAACCACTTTTGCCCTTTGAGGTTAGTGACGGGTTTATTCCGTCTCACAGATGAAGTGTTTAATTTCAGAGAGACATTTGATCTGGAGAAGCATTTTAAATAAACTTTGTCTGGTGTAAAGCGGTGATTCTGTCCCACATTTACAGAAATCATTTTCTTCAACAAGCTGAAATTTCCATAAACCATTGTTTCACTTCAAAGTGTTGTTATCCCAGGGGTTTCTCTGTGTAATCAGAACACAATATCCCCTCTTTTTTCCCCTTTCACTGTTTTAACTTTTTGTTCAAGCTCTAGCGAATGCTACCCTTTTTTAACGCGATTTCCCACATGCCCAGCGATGCGACTGTATACGCCTTCATAACATTGCATCGAACCGCTGTGTTAGACTCCGCAAATAGTGCAAAGTCACCGCGTTCGTTTGCTTTCTGAAATTGAATGTCACCGTCATTTAGCTTCATCTGTTTACCCGCGTTGGACATGAAATGCGAGCGCTTCTGCGTGCACCATTTGTGATATCTGACAAGCTGTTTCTAAAAAACCATTAATACATACAAATGACTTTCTCGCAGTCAATACGTCAGCACGCTCTCAGCTCCCCAATACCGTGGCGAGATCTCCAGAGATCGACAGACGCGTAGCTGCCTGTATGAGAGCTGCCTTCAAGCAGATGAACTCAGCGCTGCAAAGGATGTCACAGAAACATCAGACAGAACTATAGAACTGTTTATTACGGCTGTTTGCTTTCATTGCAATTTGTATTTTTTTTTTTTTTGTGTGTAAATACAGCGCGCAGTTTGTATTACATTGGTAAGGAAAACTTAGCTGTTGATATTACAAAAGATAACTGGTTATATTAATTTAGTTTGCGACCATTGCCCAGGGCCTCTTTTTCAATTAATTGCAAACTATAACTTTGTCTTTCACTTGTGTTAAGAAGTGATGTTGCATGCATTCGTTATTGTTAGTGTTTGCAGAGCTTGTGTTGGAAAATCCCTTTAAGACCCCGTCTCATACCTGAAGTATGGTATTTTAATGTTTATGTGACATTTGGGTTAGGAGAGTCTAGCACTTTTTTAGTGTCCTGAGCTGAAGCTGGAGGCCTCTCTGTCAATCAAATTTCTGACTTGCCCTCATTCTCACCTGCTTGGCTGGGATGTTTATAACACAGAGTGCTCGGTGGTGTGTTTGTGTTTGTGTGTGTGTGTGTGTGTGTGTGTGTGTGTGTGTTGGGGGGAGAGTTGTAAATTGCAAACAGTGTTAGTTAGGCATTCAAGCAGGAAAGAGCTGTGGTGTGATATCACCTTAGGCATAGTTTCCCTACCGCCTGAAATTCTTTTTAAAGCACAAATTATTCATTTAATATTTATACTTTTCCCCCTCTGCTGACAGTAATCAAACCAGCATGAAACTTTTAAATATCATCAGAACTGGTTCTTGGAAATTACTAATTGTGCTAATGAAAAAGTTATTTTTCTGTGCAAAGTGTTTTATAAGGTTATTTTACATTCTAATGTGTGAGTTTGGAAATGAAGGGGACTGATTTTGATTGGAAATGGGTTTTTTCCTCATGGCTGTGTAAATGCTATTACGTTTCAGGTGAAAAGACATCAGGATAGAATTGCAATCTGGATTTCAATGGGGAGATTATATGGCAATTTCTCCTTGGGTAGCAAGATCCCACTCAAGGAGAAATGTTAAAAACAGGCTTTAAACCCCAAAAATAGAACAATCTTTTGGAGACAGCAGCACACAGAAGGGCTGTGATTCTAGAATGTACTGTTAAGAGTTGCTAGGAAAAGTGCTGCATTACATCCTGTATGTGTCACATTGTTTCCTGACTGGCCCCTCATGGTCAGTCATCTTCTAAACTGCTTCATCCAATTAAGGGTTGCAGGCAAGCCTGGAGCCCATCCCAGAACACATAGGGTGCAGGGTAGGGGACACCCAGGGCAGGGTGCCAACCCACCACAGGGCACACACACACACACACACACTATAGGCAATTTGAACACACCAATCAACCTAACCCACATGTCCTTGGGCTGTGGGAGGAAACCAGAGAACCCGGAGAAAACCTACCAACTACAGGGAGAACATGCAAACTCTTATGTACACAGACCCAAGGCAGGAATCAAGCCCCAGGCCTGGAGGTACAAGGCGACAGAGCTAACCACCACGCCACCACCCCTCATGGTTTTTACCAATAATTATTCTTTATAAGTCTAGAAGTGAGAGAAACTAGAGTCTAACTAGTAATATAAGTTCAACTGACAATATTAACTGATAGCTTAATACTTTAATGTTGCCCAATATTGGAAAAGCCTGGATTAAAAATTAAATTAAAAAAAATAATATTGTAAGGTCATAATAGAATGCGATATAACACAGTGTCACATATGCTGTACATTTGGTATAATAACTGTTAGTATAACAGTTAAATGGCTTTCTCTCAAGGGTCGTAGACATATCCTGCCCAGAAAGCTGTTTGCTTTGGAGACGTTTATATTCTTAGGGTTTTACATAGCTTACCATTTATTACACTTTATCCCATTTACAGAACATGGCTCTGCACTGAGGAATGTAAATATTATATGGACTGAAATATATCCTCACAGCACATTAAATATGAGTAGAAAACGTATATTTTATATAGACTGTTCGTAGTTATATTGCTTATAGAAACCATTGTAGATTTTAATAAACAGTTGCTGTAGGACTATTTGTGTATTATAAGTTTGTGTTATTATGGGTCTATGGTGAACGAAAACCACAACAAAAGGATCATTTCCATTTATTGCAGAAATTGGTATTTATTTATAGTCCTTGCGAATTTATGGAAAATTGAAATCCCTCGTACTGTCACACTTATCTCAATCCTCTTATGAACTATGTGCTGTTGTAAGTATGAGTACATTTCCAATTTTCCATGGTATCAGTTAGTTTGGCTGCCCAGCAGAAGGTATGGATGTTTTTTCCCCTTTCACTTGTGATTTATCACATGATTATATGTTTTTATCACATAAATCAGATTGTGTTAATGGGTTTTTCCAGGTCCAAAATCAAGATCGAACATCTGTCTCATAAAAATTGACTATACAGCTTTGTAACATTTCCACAACCCATTGTGCATCATATAAAAAGAAAATTATTAATAGATATTTATTTTCAGGTTTTCATTTATGTTCAGGAAATATGTTGCACTGAGAGGGGTAGATGTGATGCGAAACATCAGATTTATCTGCTTGTGTTTATATTAATGAAATCAGTTTATGAAAGCTCTTTATAATTCGCATTGTATAATGAAGTAATATCAGGCGAGAGGGAGTGTTGTTATTGTGGAATATCAGCATGGCTGTGATGCGGTCATAGGCAAAAGGCCAAAGGCTGAGTCCTAAAGACATCAGAGCCATGCTGATTTTCCACAACAACACCACAATCTCAAGTGTGATATTTCTTTTATACAACAGTTCCACAAACGCCATTTATCAGTTGACAGTAATAAATGACAACAGATTTTGATTTCTTTTTTTATTTAATCAGTTAAAGACTTGTCTACCAACAAAAATAGTTCTACAACTAGACAGGGAATTGACTAGGAAAGGTATGCAAACATTGAGCATATCAATGCACGCTAGCTTTTATTACATGTAACAGTAGCAACGTTGAAAGCAGTTTAAACCCATGCTGTTTGCCTTACTGTGTAGGCTTCAGCCTGGCTTTTCCCTTCTCCTCATCCTCTGTTGACAACTCTTCATAATTAAACTTAGACATTGTTTCCAGAAAAAATGTCCATCTTTTCATCGTACGTCATTAAAATGTAGTGTTGAGCTACTGACTGAAAGCGTAACTAATGACTGTTATACAACATTTCTACAAATGGCGTTTATTAGTTGACAGTAATAAACAACAACAAATTACAGTTTTTTTGTTTATTACAGGTAGTGCAAGTGAGGGTTATTAGAACATGTGTGAAGTGGAGTGATATTTATTAAACATCTCTGTGGTGTTATTGTGAAATATCAGCACGGTTGGAATGCCTCTTTTCCAAACAAGTCACACCAAATTCCCTGGTCAGAACTATCTGATGTATAATAGTCAATAAAATATGGTTTTCCAAAGACAATATAGGTGTGTTTGATGTCAGTTATTGAGCCCTCTGTTTAGTGTAATGTACATGGAGGCTAATAGATAAGTTCTAAAAAGAAGAACATGGCATTCAGGGTTAAAAAAAATTGAACACTGCTTCCTCCAGCACTGCCTTAAACCAGGAAACACTTTTATTTTACATTTCTAGATGAAACACAAGCTTCTCTGCTCACCATTAAACATCCCATTCTGTTTATCCAATGCTGTTTTGGAGACTTGCCTGCTAGGGGTTGCCAGGGGCGGTTTTGCAGGAACATGAGGACCTGGGCTTTGTACTTCATTGAAGAAAAGATGGTTAGGGAGGAGACAGGGAGAGGACTGAGGGGAAGCAGTGAAGGACAATGTGGCAGGGCTCATTATCTTGCCGAAAGAGGCCACTGTCGTTAGGGAATACCATTTCCATGGAGGGGTGTACTTAGTCAGCAACAATGTTTAAGTAGGTAGTACATGCCAAAGTAAGATCCACATGAAAGGCAGGACCCAAGGCTTCTCAGCAGAACATTACCCAAAGCATCACACTGCCTCTGTCGTCTTGCCATCTTCCCATAGTGCATCCTGGTGCCATCTCTTCCCCAGGTGAGTGATGCATATGTGCCCAGTCATCCACATAATGTAAAAGAAAATGTGATTCATCACACCAGGCCACCTTTTTCCATTGCTCTGCAGTCCAGTTCCGATGCTCATTTGCCCATTGTAGGACCTTTTGGTGGTATACAATGGTCAGCATGGGCACCCTGACCAGTCTGCAGCTACGCAGCTCCATACACAAGAAAGTGTGTGTTCTGGCACCAGCATTAACATTATCTGCAATTTGAGCTCTTCTATTGGATCGGACTACACCAGGCAGCTTTTGCTCCCCACATGCATCAATGAGCCTTGGCCACCAAGACACTTTGGCCGGCTCACCAGTTTTTCTTCCTTGGACCACTTTTGGTAGGTCTTGATCACTGTGGATTGGGAACAAAAAGCTACAGTTTTGGAGTTGCTCTGACCCAGTCATCTAGTCATCACAATTTGGCCCTTGTCAAAGTCACTCAAATCCTTATACTTGCCTGTTTTTTCTGTTATAACACATACTATAACAGCTTCAGGGACAAAATGTTCACTTGCTGCGTAATATATCCCACCCGCTTCTAGGTACCAGTGTAACGACATAATCAATGTTATTCACTTCACCTGTCTGTGGTCATAATGTTATGGCTCGTGTGTGTGTGTGTGTGTGTGTGTGTGTGTGTGTGTGTGTGTGTGTGTGTGAGTCAGGGTGGACCCAAATAAACACTTTTAATGTTAAAATAACACTCTCGGTGTTAAATTAACACTGTCAACTTTGCTGTACATCTGCCTAGAGTAAGGAAGCAGATGCTTGAACATTAATTTTCATAAAAAAGAACATAGAGGAAGGCAGCAATTATTTAATGTAACCATATGTTATGACCCAAAGGGAGTCAGATACAGACATTAGGAGGAAAGGGTGAAGTTTAATAACAAAAGGTGCAAGGGCAGAACAACAAAGGCGCAAGACCAACACACACACACACACACACACACACACACACACACACACACACACACACACACACACACACAAAAAAAGTCCTAAACCAGAAAACAAGAGTAACAAGTCACAAGGCTAAGGAAACAAACTGTGTTCAGTTCTGTAATAAAGTATGAAAGAACACAGGAGATGTGTCTCAGGCAGACTTAATAGGGCTGCTAATCAGCTTCTAAAAAGCCTCAGTTTAGCCAGGACTGGCAGCAAACGGGTTATAGAATGACCTGATCAGCATGGGGCCAGACACCATACGTGGCCTTGGATCCAGGTATTGACAGATTATTCTGTTTCAGTAGAAAACAGACAATGTATTAAGCGTGTTAGTGCAGGTATGAAGACAATGGTAGAGATACGGAAGCATGTGGAGCATGTTGCTTTTGAGAAACATGAACCTTAGAGTACTTTTCAACTCTATTAGATGCTACCAGGAGTGAGTAGCTTTAGGTGAATTGGGATTAATACCATTAGCTGTACTTAGTGTGTGAAATGACTGTGTACATCCACGAATAAGCATTATATTATTTGATATGTAATACATCTTTGTTAATTGAGATGTTTTCATGTTATCAAGCAGTAATGATGACCTCTTGAGTGTAGAAAGACCTTATTTTATATGTAAATATGTTCAGAGTACTTATTAATTATTGAGTGAATTAAATTCTGTGTTGTGTGGGAACCTGAGAACATCTTGGCAAAGTTTAATTTGTCTGACATTGAAGGGGTCATGGGAAAGTCAATTTAAGTGCATGGAAATGTAGAATTAGAAAAGTACTTGCTAGTCAAAGTTCAAAATCACTTAAAGCTGGAAAAACATGGCAGAGTTATGTAAAAATGTAGCAAAGATCACTGAAGTTACCTGAGTTTTTATGACAGTTACATGACCTCGCGGGGTCTGTAAAAGAGTCATTAGTTTTCTGAGTTTCCTAGAGACTTGAATTTAGGAGATGAATCATCGTGCCTGCTAAAATGTGCAGGTTTTGGTGATGGGGGATTGATTCTTCATTGGTCCTAAGCTCATTACAAATACATTCATTTTTAACTGGCCCATTAAAAAGGTCCACTACTCTTTTTAAAATTTCTTAACACAGCATTACTCTGAACACAGAAGCGATGACAGGAGAATTACTATTGACATGCCTGCCTCTTGCATTGCTTCTCTCTCTCAACCTATACCGTAATTGACTATTTTGAGTGTCACAGAATAAGCAAGCTTGTTGTTGTGTCTGCTTTTTTTTAATGAGCAAAAAATTCTCCATTACTAACCATTATTACTTGGTTTGAAATGGGAAATTTCATGCAAAGTGCAGAGCTGTTTAAAAAGAAAAGATTCTTGGTTCACTCATTCCATTATTCTTGGTTCACTCATTCCATTATTCCATTCTGTTACACAGCTACCAAAACTCATTTGGCAGCCACTCAGTACAGTAACGTGATGTAGACTATGTTACTGCGTCATTAGTGGCCATAAACAGAGGTATAAAGTACCTAACGAGTAGTGCCAAATATTAAATGCAGGCACCAAATTCTAGTGCTGCTTTATTTAGGTCATTTTGTTCAAATGAATTAATCCCATCTAAATTATATGTTTTGTGACCACCCCATGCTGGAACCTAAGAAATATATATTTCATTATTCAACAGTTACTTTTTCGTGCTTTGCATGCAAGACTGCAGACCATCAAACTATTTAAAAGAACACTTAGACTAGAAACAAATTTCCATTATTTGTAAGAAACTGTGATTTTCACCAAAGTCTTATTGTAAAGAATGTTCAAATCAATATGTGTTCCATTATGTGTTTTACATTCCCCATCTAAAAAATACAGTAATGCAGAATGCAGAAGTGTCCTGGCTCATCCAAATGCAGCTGAGGTGGGACTTTTAGTCAATATCCACATACTGTTATTCCAAGGAGGGCTTGTCAACATAATATCCATTATGCTGAGGTTAGAAAATAGAAACCTACAAATAGATTGACACAGACACTGCGGTGCGCCTTAACAGAAGGGGAGCCCTCGGCTGTCATTAATGAGGGACTGCACGTCTGCGGCCAGGCCGTGTCTCCCGCCGTAAGCTCGGGTTAATCAGGCATGCTGCGCCTTCCTGTCCAGAGTGGCGCTCAGCGTGAAGGGGCTCGTGTTGTGACAACGCGGGCAGGGGGACAGGTATGGGGCCCTGATGCTGACAGCTCTCGGTGGGGGCGTAATCCTAAGAGGGGACCCTTGTATGTGAACTGCGAGCAGGGTCGCTGCGTGTTAGTGTGCGCTTGATGGGAGCAAACATATTAAATGAGCATGTGGATGCCCTGGGGTTGAATCCCCGCTTACATCCGGAGCCGTGGTGAGGACAGAAAAGGCGAAATGCCCACTGGAATCGGAAGGGTTCATGAGAAGGGGGGGTGGGG
>JABJVR010000031.1:468097-496509 GCA_025773905.1 Chitala chitala
GGTGCCAACCTGCTTAAAAGAATTTCAAGCCCTTGGAGCCCACTGGGTTTCAAAACAGTGACCACGTTAACCCTGTCTTACAGACCTCTGCCATTTAGCAGACAAACCAGATCAGAGGTGCGAAGAATTTTGAGAGTTTTGAGATTTCCAAAAAGTTTTTGAATTAATAGAAGGCGGTATTATACAGCCAGGCTAATTCTCAAACCTGCATGATTTTTTCAAAGACTCGTGTGTCTGGAGCCATTTAGCTGGAATCCAGTTACAGTAAAACTTTGTATATTTACAAACATGATGTAACTGTCCAACTTTGAAGTTCATTTCACATTCTGTGTGTGTGTGTGTGTGTGTGTGTGTGTGTGTGTAGACAACCCCTAATGAGGTTTTTCACTGGAAGCTGGGGCTGTGGGTGAAGGGGTATGCTAAATTGAGTGCTTACCTCCAATTCAATATATGGGCCGCTTTCATCTTCAAACTAATGAAGATTTTTAAAGGCGAGTTTATCTTATTACACCACGCTTTCACAAAAGGACAGCAGTAAAGCCTTCATGATATGGCTGATTATGCTTCAAATTTACTAGGAGACATGATTTTACTTTGATTATAATTAAGTGTGTCTTACTGAGAATCTTATTTGGAGATGAGGTGTACAGTTTAACACTCTACGCAGACCTCAGCTGTTTCCCAATGGCCGTTATGCATTGGGGCATTAGTGTCACCAGTGAGAATTCACAGAATTCAAGGAATTAGTTTCAGTTAGTTTCATTGTGGTGGGATGAACATTAAAAAACATTATTGTATAGAAATCAGGTACAGAGGGCAGGTTACATCTTCCATATTTTTATTAGACTTATTATTCGAACTTGCATGAGCTTTTGAAAATGAGCCTTGCGGTACGTACGCTTCAGGGTGTCCTCCAGTAAATTGACCTAGCATCTTGAGAGGGAGATAACACTCCCAGAAGACAGTGCTGTGGGGACTGTGCTAGAGATGTTGTGTTTACATTTGTCAGTAGATGTCTCCATGAATATGCAATGCAGAATGCAAACCTACTGAGCTTTGAAGTGATAATTTGGATTTTTTTTTTCTTCCAAGAAAGGGGATTTGAAATTTCAGGCTCTCTGTTTTTGGTTTAACACTCCCAAGTGTTAACTGGTCTTTTTTTTCTTATTGAAAGCAAGTCGATATACTGGGCCCATGTCCATTAGAAGATTGCTAGAGATTTTAGAGAATACACACAGAAAACAAATTTATCAACCTAATACTACTATTTGAGAATATCAGTTGATAAAATGGGTCTTAATACTGGAAATATTTTAAAAACTTTTCATATTTTTTGGAATTTTACTTGACTCACCAATCAGAGCATAGCTACTAGAACACTGATTTTACTAATCATGCTACAAAATAAATTTAAGTTCTTATACATTTATGACAGCGTTTTCTGAATGTATTCCTAATGACATCATGTGAATCTGCACACAACCCCTGAGTTTTGTGCCCAACTTTATAATGTCCCACAAAGGAATTTGTCAGCTTACTCCAGTTCCTTTATGCTGAAGGTTTTAGTTACACACAATATAACTGAGAGCATCTGGTGTCAAAAGTGATGTTTTCAACAACTGCTACGCGTTATGGAAGCAAAGCTATTCTCTTCAAAAGAAGATGGTGCCTACATTCTGTCTTTTCAGTTTTGAATGGCTGTATTTCCAAAAGAAAGCAATATGACACTAGACCATAATGTCAGCCTCGAGCTGCAGCATCTCAGCAGAGATCATAAACAGCTGTTTTGTACCATTCTTTGCTCCTCATCCATTTGTAAAAAGATACGGTCCAGTTATTGTGACTGTGTTTTATTGCTCGATTTTTTAAATGTTAAAATGTAATTTTCACCAGGTCTGAACATTACAAAAAAAAGGCATCGAAAAGTATTTTCTTTTTAATACATTCTGAATTTAAGCATCTTTTGTGTGTGTTTTTTATGTCAGTGAGGACTTTTCCTACAAATTCACAGCTGCGCTTGTCGTTTGTAGATGTGGAGCAAATGGCCATCGACTGGCTGACCGGGAACTTTTACTTTGTGGACCGGATCAGCGACCGGATATTTGTGTGCAGTCCAGGGGCTGGTGAAGGGGCTTGTGTCACCATCATCGATCTTGATCTTCAGAATCCCAAGGGGATTGCTGTGGATCCGCTGATGGGGTAAGCCAGAGGCTGTAATTAATGCGCCATCAGAGCCGCCTCACACCTCTGCTGTTCTTGTATGTAACCCTTTAGATTTTCAGCATGAAAGCTACTTCATTACTAAAATTCTGTGCCCACACCTAAATACCAGGTCCACATTCCTACGGTCTGGTATGAATGACTTATTGTGTGACGTGTAAGGAAAAGCTGCATAATGTCTGTTTCTCTGGTATACACCTATCTGTTTTAATGGAAGAAAAAACCTATATATTTAAGGGTAAACTTATCTATATATCCATAAGTGAAGTTACAAAATATTTTTTGATTGACATGGTTGTTGTTGTGCTGACTTACGCTGCTTATTTAGAAGGTGATACAGTGTGAACTGAGACTTTTAATTATCAGAATTTGCAGAAATCAAAATAGTATTAAAGTATTTAAATGGCATGTGACACAGAGCTCTGTTAATTGCATCGAGCTCACATTGCTTTTGAGCTGTGTGTCATGATGTGACCACACTGAGGCAGCAAGGTGGGGAGGTTAGTGCAGTGTTTTTACGGGCAGTAACATAATCAAGTCAAGTAGCAAAACAATGAAAAAGGCAAAAGCAGACAAGAATCCAAAAGCAATGTTGGCCCAGGGAAAAACGGCAAAAACACACGCAACCACACGCACGCAGGAACGCACGCAAGCACACGCAAACATACATCGACTGACTTCAACACTCAGAAAGACAAAGGAGGAAACAAGGAAACGAGACAATGAAGTTAGGGGGTATGGCCATGTACCAGCACCATTTGGTCAAACCATTACACACAGTCTCTCTAGGCTGATATTAAAGAAGAAAGAAAATGTCTGTAAAAATAATCAGATATTACAAAAACCTTTTTTTTTTCTCAAAATTGGTTGCATTTCTACAGATATTGCTATATTTTAATACTGAAGTTTGACTTTTTGCTATATAATCTGGCGTTTATTATTTTTAGACCAACAATGGTGAGAAAAAGGGCTTTGTTTGTGTTTAATGTTGTGTTATTTCTGATTATAAGGGCAAATTGGACTTGTGAAAAATTGTTCACTTGATTAACTGCTCATTAGTATTTTTGAATTGCTTTGCTTCTGTTGGTTAACATTGTTATAAAAAATAATTTAAACTGTTTATGTTTGTTTGGATATTTAAACTTTGCTTTCTTTTTTGTAGAAAAAAATACTGTTTTATAACAAACTAATTCACAAGGGAAAGAACTGTAATTATTCAAGTAAAAATTTTATCTGCTAAAAGTCTGCGGGATTCCATTGAACTGAAACATGAAGTAGATTAAGAGCCTCTATTTTTAAGATTATATGGAGGAAATGTAGGGCCCTAGGTGCATGTTTACATTAATTTCAGGCGTTTAATAAAATTCTGTGCTCCGAAGAGTTTTTGGAGTTATGGCAAAGTCTTGGAAAGGGAGACTAAAAATGACTCATAATACTTTTAAATATCATCAAAATTTTTGCACATGGTGCACATAATTTCAGAAATGGGAAGGGTGTTCATTGTTATACAATGCAGAGAGAGTATAATGCAGTTCAATGCAGTTCGCTACAGCAATTTCTTTTGAGTTGTTTTCGAAAGTATCTTTTAGTAAAGCCAAACCATCTTGGAAAAAAAAATAATTTTTCAAACACATTCATCTCAATTACATTATTCACCAGGGCGTCCACACATAACCACACAACTACATTGAATAGTATGGTCACTTTGTATATGCAGTAAAGGCGCTGGAACAGTTTTCCATGTAGTGCTAAAATAAGGTAGAACTACATTAGAAGGACTGTGGACTCCTGAGAATTCAGGTTAAGATTTGATACTTTTTAAACTCTTTATCCCAGTTTAACCCTGGAGCTGATCAGAATGGAAATATGTCTGGGACAGACCATCAGACCAATGTGTCACGTTCTTTGACTCACATTAGACGTGGTTCAGAGTTGCCATTTCCTACTTGTTGCAGGTAATCAGAGCAACCTAACAGAAATGAGCAGATGTGACACAGAGAGCAGGTGGGGGCACGGAGGCCTTACCCAACCTGCAGTATGTCAACAATACCTCCCACTGAGGTGTCGTCATGCCTGCAGCTTTCACGGTTCCATTAAATTTGGATCTCTACACTTCTAACCTTATTCACAAACTTCTGACTACCCCTTAAACATCAACATATTCTTACTTCACCATGTGACCTGTTGTCCAAAATGTCACAACCACAAAACCCAAAATATAAAGTTTTCCAGGGGGTCTGTTAACCTTTTAATTCACCAGTTACTTCCCCTAAAACGAAACTTTGAAGGCTTGAAAAGTTTGCTAAAAATCTGATTTGAAATACGATTTTTGTCTTCTCAGAAACTTGATTAAAATTTAAGAAAACTGCATATACAGAGAAGGTTTTTTTTGCGAGTTTTCTCTTGGTTTTATGATCAATATTGATTACTGTTGAGTGTAAAGTAAACAGCGATAAGGAACATTTCAGGCCCATGATTTACAGCCAGAAAGCTGTGTGTTTATTTTACTAATTGGCTGACTGTAAAGGGCATCGATAATGCATTCGGTTTTTGTTTCCATGTGCCAAAGAGAAGAACTTGCTCATAGTGTGGAAATGAATTCTAACACCAGACCTCCATGGCAGTGCGGAGAACTACAAATATAAAACCACAACACGCATCTCACCAGGTCAGCTGTGGAAAGAGAACAGTGCGTGTCCACGAGAACAGAGATAGACTTGCCAGAGATAGACTAGTGCTTTCAGCTAGGCTGGCATCAGGCTTCCTCTTTACTGTATACATTACCTGGGTGTAATCTGTGGTAGACACTGCTGCTGTTTGCTGTCTGAAGAAACTTGCAAAACAGAGGAGAAAGCCTGGGACTGCGCTACTACAACAGACTCATACAAAAGAAGCCCCCCCACTGCCTTCAGTGCATATACCTCTTATCATCTGTTCACATTGTTTATGCCTTTCAAAGGAGTTCTATTCCTTGTCCAGTTGAAGATGAGACATTATTATTATTCATAGGGTGTCTTGTTTTTTGGATGTCCTTTACATTCTCTTACTGTTTCATGGTACTGTTAATTAGAAAGCGAACGACATGTCTGTGTTACCACAGGGACCCTGGCGCTCAGAGACGTGTAATGGATGAAGTTCAAACCTAGTCATGCATCTGAGGACCTTTCTGACTTCCTGCCAAAATAATCATGTTCACTTACTCAGTATGGGCTTATTGCTGGAAATAGTTTAAATTAAAGCGCTCAGAATAATGCGTTAATGTAAGAAGTTTGAAAAGGAAAAAAAAATCCCCCTACATAATTTGCAGTCCTAGCACAGTCATTTTATGTGTCCTGTCTGTCTTTTTATTTGAGGATTAAATTCAGTTTGTCACACTTTTCCACAAGAACTCTAAAACAGTAATCAGTATGCGATGTTGAGTCATAACTCTTGTCACATCCCTGGTCTCATTATAGCTGACAGAGAGATTCATTTTTCAATCTAAAACAACTCATAGCATTACTGCTTTACTTTGACCTGCATACATAAGGAACCCTATCTTATTTTTGTGCAGTTCCTAATGGGCTAGTTGTAAAATGTGAGAAATGCTTGATTTGAATTATATGTATGTATATGTATGTGTGTGTGTGTGTGTGTGTGTGTGTGTGTGTGTACCAGTAAATCACACATATAAAATGTGTTACAATCGCTTAACGTCCAGTCATTCTCATTAATTAACTCAAAGAACACAAGACGTAGAAAGTAGAAATATTTAATCTTGACCTGAAAATTGACTGATTTTTTTTTTTTTTTTTTGTCAGGGGAAATAATAGTAATTTTAAAAATCAGTTAGAATGCATAGTTCGAGTGTGTCCACTTACAGGGCTCCATGTCACACATTGTGATCTGCAAAATCAAAATTCATGGAAAATATTTCTACGAATGACAATATTCCAAAACCGAATTCACAAACGGAGTTGGTGGTAATTTTTCAGTGTCTCTTACTTTTTTTTTTCCTTGTACCTTGCTGCAGTCAAAGATCTGGAGTGCATTTTCTTTAAATGAGGTCCTTGGTGTATTTATTGAAAACTAATCATGGATTTAATTTCAGGCAGCTGCACCCTGGTTCTCTGCTAAATGAAGGTTCTTTTTCATGATATATATCATGAGGGATTTAGGGAGCAGAGTAGGCGTTAGGTGGGTGGTCTGTAGGAAGGAACCTGCCTGCTAATACAGGTCACTGAAGGTCAACTCTGCCGGTGTGCTTTTCTTCCTCAAACAAAGGGTTTTTTTTCATTTGTAATTTGCATTTGCCATCTGTGGCTGATAAAAAAAAATATCTGTGATGTCTATGCAAAGATTCAGAATGTTTTACATTAAAGATCCGTGTAAAAAATTAACAGAAGGAAGTTTTTTTTGGAAAAAAAACACATTTTGCCAGTTGTTATTATCATGTCTTTGTGAGTTTCAACTAACTGTCAACACTTTGGACACAAAACTGGCAACCTTTTCTGATAATGTGGACACAAAACTGTCACCCTTTTCTGATAATGTGGACACAAAACTGGCTCCCTTTTCTGATAATGTGGACACAAAACTGTCACCCTTTTCTGATAATGTGGACACAAAACTGGCTCCCTTTTCTGATAATGTGGACACAAAACTGGCTCCCTTTTTTGATAATGTATGTGTTTGATACATTTATCATTTTCCCAAATGTATGCTATATAATTTGATTGTATGACTATTAGAAAAATAAGATTTTAATAGTTAAATTATCTGCTGATGCATTGTGCAAAAGGTTAAAATACAGTGTAGCATCTGAGGCACTTGAGAAGGTTAAAGACTGTCAAAATATCTGGTTTCATTACCTCCTGTTGACACTGATCTGTGTGTGTGTGTGGAAATGTGGGACAGATTACACTAGCCACTCACCTGGAAATGGTTTTATAAAAAAAAAATGTTGTATGAATGTATTAAAAATGTAATTTGCACTTTACATGTATTACTTGCATTTGATACTATCCAGCAAACAAGGGTACACTTAGTATACTTTAGTGTGTGCTTGGTTTGTTAAATTTTACCAAGCACTTGTTTTATACTTTAATGGTCTCTGATGATGGTCTCCAATAAACTGAACTGGACTAGTGTACTCTAATGCAATGCAGTATGAGTTTAAAATAAAAACAACTACTTTCATCCTCAGTTTTTAAAAATTTATGTGAAGTGTCATTAGTCAATATTTTGAATGACCTGCGGTTAATCTTGTTTAGAAAATAGTTAAATGATACCTTATCACCTTTTACTGTGCCTGGTTTATTAAAAACCAGAAGTCTGTTGCTTTTCTCATGAGGCACACTTTTTTGAGCTGCATGTAACATTTCAGAGATGACTGCTCCATGACTACATCAGATTATCAGTCACACACTTTAACAGAGTCTTCAATTCCTGCTCATTTCCTCCCATGTTTTGTCCCCCAGGAAACTCTTTTTCACCGACTATGGGACTCGCAGCAAGGTGGAACGCTCCAACATGGACGGCACAAACAGGAGCCGGATAGCGGATTACAAAGTGGAGCAGCCCACCGCCGTGGCCCTGGATCTGGTGAAGAAACTGGTGTATTGGGCTGACGCGTATCTCGATCACATCGAGGTTGTGGATTACTATGGCAGGAACAGACATACGGTTATTCAAGGCAGTTCGGTATGTATCAGTGTTTTGACTGCTGTAATTCACTTTTTTTTTTTTTTTTTTTTTTTTTACTGTGGAACAGCTTGAAATTTGCACTTCTGACAAAACTGTTCAGGGTGGCACAGTGGTGTGGTGTTTAGCACTGTTGCCTTGCACCTCCAGGCCTGGGGTTTGACACACACCTGTGTGTGTGGAGTTTGCATGTTCTCCCTGTGCTTGGTGGGTTTTCTCTGGTTTCCTCCCATGGTCCAAAGACATGCAGGTTAGGTTGATTGGTGTCTCCAAATGGCCCATAGTGTGTGTGAGTGCCCTGCGGTAGGTTGGCACCCTGCTCTGGGTGTCCCCTGCCCTGCGGTAGGTTGGCGCCCCGCCCTGGGTGTCCCCTGCCCTGCGCCCTATGTGTCCTGGGATGGGCTCCAGGCTTCCCATGACCTTTAACAGAATGAAGCATTATAGAAAATGACTGACTGTCTGACAAAACTATTCATGAACAGTTCTCATTGGCCTGACTTTCAGTAATATTGTTTTAGTATGTTTACAAAATGTGTAATTTAATTCAAACCTGCCATCAAGGTTAATGTGTACGTGTAATAAAATCTGTAAATCTTTGAGTTGAAGGTAGGTATGTTTGCAGTGCACTGGTTTGTTTGATTACTTTTGTCAAATACATGATCTAAGTCAAATGTGATTTTGCATTACAACAAAAGTCTAATACTTATTTTAATATAAAATCAGTGTGTATATCTGATACCACTTTAGAAACCAAACACACCATTACAATTTTCCTCTCAAATACTTATAAATTTATGATAACATATACATAAATGTGACACAAATTTTAAAGAAAATGCCAAGGACTTTATTATCCAGATTTAAGAAGCTACCCACTGAATTCTATATTATAACATTAGGGAAACATAACAAACTGAACAAAATTAAATGTCACCCTGCTTGCAGGTTCTGCTACTTTAATCAAACCCAAATTATTAATGCAAACACCGTTGTAATTCTGCAAAGTTTTGTCATATTACATTAACATGATGGACAGTCCGGACGTGCAGAAATCATTATTCATATCATGTTAGATGCCTTCAAACCAGGTTCACTTCAAGTGGCTCTCAAATTCCACTTGTGGGAGAATATGATTTTATGTTGCAATTATCTATAAAGCACCGCGTGAACTTCTGTTTGTGTACATTGATCTTGATTGGTGTAACATTATTCATAGGTGATTGCAGCATATAGGGGCCTATCCTTCAGAGATAAAAATCCCATTTCGTGTTCACCACACAATAGACGGCAGTCTCAATTGTGCAGCCATTGCTGTTCTGCAGTTATGCTTTGTGTTAAGTAAAAAATAAAATCGCGGTCATTAGTGCCCGTTATCTATTTAAATCTCATGACATACATACATTCATGCATGAGCAAAGATGCAATATATTTAGCCTTGAGGGCAGAGGCACTGAGATTTCAGATGTTACCATTGTTATGTAGTACCAACAGACTGATGAGTAGGTGTTCTTTTTGAACCTGATATTCTTTCTACTTTTTTCATTCTCATACTGTGTGTGTACCACCCCTATTGGTTTGTACTATAGTTTACTTTTCATTCAGTATTTATTGATATAGTTGAGCTTCATTTTTACAACTGCTGTATAGATAAAGCACCAAAGTTCAGTTGCCTTTATGAAAAAAGGAAGTGTATACATTGTTGTAGTTACAATGTTGCATTCCCAGCTGAGTCTTGTCGTTTTTATTGGGAATTTTATCTGTCATACCTTTTGTCTCAGTGGTACACCTCTCTATTACTGTGTGCAAGTGCCTCTTTCAATCCTTATATATTTATTTACAATTATAGATGCATCGAATACGTACAGTAACTTGTATGTTGATCACTCAATTCAGGTTCTCTGTTTCAGGTGTCGTACCTTCATGGATTAACAGTGTTTGAGGATTACTTGTTTGGGACGCGCTCTGAACCTACCAAAGAAAATAAAGTGGAGATACTACAGATTAACCGTTTTAATAGCACAGAAGTGCAAACGTTAACCAGCGTTGGGAATTCTCGATCGGTACATGTGTACCACAGACTGGCTCAGCCCACAGGTATATTGTAAGATCTGTGTGTGATAGCATATGGTATGGTATTTTTTGCCTTCTGTTATGTTTTTGGGAGATATTCTGCCACCATGGTGATGCATTAGAAGTGTGTTTACCCCCCATTCTACAGTCTGATAGACTTCTTGTTCTTTGCAGCCAGAAGTCATGCCTGTGACCCCGACACCTATGGGAAGGCAGGGGGGTGCACTCACGTCTGCCTACTCAGCAACAGCTACAAAGCCAGGACGTGCCGGTGCCGCACTGGATTTATCCTGGGAAGTGACGGCAAATCATGCAAAAGTCAGTGTGATGCCACATCCCCTCCGATACAAAGCTACTGTTATCATGTCATTTGCTCACTCACAAGATGTGTGCTTGACAAAATGATAAAGATTAGCTATTGACTTGCAACAAATACGACAGGAGACTATCTGAAAAGAAAGAAATCACTGGAGATGAGATGTATATTAGCTTATTAGGCTGGTACCTGGAAGTGTAATGTGCTGGAGACAGATTCATCGACAAGCAGCAAAATTACATGACGTGAAGAGACGGACTCATATGTTCTTCTGATTCAGCTAAAGATCGCTCTCTGACATGATGTCATTCCAGAGTGTTGTCTTATTGACCTGCAGCAGATATAATTCATTATCAGCTTAATGTAGTTTTCAGCCAGTGCCTTGCTGGTTCATTTGATCAATAAAGATGATGTCGATGTCAGAATAGGACAAGAGTGACATTAATAATGCGGCAGGAACAGCAGCACTAATCTGCTTGGAGTCCCAGGTATGTCGGGCAGGCGGATCAGTTCGGCTCATGAATCTGTATGGTCTTCCTCCCGTTCTTATCAAAAGCACCTGTATTTCAGAAAAGCTATCACAGCACGTCTGGAGTGGAAATTGCAGCGTTGCGCTTTTCGACCGTGAGCCGCCTGTGAGGCTTATCTTGCTACCGCTCTCCCTCCAGGAGTCTCGTCCTCCCCACGGGCCAGAGCTCACAAGCCTTTGTCTCTGTCTCTCTCGAGGACGCGCCAAGAGTAGCGGCGCGCCGAGAAGCCATTACCATCCACGGCAATCGATGTTCCAGTCAATACAAACAACATCTCCGCCAGTTCCTAATGAATTGTAAAATTAAATGTCCGCAGCATAATAAACGCCCATTTTGCGCGGGCTGCAACACCCGCCCCTGCCCCGGGGAGAGGCTTGTTTCAAACAATGACGTGATTGATTTGATAAGACCTAATCAGCGGAACTAATTCTTGCTTTAATTGAGGTAATGCAATTAGCTTAGTCCTCTTGCTTTAGATACATTTTGATTTCTAAAGTGTTTAAATTTCATTGCTGGAAAAAAGGGGCTAATTATTTCGATTAATTAGGCTCTGACAGTATGCAGGGTAAAGAAGATTAGTTGCTAGTGGTTTGTTTATTTTGTGTAATCTCTCTGCCACAGGACCCAAGAATGAGCTGTTTCTGTTCTACGGGAAAGGCCGACCTGGCATCATTCGAGGCCTGGACATGAATGTGAAATCCGGTGATGAGCACATGGTGCCAATTGAGGATCTTGTGAATCCACGGGCCCTTGACTTCCATGCAGAAACAAGCTACATTTATTTTGCAGATACCACTAGTTTTTTAATTGGGCGACAGAAAATTGATGGGAGTGGTCGAGAAACGATCCTTAAAGATGGTGAGTGCAGTGAATGCATTTTCACGTTTCTTATTTGATAACACACGGGTAACTTCATCCACGGTGTTGTAACTTTAAACATCAAAATCGGGTTCTTACTCGTGGGTATCCGTTGCATTTATCTTAGTTGGTACAAGATAGCTGTGAATCAGATCGCTTTATCTTGTCAAATGCATGTGAGTACTGCTCTATGCTACAATTAATCATGTACTGTATTGTGTTTCATTATACTATGTCACGTAGGGAGTGAAGTGAATTTCCCTGAACTGGGTCAGCCTTTAATGTTCAAATATATTTGTGTAAGATGCATTTGCATGTTCTTTGTTTTTCATCTTTAGAAATGATGAATCTTCTATGAAAAAATTGCTTTCAAGCTTAAATTATAAGAAATGGGAGAAAAGGCGACAGTGATAGATTGCCCCGATGTAGCTGTGTTTTACGGATGATAAAGGCAGCTTTCTGAATTTTATTCTTGTGCTGTCTTTATAGACCTTGATAATGTTGAAGGGATTTCGGTGGATTGGATAGCGAACAATTTATATTGGACAAATGACGGATATAGAAAAACGATCAGCGTGGCCAGATTGGAGAAAGCGTCGGAGATGAGGAAGACTCTTCTAACAGGCAATATGTCCCACCCACGAGCTATTGTGGTGGACCCTCTTAACAGGTAAGCGCTTCTTCATTTTCTGTGCTCATCAGGCACTGTATCCCAGATGCTCTTACATACGTTTTAGTCTTGCAAATTAATGATTTCTAGGTTCTACATATTTAAGCTTCTAGATAGGTTGTAGACATTGTACGCTTTTGGTAGTAAAGAGTGTCAAGCAAGTGAGGAACAGCTACCCTCATTGGGCCATCTTAGAAAAATGACAAGTGGATTGAAGAGGTGTCAGCCATTTGTACTTACTGTATCAGTTTTGTGCTTCTCAAGCAGAAGCTGATCTTGAAGACAAAGCTCTTAGTTTATTGATCTACTTCACTGGTTTCACCTCGGGTCATGAGCTGTGGATAATGACTGAAGGGTCTTGGGTGCGAGTGGCAGAAATTAGGTTTCTCCTCTGGGCCACAGGGTTGACTCCATGTCAGGCTGAGGAGCTTGTCTGTCTAGAAGAAGCCCTTTCTGTAGTGGTGGTTTGGGTGTGTCTTTATGAGGCAGGTTTCCAGAGGAGATTGACTTAATCTGTTTCACCCAGGGCTTGTTGAACTGGGTTATTTAATCCAGCAGCTCAGTTTGAGTGGTTTCTCAGTTCGGAGGTGACACTCGTTAGCTTTTGCAGTTGGTTTCCCTTTAGGCTTGTGGGCTAGTTTTGGATTACTTCACTGTTTGCACTTTGTATTTTTGTGGCATATTTTTTTGGCCTCTGCATTCTTTTTGAACTCTTTCAATATTTTCTTTTGGCTATTTCTCACATATCTGTGGTTCTCTTTTTGTTTGCCTTCAGTAAAGAATTCTTTTGTTACATGCATTTGGGCCTAGAATTGACTTTTTTCTACTCATAAGAATGGTTCTAGTTAGAGTTCTGCCAGAGCTGTCCCCAGAATGTCCCACTGTGCAGAGACCCATTCGTAGACCCAGAACACGCTGGAGGGATTGTATCTTCTGGCTCTGGGATCACCTGGAGATTGCTCAGGAGGAACGGAAATCCTCGGCTGGTGACAGGAAAGCCTGAGCTGACCTGACCTGCTTGACTGGTTGCCACTGTGACCCTCAACGAGGAAAGCGGAGTGAAGATGAAAAGCGATGAGAAGTGATATTGTATCATATTTCAGCTTTAAAACTGTCAGTGTTACAATAGCAGCACTTGATCGTAATCTCCAAGTTTTTAAATCATTACAGATCCGAACTTGCTGCGCCCAATAATAAATATGAATTAGGTTTTACGTTTACTGTTATTGCATGCCGCATATTCCTCTCCCTTCTTGATTTTATCGCATTTTAACGGAGACTGCTGAACTGCTGCAGTATAACAATAGTGCAGAAAAAGCCTAACAGCCACTGAATCGAATTTAGGCTAATTTTGAAAATGCTGCAATTAATTGGATGGATGGAAACATTTAAATGTGTTTCCACTTGTATTTATTTTATAGGGAATATCATGTTTCTTGAAATTTCATTAATTTCTTTTATTATAATAATTATAATAATAATAGAAACTTGCTAACCAAGTTACAGACTTGGATCAGTGAAGAACAACTTAAAACTGCCAGTTCAGGACAGCATGTGTAAGCAATTCTTTATTTTAGGAGTTGATTTATCAAACCGTGTGTGGAACGGGTAGCTCCATGTGAAACCAGTGTTAACTGCCTGTCGACAGACATTCGTAACGTGACTTCTGTCTGATGTCCCCAGTGTCTCCCCATTACAAAGAAATTGCGCGTAAAGCGGCGCAAGCCAGAGAAAGGCACTGCGGGCTGAGAGGACTGGCAGTGAATATATTTTCTGACCAGCTGAGTCTGGTTTGAATGTAAAATTATTTTGGAGGCCTTGACTCCCATACTAGAGGAAGGAGTGTGTTTGTAAAAGCATGCCCCTGGCTCTCTTATTCGTGGTAATTGGCTGTTCTGTGGACTGTCAAGCCATACTTACATAAAAATATTTAAAACTTAAAAAAAGAAAAGTTGAAAAGAGCTCAAAGTAAAGCAAAATTCATTGGCGTGTTGTTTAAAATTGCTTTGGCTGTAGCCACAAACTTGTCTTTCATATTTAAATATTGGTATTTGCATTTGTTTCAGGCAGTCCATTCTGCCCATTAACAACTCTGAGAAGTACTTGTTCATGGTACCCTGAAACTTTCTGCTCAGGAAATGTATTCAGTTAATGTAGCACTGCATTTTGTTTATTTAAGTTCGATGGGTGTATTTACAATATTGGAGAAGCATAACTATTATTATTACTAATATCAGGGCCGTTTAGCGTAAGTTTATGGATGTCTGTGTGATTCAAGATCTGTCTCTGTCAGGCTGGGTGTCAGCCTTTGTTGGTAGGGGCTACTCTCCATATTATAAAGGCAATTTAAGTGAAATGACTGTTAGCAAACCACAGTGGAGCAAGTGTATGTGTGCGTGGGTGAGTGTAATGCATGCAGACTTGAAGCCTACTGGCTATTTGCTATAGGACAGGAAGTACCCTGATAATGAGCTGGTGGATGAGTTGCTTTGTCCCTCTAGAGTTGTAAAATTTTAATTCACTTAAAGGAAGAATAAAAAAACACATTGTCCTCAAACCCAAAATGCATCAGAGCATTGCCCGAAGCCCTTCCGTCACACTGGCATGGTGCATTTCTCAGACGGCAGAGCCACAATGACCTACTGTAGCATCAAAACGGCGCTTTCATACATTTAGAGTAATGCACACGCATGTGGCTTTTGAAGAGGAAATGAAGTACAATCAAAGAAACATTAAAAACAGTTAGCGTCTGGAAAGGCATGCCACATTTCCCACTGATGTGCTCTAAATCTGTGCTTGATTTTTCTTTTGATCTACTGCATTCATTCACAGGCCTCTATACATACTCTATGCCGGAAACATGCACAGGCAAACAGCCTGGCTGCTTTAAATGAAACTAGGAATAAATCTGGTCTCCCTCAATTTTAGAAGAAAAATGTTTGAATATTATTATTATTATTTTTTTTTACATGAAAGCAAAAATTGATGTACACCAAGCACATAATCACAATAGTATTTTGAGTATTTATTTATTAATTTTTTTATAGGATTTGTTCAACTTTTCCCTGCAGAAAAGCATACCCTTTTTTCTCCCTAAAATGACATTAGCAATGAACAGACAGGGAAGTGAATTACGCACTAGCCACAACTGGCTGGCTGTGACTCCCTGGAATTCACGCACCACATCCCGTGTCCCATGAAGGTGATAATGAAACTGGCCCCAGGCCATCAAGGCCAAGTCATTACCTCTGATAGGTTACTGCCCAGATCGCTCTGCTCTCTGCTTACTATACATTTCCAATGCACAAGCAGAGTTGAAGGATACAGAATATTTGATTAGTGTGCTGTGGTGTAGCTATGTGCTGGCTTAAAGAGAAGGTAGGTAAGATGACATAACAAAATAGAGCTGCAAAAGCAACGCCAAAGTCTAAATTCTGTTGTTAAATCTGTCTAAGATCTGTAATGGTAATCATTCACACACTCCTTCCCGCCTAGTTTGCATGCGTGCAATATCTTGGAAACACTATGGCAGCAGAATAAAAATTTTATTTTATGTTACTTTTACTGGTGTGGCTGTCACAAAACACATTACTTTGATAACAGTGACCCTTTGTCATGTTATATAAATCCATTTTGTTAATTTGGATAATACTGTAAAACATGTAAGGACAATAAATCTTCCTAAAACATAATTACATTATTATATCTTATTGTAATAATAATAATAATAATAGTAATAATAATTATTATAATAATTATAATAATTATTATTATTATTACAAATTTAAATAAAAACTTCAGTATGGTACAGAAATTTTTGCCTGTGAAACTGTCTTGATATTTGAGAGTGAGGAGAGCTGAAGTGGACCTGATTTAGTGCCAGTAATAAGAAAAGGCTTAGACTATAGGCACTGTAATACCACAAACTGCTGCACTGGCAGCTCCATGTCAGGTACAAAATGCTGAAATAAGAGGCTTAAAAGTTTTACAGTGCTTCTTCGTGTTCCCTGGTTTTATGAACTTTTACCACAGTTGTCGTAAATGTTTTCCTTTATTTTGTGGTTACTGGTTTTTTTTTTTGTTTCTTTTTTTTCTTATTGTTGATGGTCAGTGGAATGAGGTTTACAAAAGAAAATGATATTCATTCCAAAATAATTGGTGTATAATACAGCATTCTCAATACTTTTAATGACTAAGTTGCATACTGTTACCTTTTTTGTGAAACAATGCATTTAACACATACATACAAACGTGCACATGCACAAACTAACAGCTTCCACTCTTACAGACATTTCATTTTTAAAACCAGGTTCAATGAAAATTTCTTATCTGAAATTATTTTGATTACAGACTTTGTATTGTGTAAAGGGTTTTCTTCCAGTTCTTGACAATAACACATCAACAGAGAAACAACAAAACAGCTGCTGGAATTAATGAGGAAAATTAATAACAGTTAACGTAAGGAGCTGCTCTCTGTCACTGTTGTTTACATGTGCTGTACATTTTTTTTTATCTGGACTGAGTATTTAAATTGAAGCCTAGTGTGATTTCATAAAAAGCTGCTGAGGTTATAAACTTCCCCGTTTCCCTGTTCTTCTTACATCATAATGCACATACATAATGTGGACTTATTAAAACAGCCACCTCAGTCTGGATTTCTTCTCCTCAAGGGCCTCCTTACCTGAAATTTATGGAAGGTCAAAAATAGCTCCATCCTCACTCTGTTTTGTATTTTTACATTTTTTCTTGAAAAAGATTAATATATTTCACATGTGGGGCACACCGTTGGGATTTTACCCGTTGGTATTTTTTTTTGTTCTCAGTTGTGAAATAATAGGTTTGGCTTTGCCTGATTTTTAAGAAATTCATATTTATCCTGAATGTGCTTTTCTAAGTAAGTTTTTAACACTGGATGTAGTCAGATAAGCAGCTACCTGCTATCCTGAGATCATGCGACAGCAATTGTTAATATTGTAGCTTCTTGTCTCCTCTCTCTCTCTCTCTCTCTCTCTCTCTCTCTCTCTCTCTCTCTCTCTTTCTCTCTCTCTCTCTCTGTCCTTTTTATGATCAAATTAGCAGTTGTAACATCTCACTTTGTTCCCTTCAGTTTTGATAGAAAGTCAGTCTGTCTTTAACAGAAGGACTGGTTAATCAGCAAGGTCCCCTGTGCTGTGTATTTATTCAGAGGGTCAATAAGTCACAGTTGGACAGAGAGGTTGTAACTCATTCTGTCACCCTCTTTTTCATGTGTCCAGCGTGTTGCAAGACTCACAAACTAATGGGCCAGGTGGGCCCATAAAAGGGGCAAAATATAATTGAACCAGGTGAGGGATGAGTGTGGCTTAGATGGAAATTGTGAGCCATACTCTTCCCACACTTGTTCCCACTAACCACTGTGTTTTAGGTCTGCTGTCCAAGACCAGTCATACACTGTCCACCTTATTGACTTGTAATGACTTTGATGGTGTCTCTGTCTGCCTGTATTCCCCAATGACTTGCTGTAACATGCTGTTATATACATCAGCTGGATGTACTGGACAGACTGGGAGGAAGATGAAGTCAACGACAGCATAGGCAGGATAGAGAAGGCCTGGATGGATGGCACGCACAGGCAGATATTTGTCACATCAAACATGCTGTGGCCCAATGGCCTCTCCCTGGACCACAGAACAAGTGCGATGTACTGGTGCGATGCCTACTTTGATCACATTGAGAAGATCTTCTTGAATGGCTCTGGCAGAATGGTAAATACTGATGTGCAGCTATTTCTGGTTTACTATGCTGTCTGTAAAGTGCATGCACACAAGCACACGTTTTAAAATATATACATTATGTGGTACAGAAGATGAAAGTTTTTCTGAATGCTCTATATATTCAATGGTTGTTTTTTTATTCTAGAATATGACACAAAATATTACCATGTACACAATATATATACATTGTTTAATGAGCTACAATGATTTAATATTCCTTGTTTTTTTCCATCTTCAGGTTGTGTATAATGGGAGGGAATTAAACCACCCATACGGAATTTCCCATTACCAGAACTACATCTTTTGGACAGACTACATGAATGCTTCAGTGTTCCAGCTGGACCTTTTGTCAGGGGACGTTACTCTGCTGAGGAGCGAAAGGCCTCCCCTGTTTGGACTGCAGGTGTATGATGCCCAGAATCAGCAAGGTAAACAGGATGGCAAGAGCCGTCCCGCTGCTTACCACTTCACTATCAGTACCCATGCTCAGCCGTGGCTGCATTATAAAAGAGATGAAGAGAACTGAAGACCAGCACTTTGAACTTTAATTAGCACCTTTTATAGGACCACGGTGTGTTTCCAATGTGCAGTGTACCAGATGTAAATTTTAACCTTATCATATCAGCCTGCAAACACATTATTTTACTTGATGTCTGCCGTTGTAAAATCCCAGTGGATGCTTTGCAGTGATAGACAAAAAAAGTACTGATATTTCTAGGAGTACTCTGTCTGAACGTGGAGAGAAGTGGTGCTGAAACACAGTAGCCCTTGATATTTAAATATCAGCTTTTGATATAGAGAGGTAAGTGTATCCAAAAGGGAATTTATTGTAAATTATTTAAATCTGTAATACTGTTCAAAAACAATGCTGTTGTTGCTGGATAAGAAAAGACTTCTGGAAAAATGTAGAACATATATTTATCAAATTAAATTGGTTTTTCCAAAAAAAATATATATATACATACACATTTTTTTTACATTATATCATTTTCTATATAGATTCATGTTCTACTCTGTGATAATTAAAAGCCATTACTTGTAAATACATAAAACAACATGGAAATTACAACAGTGGTAATACAACAGCTTCAGATGAACTTAGTAAGGAATGTGTGTATGTTTCAGCCAAGACATCCCACTGTAAGTCAGTTGGATAAGACTGAGCCTGTATTACATTTTGATGGGATTCTCAAATTACACTCATCAACTCATCTTTTTATACATTGCTTTTATTCCCTGGTATAATTATGTAGCTCGCAGCTTGGTCTTTGATTAGACTTTGATTAGAAGTGGTATACCACTGACCCATCGACCCCCGTAAAGTTTCATTTTGCTTTAAATTATGGCAAGCAGAGTGTATTGTACTATCAAGTCTGTCTTCCATTTACATTCAGTCCTTGTAAGATTTCAACCCGAATTTTCGAGTCACAGTCAGTTATGTGAACACTTGCAAAAAATGGATTTTCTTTTCTGTTTGTGACTTGAAATGTGTCAGATAATCTACTGCATTGTACTTTCTTAGGATAACTCAGCATGTTTTCTGTTGCTCTTTAGCAGGGCTGGACGTGGAAGCATAATTGATTTGCCATTAGTGTTCATTTCCAGTTGAGTCAGAGAACTGCCGGTGCACTTGTGACTCGGCTAGGAGCACAATTCAATGGGTGCCGTTTGTAATCTTATAAGCGGTCGTAAAACAGTGTTTAAGTGTTCAAACTCCACAGAGGCGGGGAGGGGTGGGTGATTGAAATCATTGACGCGCTAAAGCTCCAATCAGAGCCGACCGGAGGAGGCTCCACACCCAGCAGGATGCAGCGTGTTGTGGCAGTGAGCTGGAGAGAGAACACACACCATTAGTTCACATCCCACGGTTGTTATGTAGCGCAGCCCTGGAGGGGGGCAAAAACTATAGCTGTTGTGCTTAACTCCTTACATTCTGGAGCTCTTCTTCAGCAGGGCTGCTGAGACACAAGTCAGATAAACCGTTTGGAATGGGGTTAACATGTTTCTATTTTATATACCTCTGATAAGATTTGTTGGACTGTAATGTTCAGGGAGATATCTTTAAACACTGTTTGTACCAACATAAAAACAACAGGCAATAATGTTTGATTTTTGCAACTAGTGAGCAACAGTATAAAATATTCGTGAAATATTCGAAGACTTCTGGCTGTTTGTGATCTCTGTAAAATGAGCCACGAGCAGCGTAGCCTGTTGTCAAACTATTCCTTTAAGATGGTTTCGACGAGTTTAATTTCAGTCATGCAGGTAAGTGGACACATGACAAAAGTAAATATATAGCGTTTCCTTCCTCTGTGCAGATAAGTAAATGGTAGAGTAAGTGAGTGATGAGGGAAAAGCCAGCTTCGAATATGGTCCAAATTCTTAGCTTGGTTTGAAAAGTTAAGATGATAATTTTTCCAAATTTCATGTCACCAAAGAGATTAACTGAATCTCTGCTCTGGTGAGCATTGCCCATTGGCTCTTGCTAAATAGAGACTTTTATCTCATTGGCTCAGAAGCTGTACTTTACGTCAGTGAATGACAGTTTGTCCACATGTGAAAGGCTGTGTCTGTCATTTCTATGTATTTGTTGTTGGCTCTGAAAACACAATAAATTATTCCTCTAAAAGTATGAAAATGTCAAGTATGCCTACAAAATAGTGTTCCATATAAATCAAAAATGCATGTGTTTATCTCTTTGTATGACTTGTCAATGTCATGGCCTTATGGAACTCTAAATTGGTTTTAGATAAAGATGCGAACTAAATAGATAAATAACTGCTCCTACTCACACAACAATGCTCAAGGCTTTGTTAGCTATTCTCATCTGTCAGCTCAAGAGCTCCTGTAAATAGGAAGGAGAATGGCTGTGATGGTGTTTTTGAATGGCTATTTTGAGTAGGACTTTGAGCATGAGAGGTCATTCAGGGCTTTGCCATTGTGCAGGAGGTGACAACGCATGTCGGATCAACTATGGGGGCTGCAGCACCCTGTGTCTGCCCATCCCTGGAGGGCGTGTCTGTGCATGTGCCGACAACCAGCGTCTCGCGAAGAACAATTTCACCTGTTCAAGTAGGCCTCTTCTTGTTTAGCCATTCCACTTCTGTGTTGCAGACCCCCAGACATCAATTTGTTAAATTTGAAGAAAGATGACAGCACATCTGAGTGTCTGATTAAATGTATTTGTAAGCCTCCTAATGAAAAATGCATGCAGGGATCTTCACTTTTTTGGTCTTTGTGGAAAAATCGTGCCTGTTCTTTGACGGCACCTGGTGTCAGCAAACAGCATTATGGGCACTGCTGTCTTCCAAAGGCACGTCTGGGGAGCCGGAACTGCAGCACTGTGGGAACGGCGAGTTCCGCTGCCGGAACCATCGCTGCATCCAGGCGTCCTGGAAGTGTGACGGAGATGACGACTGCCTTGACGGGAGTGACGAGGAGGCCAGCACCTGCTGTACGCGTCTCCATACTTTTGTGAAAGTTACACAGTCGAGTAACCCAGCAAGACAGTTCCTTATTAGATTTTTGGATAATGTTTGTTTTTATTTATTTATTTATTTTTGAAATTTTTTTACTAATGATGTGTGAAGACAGTTTTGTATCTGCAGGATTTTGTGTTAAAATTCAGCCTTAGTTTTTTTTTTTTTTCCCCCTCTCAGTTAGCATGTTCTCCTAATATCCCTCTTCAGTGTTTTTGTTTTTCCCATGGTTCAAAGCCTTGCTATTTAATGGGATTAAACAGTCTAGAAATACTTAGCCATGAAATAATTAAAGGAAAGTGGAACAGGCCAAAATTTAGATTTTGCTGAGTTTATTATTCCAAACATTGACAGCATTCCCAAAGAAATGATGAATACTTCAATAAAAACTTTTCTTCCTAATCTAAAAATACTTAAATAATAAGTATTTGATTATTTCATGCTTAAATAATAAATAAAAAATAAAACAAACGAGTGAAAATCTGCAAGAAACCTTTCACTTTGTACCCTGCAGACAACCGCAGTTGCCCTCCTGACCAATTCAGGTGCTTGAACAACCGCTGCATCCCTAAGCGGTGGCTCTGTGACGGAACTGATGATTGTGGCAGTAATGAGGACGAGTCCAACTTCACTTGTTCAGGTAAACGTATCTGTATTTTACACTATGAGAGTCATGAGTGAATGAAGATGTACCTTACAAGGGCATTATTAAGTTGGGTATTGTGTTAATCCAAAGTAATTTGCACATCTGCATGCAGTGAACTGGGGTTTTTCTGATTTTTTTTTTTTTTATTAGGAGTTGTTGTAGTACACACTTCCAGAGCTTACATTAGATTTATTATACTTAATGAATCCCAGAGGAAAATTGCTTCTCGGCATTTAACCCAACCCCTGAGGGGAGCAGTGGGCTGAAAGCCACATGCAGCACCCGGGAGTTAGTACTGAGTGTCTTGCTTAAGGACACACCTGGCTGTGTGGGGACTTGAACTGGGAGACTTCCACATCCCAGCCTAATGTTCTACCCATTGAGCCACCAGCCTGAAAGCATTACTGCAGCAGTACAAAAAAAAAAAAAAAACTGTTTTAGAAGTATTTGTCATAAATTTGAAAACAAGGGAAAAAACAACAGTACAGGTGATGATAAAATAGCAATAATCATTATCTTTGTTCATGATGCTGTTTTCAAGCAATTCTGCAGCTATTATATGCGTCTTGAGATGTGCTTGGATAGAAAGGCTTGTCTGAAAAATAGTCAGTGTTTGACCCCAAATGTTTTTTCTTCAACAGAAATGAAATGTTTCACTGTCTGCTTCATATACATAACAATACAAAACAGGAAAGAAAGCAAAAACTGTGTCACACGGAAACTTACTCAGTTATGAGTCATACTTTTAGCTGTGATGTAACACTTAAATATTAAATAAATGTCCATCATTATTACATGGCAATATGTTTCCAATCTCCTACAGAATATTCTTTTACATAAATAAATGCAAATGAAATAATTTGACATTATTATTAGCTTGGACATTATTTGTACTTGCACTTACACTTCTAAATGCAAATAACCACAAAATTTACACTACCGTCTAATAGAGAGACACGCTGTTTCCATTTACATCCAAACATCACTGACAGCCTATTTAAGTATTCTTCCTTTAGACACTGCTGTTTATTTTACATTCAATAGTAACTTTTTTTTAAAATTTTTTGATGTTTTAAAAGTATTCACCTGCTTGTCAAGTACTGCTATTAAACACAAGTGTACAACCTGGGGACAGCCGGGGTATAGAAATAACTTGATGGGGTTGTCTAAACATCTGTGGGTCTGCCAACATTTTTTACTTTACAGTGGTAGAGACGGCACTGAGAGAACACGTTCAGACTGTAATTCAGTTGCAGTGAAATTGTGTCCGTAAGCATTTTGTAGCATTAATTCACTGCAACTGGAATATGTGTCTCCTATACTTGATTACTGTTTAGTAGAGACCTTTAATGGTGGCACAGGCTACTTACACGGTTGCTTGCCACTTGTCCCTACGTCCTATCTGCTGCTCATGCCTGTCGTGATGTAGACATAATTAGATTTGTTAACATACTCCTAGGGTGCATTCTATTAAACCCTATCTATTTTTTCTTTCTTGATATGCAGCTGTGTTACACCACCCACATTACACTACTCATATATATGCTAATATGCTCTTACACATTTTAGGGTAGTGCTACTGATGTTCTAGTGCTTCTGGAATTGTTTGTGGATGACGTGCATGTCAGTGACTGAACAAGTCCTAGTGAGCATCCTGTAAATGTAGGATATGAGGGATGTGAAAGCTAAATGTACCACTGTAATTGACCAGAGCGCTCATTTAGTATTCAAAAGCAGACTTCCTGGATATTTTATGGATTGACATTGACTTCATTTAAACTACTTGTTTTGCATACAGCTCAGACGTGCCAAGCGGAGCAGTTCTCCTGTCATAATGGCCGTTGCATCCCGGAAGCATGGCGTTGCGATCGGGATGACGACTGCGGAGACCGCTCGGACGAAACGTCGTCGTGCAGTGAGTGTTGACGGTGGGCTCTTGCCATTTCACGAGTGCTCCGTGGGTGTACGCCCAGAATAATGCGCAGGCAGAACACATGTACGCCATTGTAAAAAGTGCACACGTCAAAGCAATGAGGAAAAAAAGGGGGTTCTGACACAGGCAAATTGAGCAGGTTTAATAGGAGTGAAGCTACATGGTTCCTCTCAATCAATTCCTATTCCTGGATCCTCTTCTAAGGCCATGTAGAATTATGGCAGGGAGGACGTAATGAAAAAACCGCCTGCTACCAATGAATGTGTTGAAAGGTCTAGAACCATAGGTGACCACATCCTGCTGACTTTACCCTTTAGAGGAAAAGGCTGAAATTATTACAGCTGGAATCTCCTTAGTGAAGCGTAAGAGCACATCTGGTCCCATGTTGTGATAGCCACTTTGAGCAGATCTTAAAAGAATTGCGTGTTTTTTACCTCTGTCAAGTCAGCAACTCGAATGCATCTGCTGCCCAGTGGGTTTTTTAAATGCAGTCTTCCCATACATTTTCGTCTACTCGTACATTCGCTTCCTTTGAAATGCAAGAAGGCCACGCAGAAAAAAGCTTCCTTGGAAGCTCTCGGAGCCTCTTGAATAAGTGTGGCCATCCTTTCTCCTTCAGGACTGAGTGTGAGGAGAAATTGTACACAGGGAGGAGGCATCTTGTCATGTGAACTGACTCATGGGTAACAAACAAGAATGGCCTGCCTAACCTAAGCGAAATCCTGTGCATATGCAGTTTTTTAAATGCCTTTTTTCACGGCTAAACTCTGTATTTTTCAACATTTAGTACTACTTATTACAAACCCATAAAGTTACATCGTAGGGGGAAAAAATGCTTCCAGCATGTTTTTTAATTGTTTATTTAAATTTGGTCAGATAACTCTAGAATGACAATGTATGGCTACTGCTCTACTGAACTTTTGCTGCTGCCTGTCTATTGTGTTCATAAGATCATACATTTTTAAGCCATATGCTACGCACTAGGATGTTATACATAATGAAAGTAATAGACTGCATTGAGCAGGTGAATTTGGCTTGCTGGATCATCCTTACATCATCCCTTTGTTTCTGATCGCTGCGGCAGGAAGGAACAGTAAGCCTACAGTCCGGTCCATTCCTGACCCAGGGTGATGTTTGTTTACCCTGGTTCATGGGTCACTGCCTGGCACAGAGTGTTTATGAGGACAGTCATGCAGAACATGACTTACACAACAGTTCACTGAAAACACCAGGTCAGGCCTGAGGCCTGTGGTCTGAATACATGAACCTCACTTATACATTCCTGGGTCTATCACCTAGAGCAAGGCACAAAACCTATTATAAGCAAGAAGAAATAATTAGGAACTAGTTGAAAATGTTTTAAAGTAGCATTAAAACAAATAATACGCTGTATGGTTTTATATGGTCTAGCCGTGACCCTGACAGTCTCACTGAGGCAGCTCATGTTTCCGTTGTTGCATGGTTAAGACGACCGTGTTTGAAAAGTAAGACTGCGGTTGCCTTCTCCAAACTTGCTGCTCCCAATATTTACTCAGATGGAAATGACCGCAGATCTCACACATGACTTGGCAAACGAGAAACAGGAAGACAGATTCTATAGCCAAGTATGTGGGACGCATACGAGGAATTTGTTCTCTGCATTTAACCCATTCCCCTAGCAGGAGCACTAGACGGCCATTTTCGGTGCCCAGGAAACTTCTCTTCAACATGACCTGAGGTTGAACTTCTTTTAAAGAAAGTAATAAACAGTTCTGCAAAATAGCAGAGGGCAGGCAGAGGCATTAAAACAGCTTAATTTGGACATTTGGTTGATTTTTACTTCACTCTCTGAGCCCTTCCAGCCTGGTAAGGTGACAGTCACTGCTTTTAAATCACGGTGGACTATGGTAGCTTCTCTCAGTGTCTTACAGCTTCCTGTGTTTGTGTCTTATGGCCCCTGGCAGGCAGTCCCTCCACGTTTCCAGGAAGCAGCAGCAGTCGGCCGAGACACACTCATTTGTGTTGCCTCTTGGCACTCAGCGACTAGGCCGTGAAAGCGCCCTCAGTTTTGTGTTCCCCATAAGCTTAGTAGCAGCACAGCCAAATATTTTTCCTGGCTCCGGTAATTTTTGTAGCAAACACAAACACCCAGCTGGCCAATGTGCCAGTGTTTCGCTTGGCTCGCCTCCTGCCCGTCACGATTTTTAGATGAGTGTTTTTGTGGCTTTTCTGAAGAGCACACTTAAAGGCTGTTAAGAAGGTGTTGAGGAAATGGGGTGGACGCTGATTCAGGGTCTCCACTTCACCGAAGGGACCTACAAAAATTATTAATGCCCCCAAGTGTGTCCCAAATGAATACTCACGGTGAAGTTCACGCACTTCCTTGTGTTTAAAAAAGCAAATGATAAAAATGAAAAGGTAAAGCACACGTAATAAATAAATGGACTCAAATGTGAGGCCAGGAGGTCTGAATAATTGGTCTCTATTGTCTTAGAAACAACGTTTCAGAAATAATTTGTGCACTCACAGTGTCTGCTCCTAAATGTTTAGCCACATTATCATCTCAGTGTCGTCCACTGTGGCTTTCAGAATGGTTCAGTACACACCCATAAACAGCTACACTGTAAGCAGTAATTAAACTTTATGCTTGGCTTCCCTAAATAATAACCAGCCGAGTGTAACAGTTTCTTGTTCTTTGTTTTCCGTGTAGTTTTTTTATGCTTCTTTACATGTCCCGTTTTCCATATCTGCTTGGCTAACAGCAGCACCTAATGCTGTCTGACAGCTGAATTCATAGTCACCACTCCACAGACTTTGCAGAATGTTGTCAGTTTTGCAAACCACTAAAATTGACCGTGGAGACCACAAAGAGCCATTATTAATGTATCTAAGTGTTTTTTTAACAGGCTGCAGACCTCAGCATTCTCTGACTGTCAGGAAAGCTGAAACCAGAACAAATGGCATGTGGTCTGTTAGATCCGTTACATCGGTGCACCGTTTAAGCCGTGTGGACCTTCTTCTGTGCGAAACAGAGGAACAGAAGCTCACGGTTGGAATGTAAATTCATGAATACCTTACGGCTGTTACAAGTTAATTCTGGGGTGTAACCCTAAGCAAACATGCTGCCTGTCGGTTTAAGGGATTACATGTACTTCATTTTGTGGCTAACTTCCGTATTTTGTTTAGCATTACGTGTGCGAGGCTGCTTCCACACGTGTGGCAGTCTGCTCTGTTCAAACGAACACACAGCACAAGTAGCGTGCACTGTTGAGCAGCTTCCACATTTCCCAAACTGCAGTTATTAAACAGCGGCTGTTAGAGAAAGAGCCAGTGTCTGACTGGAGCATGACAAAAGCCCCAAAAGGTGACAGCAAAGAATGAACACGGTTTTCATGAAGGGCAGCGGAGAGCTTGCGTAATTCTGTTATACCTTTGCCAAGCCTGACTCATTTGAATGGACAAGCTCTTGCTGTGTCTGCCGGTGACTAATCATTGAGAGAGGGAGAAAGGATGAGGTCTGGTTCTCCTACCTTGCCATAAGAATTAACAAACAGGTGCTGGTTAATTACAGCGGTGCCTGAGTTTTTCTCCCCCATTTGTTTTTCTCGGTATGCGCCTGTCACTGTCTGTCATGGGTTTTTTTTTTACTCTACGGAAAGAAAGCTGATATCTAGTAACAGAGAACATGCGGTGTTCCACATCTACTCTGGGATGGTTCCCATGTGGTTTGAGTGCTGTGCGTGTGGGCTCTTTTCTGCAGGGTGTTCTTTCACCATACGTCAAAGGCAAAGGCCAGTTTTTTCAACTAAATTTTACGGAAGTAGGAAGTGTGAGATTAGAGCACATACTAACAAAAGCAAATGTTATAAAAAACCTTTATTTCTGAAATTCTAATACACGTCAGTTGTGTGTTAAACATTGGGAGGGACTGGTTAGTCTTTTGGAAAAAGATTAAAATTTGGTTACAAAGGCTGGCCATAAACCCAGGGATAGAGGATTTTGACTATTTTGTATTCAAGAAAGACAGCAGATGGAAAATGACTGTCTGATGTTAGCTGAGATAAAATGGGTTTTGCTGGATGCCAAAGATGTTCTACACTTTTTATGTTCCTGTTTTCTGTACTTCTCATATGAAGAGTGAGTGAGTGTGTGTGTGTGTGTGTGTGTGTGTGTGTGTGTGGGGGGGGGGTATTTTAAAATGTATTTTATTAACAAAAACAAACATAAAACAGGAAATGAATAAAAAACCAAGTAAAACCAATCCCCCAGGGGCGGC
>JABJVR010000031.1:496609-508285 GCA_025773905.1 Chitala chitala
AATGTGGGTAACAAAGACCTAAACTATAGTAAAGCATAAACTTATCTTTTAATGTTTCATTTATCATGCTGCAATAAATTAATATTTCTTAATCGTTTTTTTTTTTTTTTTTTTTTTTTTTTTTATTAATCTGTCAAATCATAGAGTTTCACAGTTCCCAATAACTCTTGCAGTACTTTTGGTACTATATACTGTGTGTGTGTGTGTGTGTGTGTGTATGTGTGTGCGCGCGCGCACGTGCGCACACACACACACACACATTTGGTAGGTTTTCTCCAGGTTCTCTGATTTCCTTCCATAGCCCAAAGACATGCTGATTTTGTGGTATGGACAACGTAAATTGCCGTGTTTGTGTGTGTTTATGTGTTTAGTTCTACAAACTGTAGAGGGATTATTGCAAAGATATTGCAGTACTTAATATGTTACGGTTAAAACCTCTAAGTGGATCTGCGTCTACAGGACATCACATCAATGAAATGTAGAATGAAATTTTTCTCTCTTTCGAGTGTTAGATGTTATATGTCCAAATTGCATTATTGGCTTGTTTATGAATGTAGGATATCTCCACTGTTTCACACTCTTTCAGAGCAGGAAGGCAGTGCTGTACGTTCAAATGCATATTTTCAGTCAGGATGGCACCAATGAGTTCATTGTGGGTTTAAGTCGAATGTTCCTTTGTCAAAACACGTTAGAGTTTGTTGACAAATGTTCCTAATGCGTTAGCTTTCTTTAACAAATGCCAGAAAATGTAACATGCCTCTTTTAGTTTGTATAAATGATAGTAATGGTCACCATGAAGAAAATGGGAAGACAAAAGGAAAGGTAAAACTTTAAACTGATTTAATAAGAGTGATGTTTGGAATAATAAGATTGACACAAATGTTCATTTCAATGCACAGCTCTGTTATTCATTTGTTAATGACCACGCCAGACACTCACTTCCTGTTACTATGCAACGGTGGGATTCTAAACTCTATGAATATGACTATTCAAAAGTTCAAGCTAAATACCTTTCCCATTTCAAGTAGGATCATACAGTTTTATTAGATTTCAGGAAGTCATTCTTTTTAGAGGACAAATTTGTAAGAGGTCTTCGATACCTCAGAGTTAATTATCATATAAAAAAGGCTCTTGTTATTAGGGAATAACGGACAATGAATAAAAATGTGAAAAGATTCTGTGCAGAAATGTCACGGGCTCTTTTACACCTGGAAGAAAATGTCAAAACTGATTGTGCAATATATGATACTACTATTACGATACCAAAGCCTCGGTAATTCCTTACTCAATTTAAAATGCACAACACCAAAGACTGGGATTCCAATGGAGGTATTGTCAAGTCATCTGTGTGCTAAATTAGACTCGGCTGTCACACGGCTTTGGTTTGAATGACTGACAAAAACAGCTTTCCTGGGATCATTTACAAAAGAAATTTTACAGAATATAGCTGTTTGCGTGCCTGAGAAAATAAGCCATTTTCATACTAATTGGTTCTCTTGCATTATTTAGTTAGTATTCGGTTTCTCTGAGGAATGACTTTAGCATAAGTGTGCCTGCTTTTTGATGCAGGAGAATGAGGAGTTTTCCAAAGACTCCTTCCTCAAAATTAAAATCTTTTAAAATAAGATTTTTTTTTCTCCGATTGCGAAAGCCAGAACTTGTCAAGATATTCAGACTAGTACGATAAGAAATTAATAGGAATCTATTTTAGTGTGTAGATATCAGTGTTACCTTTCTGAATTTAAGTGAATACAGAATGTAGAGACTGAATGTTCGTGCTGGGGAGGGCGCAAGATATGAGAGTGCTGGTCTCCCCTGCTGTGGAAGGTAATTTCTTTTCTTGACCCGACCCTGGGAAGGAATCTCCAGACTTCCGTCTGAGCTCCGTCAAAGCCAACACGGGTCGCGTTGAGCATAATCACAGAGAAGGATCAGTGGTCCCGTGTACGGTAGCGGCACAAGGCCGAACCCCATGACCTGGACAGAATAACAATGCGTATGCACCTCTCAGACCATGCGGCCCTTGGTTTGCTGAGCACTTTCTTATCCCTCTCCCCCTTAACGCCCCCAGCCTTGCTTTGGACAGTTTGCGGCCTGGTGTTTGCTGACACAACGTTCCAGGCAGTGCACCCCTTGTCCTTGGGTGTGGAGCTTGTTAATGACACAGTGTCCGTCCCCCAGTACAACAGCAGCGTGTCATCGCAAAATCGATGGAAAAGTGCAAACAAATGAACACACAGGCATGGTTTCCCGGGACTTTTTTTTTTTTTTTTTTTTTTGCTGAGACAATCGTATCCAGTACTTTGTACTTAATTCTACATAGAATGAGGGGTTGGCTTTGAAAATATGACCCCAGCAGGTCTCGGTTTTCTCCAGCTTTTCCGCATGAAAAACACACCAGCACTAGTCTTTTTTGCTCAGGTTACTATGCATGAATCTAATCAAATTGCACATTAGTAGAAACCTGTTCAGACAGATTATTTTTAAATCATGTATAAATATGTACTGCTTTAAAAGCACGTAGCTGTGACTTAGTGCCTTCGGCACTCATCTCCGTGTGCCATTCACTGTAAGCCAATGAGTCCCTCTTAGATAGCGGCAAGGTAGGTTTTGAATGCAGAAATCCTGAAAGAAAAGTTAAAGCCTGTTATTTAAGCAATTCATATATTTTGTACATTATTCACTCTAATTAAACTGCAAGATGTCCTTCAAACAGCTCAAAGCCTAACTGAATGGAGCTGCCATGGTCCTATTTCAGAATTTTTTTCCCCTTCATATCTTTTGCCTTGTGTAAAAAAAAAAACGGCATATGAATAATGCCGTGCAACTGTGGTCCTCTGTAGACTCATCCTGCCACTGGAATCAGTTCGCCTGCTCTAAGGACAGGTGCATTGCTAAACAGTGGCTCTGTGATGGTGAGGATGACTGCGGTGATGGCCTGGATGAAAGCGAAGAAATATGTGGTGAGAACATCCCCGTCCAAGTTCAATATGTTCTACACAGACCACCGCACGGTACAGATGGCGTTCTGAGCTTCTCCGCTTTTCGATTCAGACAGAGTGGTTATTTATGCTCCCAACTCAGCCGTCAGACTAAAATACATTAGCATCAGAAAGGCAGAGAAATTCATTAAATGGCTTCAAAATGAATGGGGACATTGCTGGGGAAAATTTATGGCCGACCGTTCACTGGTGACAAATTGAGACGGGAATATTTCCTACATTAAAGGTTGAGTTTTGGTGGATCATTAAGAGGGGAGTTTTCTGGTGGTGCAGTAACAAACACATTACAGCCTTAGATAGACCAGCACTCTCTAAAAATGATGTGTGGTAATTTGCCTAATTACAAGAAACATTTCTCATGCCTGCAGCAGAATGCTGAACATCTCGGTTGTATGCCTGTGCATTTCGATAAAATTTCCTCAACACGTAAATAATTAAACAAACATATCAATAAATCAACCCAAAGGCCAACATTTGGTGCTTCTTCCATTTTATTAAAGAATTTTTTGATGGCCATCTTGATGTTAACGAAATTTTCACAATTGACAAAAAAATTAAAATAAAATAAAATCATAAACGTGGAAGGAACACTGAAGCACAAATGGAAAACACGTTCTTAAACCTTTTGTCATTTTCCTCCATTTTCCTTTCGTCTTTCTATATAAAGCACATGGTAAATTTCCAAAATTATGTGTTTAGGGCTAATATATAATTTAAGGTGAAACGATGCAATGTGCAAATAAATGCAATACGTCCCACATCAGAGGTTATTTTACTTTCCTTGACGGAAGGCATTTTTTTGCACTTATTAATGGTACAAACTGTGCCCCCCCCCCCCAGGCTCTGTGACCTGTGCCCCTGGCCTCTTCAGCTGCCCGGGATCATACGCCTGCGTTCCCCAGCGCTGGCTCTGCGATGGAGAGCGGGATTGCCCCGACGGTAGCGACGAGCTCTCCGCGGCGGGCTGCGGTAGGCATCCGCTGTCCCTGTGCATCTCATGCGTTACGTGCACGTGAGCCCGTTTGCCAGAACACTGCAGTTGGCGCAAAGAGGAGGTCTGGGCTCACAAAATGCTAAATTTACATTACATATTAACTTTACATAAAACATTAAATAGTTTTGCAAAAAAAAAGTCATGCAGGATCTGGCTGCTACTCTTTAGTATTTTCATTAGGAAAGCTAAACGTAGTGCGTGGCTGAGGTGTTGACATGTCTGTGGGCCATTGCCAAGGGGGACGTCTGCTTAACCACATCTTGTGCATTGTCCTCAGCACCCAAGAACACGTGTGATGAGAATGCCTTACTGTGCCGCAACAAGGTCTGCATTCCCAAGCGCTACGTGTGTGACCATGACGATGACTGTGGAGATGGCTCCGATGAGTCTGTGGAATGTGGTAAGCATCACTGCTGTAACGACCGTTGCTTTTTCCTACCATACATAACGTTACTATATGTGAGGGTTTCTCAACCTTCTGTAACTCGAGGCCCACTAGGGAATGTGTCCAGATGACTGTGGCCCACCTGTAGAAATAAATGTACTTATTTGCATGAAATATATCCTACCTATCTAAATGCAGTACTCTGAATTGTAAATAAGTGTTCTGTGCTTTTGGTTCAGCCTCACTACCTGCCACTGTGAATCCAGATGGGATGCATTTAGGGTCTGACCACGCTTCGGTAATTTAGTTGGGTTAGGTTTAACATTTCAAACTCACCCTGTTTTCACACCTTTATTTCAGTACAATTTAATGTTTTTTTCTATTTTTTCTTTTTTGTTGTTATTGTCATTTTCATTGTTATAACCATATTCCACAATTTAAGTGCTTTAAGGTCTGGTTGGTTTACAGACATGCTATAATTCTTTAAAAGGCTGAATGCACCATATTTGTGAGTATTCCTGCTGTTTGAAGACATTTATGGATAATTGTAAATTGCCTTTTTGTCGGGTAATTTTCTTATAACTTTTAACAGCTGAAAAGAGTAAAGCAAGTTATTTTTATGCACAATTAACAAAGCATGAAGGAATTTAGTGTAGCGTCTAACCGTGTTTTTGATTTTCTTGTGGCCTCAACCAAGCTGAAGATCATTTTGGACAGTTTTTAGAAAAGCCCAGTACTGCACCCTATACTGACCTCAGGTTTCGTGTAAAGGATCACAGTCCTACTGTACGTTACCAAGCAGAGTCACCATTCACTCACATCGCACATAAGCTTCTTAACCCCTGGGAAAGTCCATCTGAACATGCAAACTAAGCTGAAATATTGTAATTCATGTTTGATTTCTGAAAGTGGACTCGAAATTAATTTCATGCTTCAGCTGGACTTAAATTTTTAAAAATGGGATTCCAGAAGGTATTGGCCAGCGAAAGCTACAGCTTGTTAAAGCCTCGTTAGAGGACTGAGATTTCTCTGTGGCTGGAGAAGAAAAGGCCCACTGTTGCATTAGAGCAGCTTTGTAGCTGATCACGCTGGCATGGCAGCACAGGTAACAGCGGCTGGTGAGCAGTGTCAGGGCAGCGCAAAAAGGCACCGTATCCAAGGCATGTGACGGGGATGGCCTTTGATATGTCCATGAGTGAGATGCTTAATCTAAATTGCCTCAGTAAACAGTCAACCACCGGCTAAGTAAAAAATAAACTGTGGCAGTCTCTTTGGACGGAAAACATTTCAGTGCACAAAAGCATTTTCCACACAACTCCAACAGGATAACAACAAAGCATGGAATGTGTCCCTAAGGCCACCGTACCTGTGTCCCCGATCGCCCCTTCCTCTGTGCAGCGTACCGCCCCTGCGGCGAAGAGGAGTTCCGCTGCGCAGACGGGCGCTGTCTCCTCAGCGCCCAGTGGGAGTGTGATGGCCACCCCGACTGCCCGGACCTCTCGGACGAGCTGCCTCTGAACCCCAAGTGCTCAGCTGCAGGCAAGGCCCCGGCACGCGCCAGGCTCGCCTGCTCACTACCGGCTGCTCCCGAGGGCCCTGTTTGGGCAGCTTAAAGCAGGGATAATGATGTGACAGGATGTTGGGCTGGTCACACCTGTTTATTCCTCTGTTTTGTGTGTCTCATATTACTGCCCAGGGATCTGCTGCTAACACTGCCTCCCTCTCTCTCTTTTGCCACTTTATCTTATACAGACGAATAGATAAATAAAAGCTTTTATGTTATTTTTATATATTTTTGGCTGTTCTGAAAAATAACAATGAATATATTTGCAGATGGAATGGGTTTATGTGTGTGATTATTGTATATGACAGACAGTATGATAAATTTGTCATATACAACTGATTATAAAAATTGAAGAAAAAAAATCTCTTTGACTAAGAATTAAGTACATTGTTAGTGTTGTCATAATTGAACTAGTCAGTTTATTGAATTTAGTCTAGAGATTGAGCATATTTTTTTCATCCTGTGAATTGCTTTAGCTCTATTTATAGCTTTAAGCACTTAAATTCTGTCTACAACCACATTTCGGTTTATCTTATCTTTATGCACCCATAATGCTTTGTGTAAAATCTGTGTTGCTGGGCTTAACCCAAGCGGCTCATGTTGTATTATTGCTAATGGCACGCCGTGTTAAGTGGCACATTAGCATGAAGTTGTCTAACAGTCATGCTCAGCCTTCGTGTTAGGTTACTTATCGTTCATGCTCAATTTCTGTTGCTAAGCAAGTGAACTCCCTTCTGTTAGCATTTCAGCATGACCCCTGTTGCAGGGCATGTCAGTGCGCTTGCCAGAACTGTCACAATAAATTAAATGCATGTTTTAAGGTGTCTAACCTGGTCGTGTGAACTACGCATGTCAGGAAATAGATGCGTTACATGGTACATCAGTGTTCAGGAAGCTACTTGTGTCATACTGTATAACTGAGTTTTACAGAAGCTAATATTACGTGGCAACTCAGTATGATGAAACTATGCACACTATGTCATGTGAGTGTTAAGGACACTGAGCCCGTTAAAGAAAGCTGAGTCCATTATATGGCCTGTGAGTGTTAAGGAAGCTGAGCCCATTATATGGCCTGTAAGTGTTAAGGAAGCTGAGCCCATTATATGGCCTGTGAGTGTTAAGGAAGCTGAGCCCATTATATGGCCTGTGAGTGTTAAGGAAGCTGAGCCCATTATATGGCATGTCCATACTAAGGAAATTAACCCCAATATGTAATAGTTTAATGTTACAGAAGCCAAGTCTAGTATGTAACATGCAAGTATGAAGGAAGCCAACTCCCTTACAAGGCATGTGTTTGCTGTTACAGCTAATCACTTTGTCTCCCTGGGCTCTTTGTGTCCTCAGAGAGTCTGTGTAATGGCTCCTTCTTCATGTGTGCCAACGGGCGCTGCGTCCCTGCAGCAGGCCTCTGCGATGGCAAGAACGACTGCGGCGACCGCTCAGACGAGCGCAACTGCCGAGTGAACGAGTGCCTGAACCGGCGGGTCAGCGGCTGCACGCAGGACTGCCAAGACCTGCCAGTGGGATACAAGGTTTGAGCCAAGGTCTTCCCTCAGGGTGTTGACCAGCTTTGTGTCACACTAGTTGCAGCTCCTGGGATTTGAGCCCGAAAGACACCACTTCATAACAAACGCCACATTGGTATGCATGCCACTCACAACATTGGGTAACACATCTGTTAAATATAGAAAATATTCCAGATTGTTAAAAGTCATGCAATTATGTCACATTGTAACTCAGTTGGTACGTTCAACGACGACTGATGCAGTTAGCACATGCGTTATCTCATTAGATTAGTACATGTTGTAAGACATTAAAAAGTCCCAATGTGCAAAAATGTTGCCAGGACTAAGAATGTGTTTTGTTCAAGTGATCCATTTGAATGCCTTCTTGGGTTACTACATTCAGCTTTATAAAGAACGGGGTAGTACACAAGCATTTATTTGTAAAAAATGTAAAATGCTGTATAAAGGAACACCTGCAGAATTTAAACAGTGGGTAGGTATTATATGGGGTATTATTTTGGGGAGTGCGCATACAGAGATTTCTTCATCAGCAGGGCACAAGGTAGACTTACAGTGTCAGCATGCCAGTGTAAGAGCAGGCTTTATGAATTCAGAGGGTTGAAGGGGGCAGCCGTCAAGTGCAATGTGCAGCTTGTGATTTTGGAGGGGCCGAAGCGTTCCGCAGGCTATGGTGCTGAAGAAGGGGCCGCGCCGAGGAAGGACTGGATCCAGGCCCAGGATGTCAGCTTCAGATAGCTCCTCATCTTCTCAGCTGTCAGGCGGCAGCAGGATAGCTATCAGTCAACAGCTGGGATGGCTCTGCAGCCGTCTCGACTCTGAGCGGAGATGTTGGGCGGAGGAGTCTGGCAGGATTGGTGGATGTGCTGGTTATTTTTAAACCCAGCATGGCGAGACAGAAGCAATGGCACAGTTTTGCCAAGGGCATAACCTAATGAACCGGCGATGGAGGCTCAGCTGAGTGGTATTCAATCCAGGACAGACACATTACCTTATTAAGATGTTAGCAGGCCCTTTTATTCCTTTTATGCTTCACATAATACAGTTAAATGCAGAACTCTGATCAGTTCTCTAAAATAGACTATAACCTGGAGAAACCTGGTAATTTCATCTGTCAGGGCTGAACTACATACAGTTTTCCAGAACAGTACCCTTAAATGTCTCTGCCTTCAGTCCTTTCCGTCACATATTTCCGTTGGCTAAAGCGTGTCCATTTAAATTGCGGCACATCATTGCAGCTGTCACCAACTTACATTTGAGACAGAAACATTGTGTTTAATAATCATTGTCATCAACGTTGACAGCAGGCACAAAAGCTTTAATTTTATTTTGAATGTACTTCTTGTTTTTCTTGTAACTTTATGTAGATTTGACATCATTCAGGATTTAATTAAGATTCTAGTTTAATATCCTCATATGGAAAGGCCTTCTGCACACACTAATTTTGCTTAAGCCTAAACAACTCTCAACACCAGCTTGCTTTGGAGTGTTTTGAACTGGCAGTCATGATTCAAATGATTCTGTTTTGATAGAAGTCCGTCTCGCGGCTTGCCCGGGTGCGTGAGCCAAGCTAATGCGTTCCATTTATTTGCTTGTATTTCCAGTGTAAATGCTGGCCAGGATTCCGCCTAAAGGATGATGGGAAGACCTGCGTTGACATTGACGAATGCTCCTCCAGCCTCCCCTGTAGTCAGATATGTATCAATATGTACGGATCTTACAAGTGTCAGTGTGCAGACGGCTACGAGGCCCCAGCCAGGAATCCCAACAGCTGCAGGTCTCTCTCAGGTGCTTTCCTTCTGCTCTGACATTTATCCGTCCTCCTCGCATCTTGCCTGCCCTTCACGCTTCTTGGTTTGTGCTGCCGCTGCCTGGAAGCAGGGCCTTATTCGGGGCTTTGGATGTGTTTCCTGATCGGCTCACTGTGTGTGAGTGGGGAAGGGGCGGGGTTCGGCAGTACTCAAAATCAGACGTAACCGATCTGAATGCTGGTGCAACGCTTGTATAAGAATAATCAAGGCTCTGTCTGTCTGTGCTTGTTGTCTCATCACATGAAATTTATGAGGCATTAGTATTTCTGGAACAATTAGGTATTGTTAGGTATTGCATGTCAACATGTCTACTGGTTGCTAAATGTGTTTTTTGTTGACTTTGTTTAATATATTATTGAGCACATGCATGTGTTATTTTTGTAACTTCCTAGACAAACAAACAGAGCAAACAGAAATAATAATACTACTAATGAAGGGCCAGGAGGCTCTTTCAGCAGGTTTTATTTAGATTTTGACATATTTTTCAGGGCTAATGTGCTTGTGTTTTCTCTGCAGCTGAAGAACCGTATTTAATACTAGCTGACCATCATGAAATAAGGAAAATGAGCATTGATGGGTCCAATTACACATTATTAAAACAGGTAAAAAATAAACCCAAATGTAAGTGGTTAAACCTGAGGTGCAACACAGCACGTTTGTGCTTGTGTGTGTGATAAGCGTGAATGTGAAAGCAAATCTGTCTGTTTAATAAGTGAGTGCACGTTAATTAAGCTTATTTATTTCAAAACTCAACGGGGTCATAAAGCTATAGGGCGAATTCACCAATTACGTAAAGTCAGTGTAAGATGTAAAAATTAGAGATATTGCAGATAATTACGACAGGTTTATATTTTTGAATTTAATCCAGTTATCTGTTAAAACGGGAGTTGTGTGTTTTTGGAAATTACGCTTGATGTATTCGCTTAGTGGGGAAGAACTCTGTATAATGTGAAATACAATGAAAAAGGATTTTGCTTCAGACGATTGGGCATTTTTATTGGGCCTATAATAATGAGTAGTGACATGGAAGTGCCAAAGCTGGCTAAAAAATAATGTGAGAATGCAATGTTTTATTTAATTCAGCTGTGCCTTACTGTGCGTGTACTGGTAATGAAATACTCAAATTAGCTACAGCACAGCCTGGAAATAAGTTGGCCCTATTGCGATATTACTCAGGAACTGGCTCTGCATGGACTTCTGTCATTGTAATGTATAGACAGTGACTTTCATGCTAGTTTGTACTACAGTCTGTAAGTAACTAAATCCTGAGCTTAATTAAAGTTTGCCACTCTTGGAATAGTTTCTCAATTGTCTGCCCAATATCTTTAAAACTTTTATGCTAGATCTGCTTTTATTGTAATAATGAAATTATACAGTACCTTGACAATAATAGTCATATGTGATGAAATATAAGTCTGCAGTTCATTCTTCTTCAGTGCCCTTGCTATCTCTTTTCATAAAATAAGTTTAAATGTTATTATTTTTGTTCATGTTTTGCAGGTTTATGCATTTTTAAACATTTGCTTGTGAATAGGATCTTTCTGTGGTTTAGGTAGACTACTCAAGTGTACTACAACACTTTGCTGCCACTGGTTCATATGGCTGCAAACCCTGCATGAACTCTTGGTAACGAGCTTGGCAATAGTGGTTCCTTTCTCTGCGTTGTTAGCTTCTTAATGCGAACACTGGAAGCCTGCATCGGGGCCGCAATTCTGTTGTTTTACAAGTGCAATTGCTAAGTAAATTCATAAGCCTGCTCCTGCACTTTAGAAATCCAATAACGGATGCTTTAACCACTTTACCTAATTCATAAATCATAACTGCTACACAAAAAAAGAACTAACATGATATTAGCTTAATGGGGACAGCACGGTGCACATTTTAAACCTGGTTTAATGTTTTAAATATGACATTATCTAATTTGTGTTTATTAAACACAATATAGAAACCAATTTACCGTTAACAAGAAGCAATATGGTAGAGCCAGTGTCTTTGTTAAAACTGAAGCTTTAACACTGAGAGGAATTAATTAATTACGGTGCCAGTCTGGTATGCAGAGCGGCTGTGCTTTTCACAAATTATTGTTTGGATGAAGTGGCCCAAAAGTTTTAAAGTGTCACCAAACTACTTTAATGCCATGTACGGTGCTTATCAGATGCATGTGGCTTGGTGGCTCAATGGCTAGAGCATCAGGCTGGGAGGTAGAAGTCCCTCCCAGTCCCTGGTTAAAATCCCAGCCAGGTGTGTCCTTGAGCAAGACACTCAGCGCTAGCTCCCCGGGCACCGTGTGGCTGCTCGCTACTCCCCCCAGGGGGATGGATCAAATGCAGAAGACAATTCTGCATACATTTTGTTTTCATTACATACATTTTGTTGTGACATGTATGTAATGACAAT
>JABJVR010000031.1:508385-539607 GCA_025773905.1 Chitala chitala
GTGTGTGTGTGTTTTTGTGTATATATATATATATATATATATATATATATATATATGTGTGTGTGTGTGTGTGTGTGTGTGTGTGTGTGAATATATTGATGCATTGATGCAATACCTCTGCTTTGTGTAAGCTGCAGATGAAAGCTTTTGCAGCGGGACCATAAATCCATGTGGCAATGATGCGGTCTGCAATCAAACAGCAGCTGATGCTGTGTGTCAGTGCAGGGCTGGCTTTCTAAGGAATCGGAGGAGCAGGCTCTGTGAAGGTACATCTACAGCTCCCTTTTACTGACGTGGGCTCCACATTTAGTCCCTTGCTTAGCCCCGGAGTCTGGGAGAGTTAAAGAACAGCAGTTGAAGCCTAAAGCAAGGGAAGGCCTATTACAAGAATACCAAACAACATATAATGTGAGAATGTAGCAGGAATGTTAGTAACAGTCAAAATATATTTTTAGTTAATGTTTGTGTAAAAACACTTTTATATTTAAATACTTATTCGATGTTGAATAATTTGCTTTCTTTTTACCAATTGAACATTTTAAAGATAATCCCACGTAATTAAAATTTTTGCAAGTCTCACTGAAACCCACATATTCACTTCAGTGCTATATTTTATTTCAGAGGAGTAACCTTGTTTCCTCACATTTTCAGCATAATGGGTTTTCTCTTACAGCTATGCTTTCTTAGCACAGTTCTAGAACATGCAGTTCTAATGAACTGGCATTCATAAAGTAGACTTGTTTTTTAAGTGCCATATACTTGGTTGGTTCCCCTTTTCTGGATCCATATCGTTTAGAGCTCTGTGTAACCATGGATAAGCCCTGGTCCACTATGACCCAGACCAGAGTTATAAGCAGTTTGAAAATAAAATGAAAATTACATAAGACATTTGGTCTTTTATAGGATAACTTAACCTTCCAGCCAGCAAACCGCATTTCACACTCTGTTTTACATATTAAAGGTTTTGTGACAACAGTTATTGGGATCATAGTTAATTCATGGTTATCTACTTAATTGCAAAGTATCATTATTTGAAAAACACTGCTTCTGCATATTTTACATTTTGATTACTATACCTAAAATTACAGCCTTTATACAAAGCCTGAATTTGTCACAGGGTTCCTTTATCTAATTTGAGGGAAATGGAGTATCAGGCTCTTGCCTGTTATTTGCAGCATGTAACTGGGTCAGAGCAATCAGTGTGGATCTGCACCATTGTAAAATGTGAGCTGTCTCTCTGTTTTGTGTACGCACAGTCTGGTGATAAATCAGGTTCCAGCTCAGTAGATCCTTTAATCAGTCCTTTGAGGAATTGTTTTGGCTCTAATTGCTGAAGATATGTTAACATGTAGTAGTTAATCACTTAGGAAACAGCTTTATCCAAAGTGACTTGTAAAGCTCACAGCTTAAGTGCAATAGTATGCTTTCAGCTCTTTTGGGTCTGAAATTCGCTTCCTTAATGACAATATACGTCTGGCTGAGAGAAAACATTGCCCTAAACGCTGCACATCAAACTTGCATTTCCCTGAGGTGGCTGTGGAACAAACTGTTTCATCCTTAGTCCAGAAATCCTTCATAAAGCAACCCTCCTGTACAAAAGCTGAAAACATCTATTATTTAAAGTGTACTGAATGAAAAATGCTTTTGAATATTTTTAAGGATACTGGAAGCATTGTAAAACACTTGTGCTATATTAGCATGTGCAAAACATACAAACTGGGCAGAAAGTTTGGGTCTGAAGCGTGAAGTAATAGTGCTACTTTCACGCTCTCCTACGTGCATTAACATTCTGCAGACATCTTTGTATCAGTCCTGACTGACTGCTCTCTCACCTGGCTGCATGAGGCCACCCCATTAATCACCAGGAACAAAGCCAGTCTCTTACTTAAGAGAAGCCATGTCATGTTTTAACTGATTCAAGCTTTATAAACCTTTTCACTGGTCTGCCAAAAAGGGTTAAGGGTATAAGGACAAGAAAATATAAAACAATATTTCTGTAGGTGTTCTGATTTATTATTATTATTATTATGTATTTATTTATTTATTTATTTTTATTAAATAACACTGCTACCCAGTAGTAGTTATACTGCTCACAAATAAGGTGACATTTTTGTATTTGGTCTACATTTTTCCCATTTTCCTTCCAAAATCTTTAGAACCTAATGAACAAAAATACTGTCACCAAGGGTGACTTGTGTCACGGTGGATCATTTTGCTCAGCTTGTAAGGATTTGCAAAGAGAAGCTGTGAACAAAAGGGCTGGCACTGTATAACAAAGACTGAAAATAATGACTCCTTCTTCTTTTTTCCTTTTTAGAAGTCAATGAGTGTCTTCACTTTGGGACATGCTCTCATTACTGTACAAATACCAAAGGATCTTTCAAGTGCACTTGTGACAGGAATTTTAAAGAAATTAATGGACACTGTGTAGTTAAAGGTAAAGACACACAATTTGCTTATTTTCTATGTGTGTGGTCATTGTATGGATCCAGCATGCAGAAATGTTTAATATCAAGTAAGATCAAGTAAGGCCAATAATCCTTATCACATGATCCTTGTCATAATTTATGAGCCACGAAGTTACAAGTAGAACTGTTTAAATATTTCATTGTCGATTTTATATATAATTTATACTGTATTAAACTCCCTTACATTTTTTCAAATGAATTCATCATTGATTCAATTCAATATTGGGAATATTCTTATGCAGTAACACAAATTAAGTTTTCACAAATGTAAAAAAAAAAAAAAGTTTTATATATAATCTTTTGTAATCATGGAAAACACACACACACACACACACACACAGCATTCTTGTGTTCAGAAATGTTTTAGATTTTGTAAATATATATAAACATAAAAATGTGCTTTGCAGTTGTAATGCTGATAAATGGTTTATTGCTGTGTCTTTAACAATTGTATTGTATATATATTTTTGCAAAACTGTTGTCTTAAACTCGAAATGGAATTTAGACACCTTTCGTTTTTTTTGCATATTAATGACTCAACGGGCAGGACCAGAAGATCAAGTGCTCTACATAGCTAATGACACTGAAATCCGAGGTTTTGTGTATCCGTTTAACCAGAGCCATGGACACAAACGGCTAGCACGCACCGAGGACAATGCCCGCATCGTTGGGATGGATGCTCTGTTTCACGGCAACAAGTTTATCTGGGCTATCCAGTTTAATCCTGGTGGAATTTTTTACAAAGACATCCTAGACAGAAGTCAGTCTAAAACTAGTAGCGGAATCATAGTAAGTATTTTGCAAAACGTGGTGGAATTAATCTTCTCTGAAGTGCTGTTTAAATAACCTTTGTTTTAAACTTTTTCATGGCATTGTATTAATTTACTGTATATATCAGTATATATCATTGCCAATTAAATTAAAAATCAGTTACCAATGTATTTGATGCTAGCAAATTATGTATGATCTTTAAGGTCAAATCTATTTATGTTGTACTGTTCAATGAACAGTGTGTTACATGCTAGATGTGTCTCACATCTAGATATGCAATGAATGTAATTCACTCCAATTCAGTGAAATGTATCACCTTCTAGTATTCACCAATGTTATACTATAAATATAAAGAAATTCATATAGATTTACAGAGTAAAAATATTGTCTTTTTTTCTTCACTTTTAGGAAGTTTTAATTGATTATTAATTTCATTGTTTTTTTAAGTATGAAAAAAAAAACACATGGAATAAATTCTGTATTGGTGACAGTATAATCAACCCTCAAAATGATTTATGATTTAAACAAATGGCCTTACTTACATGTCGTGTGTCTCGTTCAGGCATACCCCACTGTCGTTGGCTGCTCTAACAGAACTGAGCATGCTGAGAACAAGAACGAGAACCCCCTCCTATGCTTTATATCTTACTGTGTCCTAAATCAGTACACACATAAAGCGACGTGCTTCATATTTTCTGTGGAATTTGTTGCATAGATGTGAGAAACCAGGAAAGTAAATGGAAGAGAAAACCTTTGAAGGAATCTTCATTTTGACCTCAAAGGAAATATTGTCAATAATGTGACATTTGAGGTTTTCCTTAAAGATATGCTGTTTCTGTTTGTGTGTGTGTGTGTGTGTGTGTGTGCGTGTGTGTGTGTGTGTGTGTGTACAGTCATTTCTGGTATAATGCAAAACCTGTATATGTGTTTCCTTAAAACTTTGTATTATGCAAATGCAACAATAAAACAAATTATGCAAAAACAGGTTTTGGGCCAGATCCAAAGTGCAGCATTAAAACCTTGTAATTTCCTGTGACCACGATCTCATAGTTGTACTGTCACTTTTATTTCCTGTGTTAAAGGTTTCGCTCATGTTTTGGGCCCTGCCTCTATGTAGCTATATGTAACTCCTTCATTCCAATAACATGAACAAGTTTTTTTTAATTTTTTTAATTGAATTCAAATACTGTAAAACATCAGCTTCTCTTGTAGCGTTTTAGTTTTTTCTCTAATTTTATTGCCAGCAGACATTTTGTCACTGTCCACTCATTGGTCCACTCATTTACAGCAATGTAGTATATCGCTAAGCAACAGTTTTGAAGTTTAATATCAGAACAGGTGGTCCACCTGAGTTCTAGGTAACACATGGACACACTGTTTTGTATTTCTCCATAGATCACTACGTTCACTTGTGTTAGTTGACACCAGAGGTTTAAACTACATCATGGACAAAACGGGTACAAAACTGCACATAAGCTAACAACAGTTTTGACTTCTGCAGTCATAGTTCCTCATTTTCCAGCTGATAATGACTGATTTGTATTTTACAAGTTGCATAATCTCAGAAATGACTGTGCACGTTGTCAGAGGAATCGGAAATTCCAATTACAAATACCAATACCATAAATACCATAGTCCTGCAAAAGAGACTGGCTAACAAACTAATATCCCATCATCCCCTGCAGTGTCCAGATTTCCGAAGGCCAAGGGACATCTCTGCCGACTGGGTGACAGGAAATGTATACTGGACAGACCACTCCAGGATGCACTGGTTCAGTTATTATACAGCCCACTGGACAAGGCTGAGATACTCGATTAACGTGGGACAGCTTGGGGGTTTGAACTGCACTCGCCTCATAACCGACATTGCGGGAGAGCCTTACTCAATTGCTGTCAACCCCATTCAAGGGTAAGATTCAGCCTTCCATAGACTTTTTGAATTATTTTAATCAATGTTCAGAGAACTGCTATACATTGCATACACCCTAGCTTCTTTGTAGTTTCTTTGGAAGTTATGTAACATTGAACAAACCTACAGAAATGTGTAGAGCTCTGTCTCTGTTAACTCTAAATCAGGCTTTATGGTATTTGGAGGTGGAGTTATTTGGTTCACGGTCACAATATAGGCTGCAAACGAATCCTGCTGTTCAACATCAAACTGAATGAGTACGCTGCTCCAAGAAGCCAGTCAACCTGACCATGACAAGCAGCTTATTTGGCAAAAGCTGTTCCTAGACATCCTATGATTTTTTTTTTCCCCCCTCAGTGCCTCATCTTCCAGTCTTCCTAGGGCAGAGTGGAGTTATGGAGACCGGTTTATTTCAAAACCCCTTTTCTCCAGAGGGCAAAGCTGTCAGTTCTGAACTCACTTGAGCAGCCATGAGCTGAAGCAGGACAGTACAAGTCAAACCTTTGTAGAATCCAAACACTCCTTTTCCACCTCGGTTCCACTATTGAAATCATAAATTAGAAAATCATAATGAGAAGAGGTAGGCAAGCAGGCAGGCTAGTGTTTGACCCCGCTCACTGGCAGAGATTTCCGTAACAGCGGGAAATTTACCCTGCCCATTTCCACAGAATGATGTACTGGACAGTGATTGGTGATCACTCCCACATCGAGGAGGCGGCGATGGATGGCTCCAAGCGCAGGGTCCTCTTAGAGAAGAACTTGAGAAGGCCAACGGGTATTTATGTTTTCTCATTTCCTAACAAAATACAGACACTTGGTGGCCTTAGATTCTATTGTCATCAGGACGGACTTTTTGTACCACGGCCGGCACCGCTCCCGGTGAACGAGAATAGCTCGGTGCTCCAGGGCTGTGCCACATCACAAACTCGCAGAGGAGAGCTGGAGAGGCTTGTAAGGTTAAAAAGTCTTTCATTATACCCACGCTGGCCGTTTAATGGCGACACGCTTGTGCGGGGGAGACGAAGATTTCTGCAGGCATGCGAGATTTTTCTGAAGCTGAGCGGGAGGGTGAAAAAGAAAAGTCATTTAACACCGCTGACACAGCCTGTCATTAAGCCCGCAGTGATGTCCTCTGGGAGACAGGAGAAGATGTTCCCCCTGCCAGCAGTGCTATTTAAGATTGGCGTTATGTCTTTTAAATTGAATTAAACACTGCCATGTCATAGAAGAGGAAAGACTTTCTGCAGAGACGCACTGTCAGATGCATGAAGTGAAGTTCATGGTGAAGAAGTCACATCCTTAATATTGAACTTATTTTGTCCTTGATTTACTTTCCATAAATTGTTATAATGCACATATAAAATAGCCCTGTAGATAGCACTTAATGTTACCTTTAATGCATTATATCTATTTTTATTTTATTTTTTGTCAATGACGTGTGTAGTCTAGCCATGATATTTAAAACACACTGTTGTAAATCTTGAGCTATTCCCACAAAGTCAGAGGTGCTGTAACTTTCTTTACTCTTCCTGTAGGCCTGGCCATTGATTATTTTAACCAACGTTTGTACTGGGCTGACATGGAGCTCTCGGTGATTGGCAGCGTTCGCTTCGATGGCTCAGACTCCCACGTGGCTATTGGCGGCAGGCACGGTAAGCTGCGTGAACGCTTCCAGCACAGCTGTCATGTCCACGTACCCCCGATTTTCCCCTGGCCACACAATCAACAGGTTACAGTGCTTTTAATTGCTTATTGGTGCACTTATGTGGCTTTAAGTGCATGTGGACAAAGATTCCAGATTAAAAGCTAGATAGGAACCGTGACGATGACACTAATGGATTTCGGACATCTTTCCATGGCAGAATATTACAAAATCTCTAATGATTTAAATAGGCTTTTGGAAAACTAACACTACTATTTTAGAGCAGAAAATTCTGAAATTACAATCTAAAACACATATACCATTTAAATTTATGTATATGAAAGTTATGTACTTATTGATTTGGATAAATGCACCATGAAATTGCTAACATGAGAATGAGATAAATAAAGTGTTATGGCCAGGATGGGAACTTGATGATCAATTTTGTGTTTGTTTTTTTTTTTTAGAAATTGATGTTATTTCTGCTTTTATTGTTTATGGATTGAAAGTTAGAACACCATTGCACCCTTTGACATTTTTCTTTGTAGTATTTACTTTGTTGGAATATTAAAAGTATAAAGAGATAGTAAAAGTTTTTCAGTGTGACCTTTATGCTTAAATTATTTTACATGCTATTGTTGTTTGCTGTATAATTAAATTCTAAATTAAATTAAACACTGAATTGCAGCTAATACTTTTTTTTTTTTATCATAACCACTTTGCATATGCAGACAAAGCAAAATGACACACCCTTTTCATTTCTGTTCATTTACACATCTTTTTTAATTTTAATTTGATGCAGGAATATACCAGCCATACAAAATTGATATATTTGAAGATTACATCTATGGAACAGGGCTTCGGAACAAAGTTTTCAGGATCCATAAATTTGGTAAAGGACCTTTGGAAGAGCTGGACCTAAGAGTAGATAAAGCCTCCAGCATCCTGATCTTCCATCGATTCAAACAGCAAGACGGTAAATGAGCGGCTCTTCTCGTCGTCTGCTCTGCATGAACCAAATCTGTATAACATGTAATTTGAGGAAGAAGTACGTGATGGAAACTGTGGAGGAGTGTGCTTAACCCCACAGGAAAGGCAAATATGTAGAGCCCGCTTTCTTGTAGAATAAAACAAAATCATCTCAGCTCAAATGAGCGGCTTACGGCGTAGACTTGTGTCTAATAGTTTATTGTGTGAAGTAATTTTGGAATGACTCTCAAAAGGCACTGTTTGATCTAAAAAGTAGACCTCCTCAGGCTCTTTGATAACACAAAGAATATTAACATTTCAGTTTTAACAGTTTCTCCTTACTTTTGTTATAGTAAAGAATGCTGCATTTGCAATAAACAAGGGTCTTGAAACATGAATCAAAACCGTTTGATCTGTAATACAAACCGTTACGGGGAAGAATGACAAACCAGTAATCATCTTAGATGTCTATTTTTTTTTTTTCACCTCTTTTGCTTTGTATTAAAGCGGCATGTAGTGAATCAGAGTCAATAAAGAGTGGACCAAGAGTGCTGTTGGCATCCGCCAATCCCTTCCGATGCCAGCAAAGACTCAGCTGCCCTTGAGTTAGCTGGCAGGTTTCCATGAGAACACTGTATGTCACTTTATGGTCAAGCGCTGGGTCAGCGGTTACAGATAAAAGCCCAAACTCCTCTAAAACACGAATCCGCCTGCTGTGTCAAAATGGGACTAAATCATTTAGTGTGCCAAGGCATGTTTTGAAAATGGTCCAGTTTTACATCCCGTCGCCATGACGGCTGGACCGATTTGCACTGGCTCGTGCGGTGGCCACCTCACTTAGTGCCCACCTTTTGTAACTCATTACCAGGATTCCTGTACCCTCTTTCCTGGATTACCGTTTGAGCAACTTCCCACTATTTGAATGTGCTCTGTGCGAGTCTAGGATTTTCAACCCCCCACCCCCAGCATTTTTTTTCCAACTCAGTGACTAATAACTCATGACACTGACAGTTATCTGTTCTTCCCATAGTGCTGATGTGCAGTGATTGCCCAGTGGGATCTCTGCTGTTGGTGCTCTTCTGACTAATGGGCAGTTGTTCTAGTCCCTGCTGTTTTATTAGCCCAGCATCTACTATGCTAACAAAGAAAGGGCCCTCACTTTTGATTTTCTTCCCACCCACAATAGTGGAGCCCCTGTTAAGTTAGCAGCTGTGACATGGAGAGCCTGCAGTGCACTTTTTGGCATAACCATATTACTGTCCCCCCCCCCCCCGTCCCAACCTCTTGCCGTTTTTGTTGCCTTTTTACGAGACCATCTGTTGTTGTGATGACACTGAGGTGAAAACCCCAACACGCCTAATATGAATTGGTGTTTGCACAGGGCCATGCTGGATGCAGGCAGTCAGAGAGCTGAGGCTATAACCAAACCCGAAGTCACCACAAGACACTGGGACTAATAGCACCACCGCTAACAGTAACACTACATTTTGCAGGTTTTGGTTGTAATTATGAACAGTGTCCAAGCACCTACCTAATAAGTGCATGGTAAAACGTACTAAAAGCACTTAACAAAGCAATTTGAAAATAAGCTGCCAGAGTTGCAGACAACCTTGGGGGCTGGATTCATTAAATTGCATATTATCTCCAGAAAGCCTTATGTAAGACAAGGCTTATATTATCATAAAATTTTTGCCACCAGATATGATGTTTTCTTGCTTTGGGGTTTTTGTTTCTCCTCCTTTCTTAGTTTTCATAATCCAGGGGTTCAATTTGACCTACTAGCTCCTCCTAGTGTTACCATTGAGGAGTTACGTGTTGAATGCCAGTTTTCCTTCAAATAGGTAGTTAAAAACTACATGTAATTAAATCTGATGATTTAGTTGCTAATCCAACAACTAGTTGACAAAGGTACACACAATACATTGAGGTTTCTGATATGTGAAGCAGTCAGTATCACCATGGCTTCTGTGAGAAGAACAGTGTACTGTGTTCTTATGTATGCACAAACTCGCCTCTGACCTCATCTCTGTTCCTTCTATACTGGCATCAAGTCGCCACCTCTGTGAGACTGTCTACATGAAACATTTAAATACCCATTTGTGTTAAATTTGTTTATAATTGTCAGTCACTGACTAAGCCCTTACAAAAATGTTTTTGGTCATTATATACTGCCATAAGCAGTTTTGATAATTCATAATTTCAGTTTGAATTATTCCATTTAATATTTTACATTCTAGCAGCCTTAGACATTACTTAACAATGATTTAATAATAGTTTGAGTACATATACATGAATGCAAATATGTGTTTGATATGTTTGCGTTGTATTTATGCATTAGGAGATTTGAGAGAGACATTTCCTCAGATGATTAATAACTGTGTACTTCTGCACCCTGAGAGTAAGTCTATGCTCTGTGTGGCCCCACCCCTGCCTGTCCCATCGTGTGCCACCAGTGACAAACCCATGCCTCTCCATGAGCTGTGACTTCCTGTGCCTGCTTAACCCAACCGGCGGCAGCTGCATCTGTCCAGAGGGGAAGGTTCTGATTAACGGCTCCTGTGGGGAAAGCACCGTTCCAGGTGGGCTTCCACAACCTTCCCACTGGCTTCCCCCAACACAGCCACCCGCCTACTGCCAGCACGCCCCCAAACACCCGCCAGTCAGTTCCGGACAGACGACGGGCTGTCAGCCCCAGCGTGGCTTTATTTCAAGGCTTCAGCCTAACACCCTTTCTCACACATTTGCATTTCTGTATCCAATAATCCTGTCAGTATCAATCTTTACTTATTCCTTAGGTCATCATTTAAATTTACACCATGCGCAAGTGTGCCCAGGCTCTAAAATATGCACTATAAATATACATCATAAATAAACCGTGCATCCAGTGGGAATACACCACTGCAAAATAAAAGAAAAGCCATGCCTTGATATAGATTCTGTAATGTTCCTTTCAGCTGGTCTTTATTACAATTCATTTAGTGGAGTATTTCCAAAGAAATTTTATTTTAATGTTTATTTTGAAAAAACAAATAACAATCAAATAGAAATGGTTAATTAGCAAGCCACAATCTTGCAGTTGCTTCACTCCACAGTTTACAGTATTGCTTCTCGAAGGGCCGCAAGTCGAGGTCTCCGTGGCGGGTGCTGACTGTGCGGCACCGTGTCATGGTGTTTCCAGGAGAGCTGTGCCGTCCGGCCTGCGAGAACGGTGGCCGGTGTGTCGCCAACGAAAAGGGGGAGGCTCGCTGCCACTGCTGGCCAAACTTCTCTGGGGAGCGCTGTGAAGTCAGCCACTGCAAGGACTACTGTCTCAACGGGGGCACGTGTGCCAGCTCACCTATGGGTAAGCCCCGCCCCTCTTTCTCCCCAAGGAACACTCAAATGCATCCAGAACCAGGATAGCTGGATGATGATGATGATGTCAAAGTTGTTGCATATTCCAGATAAAGAACAAAAATCTTTATGTAAATAATATCTTTATGTCCTCAGGAAAAATATCTATTCTGTGACAACCTGTCAAAGCTTGATCATTTGTGATTGTAATACTGTAATAATTCAACTCTTCATCAGGTCTTCACTATTTACTTCATTTATTCTCTCTTAAGCAATTTCATTTTCACTTGCAGTCGTTTGTCGGCTCTCGCACTTGTTTTTGAAATGACGATACAGTCCATTATAACTTACATGTTGCAAATGGGTCTGGCTGAGCAAAGGCGCATTAGCTGTCCAAACGTAGCAGGCTTGTGTACCTCAAAGCTCTTCCATGTGTAAAAATGTCACAACAAGGCTGAACTTCTCTTTTTTGCAAAACAAGCACAACAGGCCTTAAAAGTAATGCAGCTGTCATGCTAGTAACGAAAGACTGAATTTTCTGATGATTTCTCTCCAATTTTGTTTAATTGAAATAAGACGCAGAAACTTTTTTTTTTTTTTTAACCGATGGTGCTGTCGCATTCTCCCGTTGTTCTCCGTTTAATCTTACATGATATGTATTCTGAAAATCCTTTAATCTCAAAAGTCTGGGGCATTACCTGCCTTATCAGCTAACCTGTCACTCTATAATGTTAACGAAAAAATATTGTAAAATAAAATAAATTAATTGTAGCACAAGTTCTTTGGCATTCCAGTTCCGCAGAGAGCGAAAGTAAAGCTGTTCAGAATCGTGATGCGAAGGAACAGTTTCGGCTTCAGTCTGCACTGAAAGGCAGTAATGATGAGCATCGTGCATGGTGGATGAAGTGACCGGGCTTGTGGACCTGTTTCCACGGTGAAGAACGAGCCAATCACGTTAGCTGATGAGCCTTTGAAAGCTCCGCCGCAGAGCCTAATCCAGTGCTGTCGGGAGCCCAGCAACAGAACCAGGAGCAAGTCGTAAAGAGCCGGTTGGCAGCACGTTCGGTCCTAATGGGCGGGGAAGCTAATGTAAATTCATATGCCCCGCTGTCCACACACACACACACACACACACACACACAGTCAGGAGACCTCTGTCTCACTGCCGGGAAAGGGTGAAGCGGTGGGTGTTTACGGCATGTTTATTAGCTGGGGAAATAAACAGCCCTGGTTTTAGCTGGGAAGACGGGAAATATGTGGGCAGGATTGTGTGGAAGTCGATGTAGTGAACTGTCACCTGAGAAAATATGAAAGCACACACCCGTTACAACAAGGCTGATAATGAGCTGTGTGAGCAACCCAGGGCTCATTCTAATGAAAAATGAAAACAGAATCATAATTATACACCGTACCTTTTAAATATGTGTGCCTGCGATGATTATTTAAATTAACTCTGCGTTTCCTCACCCGAATTTAGTTTAGGATGGCGTTTTGTAATAAAGTTTGCATTTGAGCACATTTGCAGGTTAGTTTTATGTTCAGCATTACCATGCTGACCACTTTTGTAGTCATCTTTTCCTTTGCATATAAAACATTTCAGTGTAGTGTCTCAAATTAGGCGGTTCACGATGTTGCAGTAGGTGTGACGAAGAGTTTTAGTATTAGCTCTGTGGATGTATGTGCCCACATTTTTCACCAGGTTGCACCGCCTACATAAATATTACCTGATGAAAGTATGTTTCTCATTAATTACCTGCACCTTGTATTTCCTCAGGGGAAATGCATTAGATATTGATGTGCCATTTTGGCAACTCATACAATAATTATATAATCGCTAATAAGCAGAGCTGTGTCTTTGCTCGTCAATGTCTGATTTAACACATGGCACGGTTAGGAGGTGTTAAGACTGATATAAGTTTGGAAGGAAATGTGCATTTCCTAGCAATAATGAGGCGAAATGGAGATAATTGCTTTAAAATAAGAAGAATTGGTTTTACATGCTGGAGGGTCCAGAACTGTGTTTGTCTTGGATCAATAACAGGCCCAGATGGGACACTTGTGTTACAGAATGAAGTGGTCTCAGATGGTCTAATATTAAGTTTAACAGATCAAGGTTTTTTGCAGTTTAATGAGGGCTGGCAAGGTTTCTGCAAAGTGCATTTTTGTGACAATTTTAGAAGGCAAGACAGGTTCATAAAACTTTTTTTGTTTTTTTGTTTTTTAAATGCCTTTAAAACTCTCCTTCTTTAATGCAGAAAATTCCCAAATGCAAGCATAGCAGTCTGGAGGTTAACAAACACCTGGGCAGCTGATGTAGACGGAGTGGGTCAAGAACCATGCAGCTTTCCCATCAGGGGGACAGCTTGCTTTTAATTAGTAATTAACTGGCTTTTATTATACATCCCAGGAGTTGCGCCGGAGATGGGGAATAAGCACCAAAAAAATTACACCTATGGTACAGAAACAATAGCAAGATAACAAAACAGAATGTAGCCTGTAGGAAAAAAAGCCTCCGTGATTACAAATGCCATACCTCTACAAGGTGATGCAATTTGTAATGAAGAGCTGAGGAACTCTAGCCCATTTAATGCGACATGGGGGCTGCTAATGTAGCACACAGACAGGTGAATGGTGCACAAGGATCATCTGGTGTGGGGCCAAACTGCTGATCTGCCGTAAACAAGGGGAAGAAGAGCATCAGCATAGCCCATGTCAGATAACAATGCCGTTACATAATTCTGCACTGAATTACATGGTACAATCTGAAAATCCTTTAAAGCTCATAGTTAAGATCATTTATAGTGCGGTGTTAATTAATGGAGTTGCTTACAGACTCTCTGATCCAAACTAATTTGCATATATTAATTTACTAATTTATGCAGTTGGGTGTTTTGCTGAAATTGTAAGGTTGCAGAATGTCATTGAACCTGTAAATGTTCACTCATAAATTCTGTTTCTTAAATAATGACCTACCAACTGTGTGTAAAGAATTTCTTTGCAAACAGTCAGTAAGTAGAAGCAGGGGAATCTCCTTTATTTCTGATAACATGGGCATGTTTGTGTTATACAATACAGATTGCACCGGCAATGACAAAAACTACTCTGTTATGAAGATGTATACAGCATTCCGGATTACCCCAAAAAAGGGCAATCAGGAATGCTGCATGTATGTTCATAACTTCTTACTGATCACAGTTTGTAAAATGTTTATTTCAAATCAGAGTAAATGTGCTGCATAGGTAATCTAGGTCATTGAATTTTGAGTACAAATACAGACAGCTCTCTAGATACACAATTTCAACATACGGAAATCTGTACGTATGCAAGAAATTTCCAACAAAATTCTGCAAAAAATTTGTAGGAAGCGCCTCCACAAAAAAAAAAAAAAAATCTGAGATACACGTGAGGCGTGTTGTAATCACAGCATTGGGGCAGGTGAGGCAACTGGGGAAATTCCAACATATACAAAAGTGAAGTTACATAACAGGTTTACACATTGAGTTTATTAGTATTAATTACATATATCAGCAACCATCTTTATAACTGCACATTTGCTCAGCTCTGCAAATGAATAAAAAATTAGCTAAATTATAAAGATGAGGAGGGAGACATATATATGGGGATTAGTTGGCATAAAGCACGCTGTTCTCTTGAGTTTCCATTTTGATGTTGAGGAGAGCGTTTTTTCCCCCTTGTGTTTCAGGCAAGCCCACGTGTCGCTGTGCCCTGGGATTTACAGGACCCTACTGTGAGAGACGCGTGTGCGAGAATTACTGTTTGAACGGGGGCACCTGCGACGTGAGCCAGGGCAATCAACCCGTGTGCCGCTGCATGGCCGAGTATACGGGAGAGCGCTGCCTGCACCGTGAGTGCCTTGTGAACATTTACACAGTCATGCTAAGCACTTACACCCCGACGCAGTGTCCGGACAGCTTGCTTACATCCTAGTAGGCCTTTATAATGTCAGACGTTTTTCACTCTTCTGAAGACACTAAATACTCAGGATAAAACATGAAATAAAACATGAAAGAACAACGTAGTCAAATCTTGTAGTCACCATTGTGCTTAAAAAAAAAAAAAAAAAAAAAAAAAAAAACCAACAACAACTAACCGCCATGATTTTTGCATGAGTTTACTTTAGTCATTCAGCTGGTTACATGAAGAAGTGTGTTAGCATAATTTAAGATTAACTGCAAACGTTCTAAGTCATCTGTTTGGAAGATCATGTTTCCTTAGTGATATTTCCCATATGGTTTGGATGAATAAGAATTTCCCAAAGTAAAACAGAGTACAAGGTTTTTTTAGAAAAACATTTTGAGTACGTTTTCAATTCAATTCGAGTGGAAAAATTTTGTTCATGGCATGGCAGACAAAACCCACATATGTGGAACTTGGTTTTAACTGTCAAACCTTTACTTGTTTCTGTTTTGGACTTTAATGTTTTAAATTTTAAGCTGCATGAGTCCTGACATGACATAAATCATGATAGGTTCTTGGTGGAATTGGTTACACTATTTCTGGAAAAATACAAGATTGACATTCCATTGTATTGTTTCCTTTGACATAATGTGTCAAAACTAATGTGAGAAATTTAGTGCAGCAATGGTATAATTAATTCTATTACATATTCTTGTTTAAAGACCTAATATTGATTACCTACTGAATGTTCTGAATAACCTTCAGTGAACTCTTTTCTTTGATATAATGCTGGATCAGACCTTATTCTGCATGAGGACAATTTTCTGCCCACCTTCACAGAGTTCAGTGCTCTTCTGATAACATATTTGTCCTTGTTGTCCACTGTTTGTTATTGTAATTTGAGGAAAAAACTGTAGTCTTGATATGAATGCTGTTCCATTAATAAACACCCAAGGCTGTTCTGTTTTCTTGTGTAATGGAATGCAACTGATGTGAATAATTAGGTCTTATTCTCTGTATGTAACATTCCAATTAAACTATGAGAAAAGGATGCAAGAGACATGCACGGGGAGGCTGATGAATCTCGTTTCTCTCGGTTTGTTTGAGCGCAGACATCTGCCACCACTACTGCGTGAACTCGCAGGCGTGCACGCTCTCCAGCAGCGGTCACGTCGAGTGCGTCTGCCCCACGAGGTACGAGGGCCACAAGTGCGAGCTTGACAAGTGCCTCCGCTGCCATGGCGCCCCCTGCATCGTCAACAATGACAACGGCGACGTAGTCTGCAAGTAGGTAATCTGTCAAGGGCGTAGACCTCTCGTTCCACCCACCTCCTCCCTTTCCCAGTCATATACAGTATGAACTGTGCAAAAAAAATTTATTTTTCAAAAGGTTGCATAAGACCCTCAGAGATGTCCTTAGCCTTTGTATTTAGATGACTGCGCATGTACATTAACAGGGTATTAAATACAATTAATCGTTTATTATCCTTACACTCCTCAACCCATCCTTTAAACCAGCTGAAGTTCACTGTAGTATACAGGATAATCAAAAACTTAAATATTCTCTCTGGTGAACATTTAGTTTGTTCTTCAGTGATCACTGTAAGTCAGAAACGCCCTTTTTACCTTTTCTAGCTTTTAGGTTTTGATTATTTTTAAACTCTCACGAGTAACCAAGAAGGACACCAAAATAACAGTTTCATTTTCTAAAAGTGCTGCATTTAATCATAAAAGTACAAAAAATAAAAAAAGAATATTCTAGCTACAGCTAATGTATTACCCTTTGAAGAAGATTAAAATTCATGTATCCGTACGCTTTTTTTGTCATTTTTAGAGCAAAAGTATGAACAGAAAGGTCCCTGCAGGTGCCGGTGCCTGGAGAGTGCTAGAAGGTAACACACTTTCTCCCCTCTCCTGTTTCTCCTCCAGCTGCACTAATGGGAGAATCGCGTCTAGCTGTCAGCTGTGTGATGGCTACTGCTACAACGGCGGCACCTGTCACCTGGACTCGGAGACCAACCTGCCTTTCTGTCGGTGAGTAATTACACAGCCGAATATCGATGGCCAGAAACTCCCTTTGTTGCGTGTGTGGATTCTCCTTCTCTCGTTTGGAGATCAGAATGTGCACAAAGAGGTGGACCTTTTGTGTCGTTCGTCCAGTCCTTTTCTGAAATGGTGTCTGGGTGCCAAAGACACAACTGGTGCTCAGGCGGTAAGGGTTGTGACAGGTGGGCGCCGAACCATCACAAAAGGAGATGAGAGTGGGAAAGGGGAGTGGCCTGGCTTATACTGGGAGTCTGTGGGTCGCTTGGAAAGGGCTGATACATTTGCAGGGTCCAGTGGCAGATCAGTGTGTACCTGCAGCCACTGAAGCACATCAAAGGGCTCTTTACAGAGCTGAGAGAAGCTTCTCCAGAGGGCCATGTCAAGCCAGGCTGCACAAATGGGGATTTCCTGTCTCTCTTCCATGAGAGAATTTGATGGTATTAGGAGGTTGATAGAGGGTTGGGCAATGGAGTTGGTAGGAGGGGGTAGAGGAGTGATTGCTTCGGACTGTTTTGGCAGAACGGACACGCTTTTCCATCCATGTCCTCCTAAGTGTTAGAAATAGCCCTGTCCAGTGTGACTTTGTCTGTTTAATTAAATTCATGAAATGGCTATGAGAGCTGCTCATTACAGATTGACAAGAAAAAAAAAGCTATATAATGCCTGTCTCCAGTTGCAGTTGCCTGTGCTTGAAACGCTCTGATTCGCGCGCTTGTTTCGTTAGGCGTGCTAACACTAGGGCTATCGTGCTTTCAGCTGTAATAGGATGACACGTGAGTGCTCACTGTAAGTAAAGCCATGTTTGCAGCAGACAAGGTAAAAGGCCGTCATGTTAGCTAGCAAAACATTTAGTGGATACTCTTTGTGCAGACACGGCCAAGTGGAAAATCACTGTTATTTCTATATGTCTGTGAATCTGTACACTCTGATACATTCCCTTCTAAAAAGGGACAAGATTGCACATGAAGACTGTCTGTAAAATAATACAGACTTTAAAGCACCTACAGATTTCTGATGTCCCTTACTAGGTTTTTTTTTTTTTTTTGTGTCATAATAATTGTGTTACGTTCTCTAATTGGGATATAGGCATTTATAAATCAAAATTATTTCAGTTTATTTTCACATTTTTGGGATTTTTGAATGAAATATTAAATATTCATAATAAAATAGCAGAAGACAGAATCATGTGTTTGCTCAGAATGCTGAGGGTTGTAGCAGTTATTAGACAAACAGGAAAACTGACTGATTTGTAGGTAGACACATGATTTCTCTTTTGGGACAGTTACAAGACATTATGGGTGCGGTGTCAGTGGTTGCCTGAGGATGGGTAAAACCAGAGTATGGGCTGTATCAGTGTCAAGATGTAAAAATGCTATAACATTTTCGTAAAATTTGTAAAACCTGACATATTCAGCTTTAAAATTGGACAGCCTCAAGCTTTTCCTTTCAGAGATGAAATAAATTAATTTTTTGGGTGTAATTGTGTTTGAGGTCTTATAAAGAATAATTGTATAGTTTTTTTAATGGTAATGACTTTTGAAAACAGTAATTTCTACAAAAGGAATTTCACTGTGCATTCAATAAATTGGTGTACATGTACAAAATTAATTTGCCTTGCAATCAGAAATATGCCACATGCTGTGGGGTTATTATTTATATTACAAATCTATCATAACAGGAGGGAGGGAGAAAGGGAGGGAGGGAGAGAGAGAGACAGAGAAAGAGGGAGAGAGAAAAAGAGAGGGAAAGAGAAAGACAAAAAAATGAAAACCTAAAAAAAAAAAAAAAAAAAAAAAAATAAATCAAGAATAAAACAGCCTGTTGCAATTCAAGAATTGTAAGAACACTGGTAGTGCTGAGATTTCATAGTCGTACATGTCGTAACTGGAAGCACTTCACCTAATTTCAGATACTCTTAATAGTGCTTAATAGCGCTTTTTATATCATACAAGAGAAATGTTACAGAAAAACCTCAAGTTACATCTGATTTAAATTAATAGTAGGAAGTAAAACTTTGGTCAAAATGTTTTCATTTGTTGGCCTGGGTCTCAAAATTGAAGCCTTTAAAAATCTTTTTTTGTGTGTGTACCAACCCCTAAGGCAGTCGGTAAACAATGAGTGTGTTTTCTGAGATAAATCTTTGAAGTTGAGCATTTGACCGTCCATATGGTGTGTACAGCGTGATATTGCATTAGCACCAGGAGAGGTATTAAAGATCAGTGAACCTCTGTTCTCCCAGCCTGTACATCAGTCAGTTGTTGTGTTGACTCCCCCATTGCCTTGTCCTGGGGTGGGAAAATAATGAACCAGGAAGAAAAATTGCAAATTGGAAAAAATACAAAACCATACAAGTTATTTTTCCATTATAATACATGTTATTTATTTGTTTATTATTTTTGAAAAGAACACTGTTGCACCATGGATCCTTTCAATTCCCACATGCTGTTAACCGTTGAAATGTGAGAATGTGTTTGTTATTATTATTATTTTTTTTTTATTCATTTTGTTTCTGGCTCTACGTCACCTCACTGCAATTTCACTGCAATCTCTACAGCTGCAAGGCAGGGTTCAAAAGCCAGCGCTGTGACGAGCGTGCAAACCCGTGCGATTACTACTGTCAGAACGAGGGGATTTGCACACTAACTGCCTTTAGAAAGCCACGGTGCAAGTAGGTCACAGCCCCTGACCCCTGACCCCATCGCTACTACCAACACCACCACCAGCACGCTCAACGCCACACCTCACCATCTCTCCCATCTCAGAAGCTTCTGTCCACATTGTCTCTGCCCACTTCCTAGTCCCAGGCTCCTCCCCCTTGCCACCATGTTGGCTGCGTGGGCACATCTGCCTTGCTCCCTTATGCCAACTCAGAGCACGAGTGAGCATTTCATCCCACTTCTGGGCCCTTTGCCCTCTCGTAGCGCTGTGATCTCTGAGCTATTGATGTACTACTTATTTTGAGCACTTGTGTACTTGTCTCCGTGTGTGTGTGTACGCACGCGCATGCATACACGTGCAACGGTGTTTGAGTGTGCGTTTTGTTACTTCCTGTGCCCCCCATGAGCGTATGGCTGTAAAAGAACCCTGCTGCTACCATTGACAAGCAACAAGCGAAGAGGTGCAGTGTATTAGGAGGGCAATGTTTCCACCTGCCCGCCCAGATTATCTTTCTTCTTCTCGGCATTCAGTGCGAGTGTGTTTTACACACAGCAGCCAGAGCTGGAGCCCTGCCCCGTCTCCCGCTGCTCGTCACGTGCCGGGTTTAATCACCCACAGAGGAGCCACTTTCATTTCTTGGCGCACATTTCATTAGGCTCCTGATTACCTGTGCTTAATGCAGAGTGTCACCCCCTTCCAGGGAATGACTCACTGGCTGTGCGCGCCTCCTTCAAGATGCCCAGTCTGTTATGGAAATGTGATTAAATGCCGTTCCGAGTTGATTTAATTTAATAAAATTTGCTTACATTATCGCCAAACTGTTGCTGTCAGATTACTGAGCAGTGTGGAGGGGAAAGAAGGTAATTTTATATAGTATCCCCCCATATACACACACACGTACATAAACATGCACACAAACACAGCATACACACACAATATATACTCTGTCTGCCTCTAAGTAAGGTCATATATCACTCGCAGTGCAGTGCCGGCAAAGGGAAATACAATGACAACTGTGTTCCCCAGGCTCCATTGCTTATGGAGTGTTCAGTATGCTAATTCAGCCATCTTTATAGCCCAGGATTCCATCCACACATCACAGCTTTGATGCTATCAGACCCAGGCTCTGCCACAAGCCTCACCCCTCTGTCTGCCTCTTTTATCATCAGAAGGGAATAGCGCTCTTATCATCGGTGCATGTGCTGGGATTCTGCTGGCTGTCACCGTGGTAGCGTATTTAAAAAAAAAAAAAAAAAAAGCCAACCACCTGTTAACCACGCCTCCGCCAACTGATTCCTTGCAGGTGTTCAGCCAACTGGTCAGGGACGCAGTGCGAGAGGCCCGCCCCTAAAAGCAGCCGCTCTGATAACACAAACGGAAGTGAGTACCGCAGTACCTTTCACTATACACAGTCTTTAAAGAGACATATTTGTGTACTCATACACACACACACACACACACACACACACACACACACTCATTTATCTGTATATGTCGTGCTCTGTGTATGTATAAGGCAGGAAAACTAAATTAATATTTATGCCATTGTTTTTAATACGTTTTGATTTCCTTTTTCTTATGCCTGTTTAGGGGACAACGGTGATGTATGCATGTGTCACATGCAACTGAACAAATCGACCATTACATTTTCTTACTTTTATCGAAAATTTTAAAACGTGTGCTATTTGTTACCCAGGATAAAATAATACCAAAAGCAGAAATGTCAAATGTGTCACTCAAAGTAATACTTATTGTACATGCTGGGTAAAGTATGTGTAGGAATGACATTGTCATCTTTATTGTATCACAGGAAGTATCGCAATTATAGTCCCCCTCGTCCTGCTGGTTGTGTTAATTACCACAGTGGTCGCCGGAGTTTTCATTTGCAAAAGAATGCAGAGGTAAGGTTGAAGCGCTCCCATGCAATCAGTCCTAAATGACGTTTTGTTACTGTGGTTACACATGAAACACAGGAGGTGGGCTTATATTTTTAGGGGTAAACGAGTTCAGCGACAACCAATGACAAATGGGGGTGTCAACGTGGAGATCGGCAACCCCTCTTACAACATGTACGAAGTGGATCATGACAACCACGCAGATGCGGGAAACCTTTTACATCCAAATTTCACACTGGATCCTCATAAGGTATAAAGCCTGTTCCTGTATGCAAATTTCTTTATTCTGTAACTGTGCACATCTAGTTAATGTACATCAGAAGTAGCAAAAGAGAAATATCAATATAACAGTAGAGTTTCTTTTAAAAAGTGCCTAGTTAATTGCAGTTATTAAAAAAAATCAAAGTTACTTACCCATGCAGATTCTGTTTTCCATAATACTCTTTAATCCACAAACATATCGTTTTGAACAAGGCTGTTGTGAAGCACCTTGCCAAAAGATACAACTCCAGTGAGTTACCCCTTCAGCTATAAACCACAGGGATTTTGGATGTAATTATAGATATACAGGCATTGCTGGTGTAGATTTAACACAGTTCGCAAGTTTATGGAGCATATGGAGCTTTCCCTCGGTATATAGAATTACAGGGTACGTGTATCATTTGCAAGGCAAAACAAAATCAGAATCCATTCTAAACACTTCATTGCACCAGATATTTATGAGACGGAGGTCTACACAGTTCTAAGTAGTTGTTTTACATGCAAGATCTGTGATTGCACTTGATAACCTCTCGCTGTGGAGCTGTTGAATAAACCTGAGAGTCACAGTGATGCTCCGAACATAATAAGTGAGAAACGAGTGAAGCTCTAAGGCTCTGCGGCCTGATGGACGTCCAGCCCGTCTCGTTCTTCCCGTCCGCTCCATACTCTGTTACGCAATCTCGCCGATCTTGGACGTCCACTGCAGTCTTCGCACACATTAGCACCTCCCATTTAAAAACGAAAAGTCGGCGGACATGTGATGTCTCCGCATCGGGGCCTGCGCTTCTTCCCGTGGATTTGGTTAAGCAGCAGCTTTTGTTGTAAATGCTGTACATGGGAATGCAATAGTGTTTAAAAAATGAAAAAAGAGGAAGTGCATTTATAAACCAAAAGAAAATCAGAATGGGGTACTGCAGAAAGGTTCCTTTGGCAGATGGGCTTGTCAAGAAACATTTTCTTAGGAGTATTATACAGATAACTATACAACTTTATGAAACAGATTTAATGTAGTTTATTTTAATTCAATTAACAAATAGATGATGTTTCATTGACTTTTCACTGAATAAGATGAAATGAACACATTGAGGTGGTGGGTGTGATGTCATCAAGTTCTTAGGGGATTCTGTTGAGAACACTTGGGTCAGGGCTCTGAACATTGTAGCTAGTTTCAGGTGTGCGCCACCTTTTGTGTTGTAGGGCTGGTGTGTAAAATCCAGCGATCCCCGCAGCCTGCCCATTCACACTGTCCCAAAGGAGCTTATTCCAGGACAGGTGACCCTTTTATCTTTCCTCCTGTTCTCAAACAGCCTGTCTCTGTACCCCACTTGCATGAGTCCAGAAAATCCATGACAACTCTATATGCCAATGAATTCCCAAATAACTACTTTGTGAACAATTTAAATTCGTTTATCATCATGATGGATTCACATTCACATCACAAACTACATCTTAAATCTGATAATGGGTGCTGCCAGTCTGAGAAGCTCTACTATGGAAAGTGGGCTGCATTGAGGAAGCTGTTTGAGGACTGTTGAGGTTTCCAGTGAGCAGCTGTTGTTTCCATTCCACTGTTCCATGGTCACTGAGGTGGTGTTTTGTTGCTAGTCCTTGTATTTGCATCGGCCCTGGCTGCAGTGTACTTTTGACTGTGTGCACGTGTGTGCCCTCACGCACGTGTGCACATGCACACGTGCACGTGGCCCGTCTCCGCCTGCTTCCAGCTCACTCATTATTATTCATTCATTCATTTCCAGACTGCTTATCCTGGTCACGGTTGGGTAAACCGCAGCTATATTTGGGCACTTTAATACAGCGCTCTCATTACTTCACAGTTTGAACATCAGCTGGTGTCTGGCGTGAGGGTTTAAACTGTAAAGGTGCCTGTGAAGATTTAAAGCACAGCTGAAGCAAGGGTTGTGTCCCAAAAGGTGTCATGTGGACTTTCTTTGTCATCACTGGGTAGTCTTTGGCATAATTCATTTCCATCAATGTCCATACCTGTTTATTTTTTTCCCCTTTGACCTTGTGTCACATGAAAATGATTTTTCTACTGACTTTCACATTGTGCTTTTTCAGTCCATAAACTACTCCAACCCAATATACGCAAAGATATACCTTGATGGACAAAACTGTCGGAAACCAGTTATCAACATGGACGAGAGGAGGGAGCTTCTTCCAAAGAGACTGGAGGGGACGATTCGAGAAACAGCTGCGTAGCCTGTTTTTACACTCTCCTTTTATACGCTCTGTATAAATGTATAAAACAACGGGGAAGAGGCTGAATTTTCTACGTCCTGCCAGGATAAATCTGTTCTCCTTTAGTTACCCAGCAGTATTGCCTCTACATTTAACATACTGAGTGATAAACGCTCCCTTTGTATTTTTTTTGTATTAAGAATATAAATACTGCACTATGTATGTAAACATTAAAGCAGCACTGCTTATTAAAAAAAATAATATTCCTTTACAATTAATCAGTTAAATTTTCAGTATTTGAAGAGGTGTAAAATTATTTTATATCTTTTTTGTTTTGTCAAGATAGACATGGTACACACAGGTTATTTTATTTTTTATATAACCAGGGTAAAATTAGTCCTGTTTACTTGTTTTAGTCAAACATTGTGTGTGTAACTATTGTGTATTAAGTATCCAAAGTTTTTTTTTTTTTTTTTCTTCCCTCAGATTTTGTCTGAGTTTTATTTTAAATCTGAAACGTCTTTGTAACTTCGGCAATTTACTTTCTTTTATTGATGTTATGAACCTATCCATCACAACCTAGCAATGGTGTTTGAAGTTTTTCGTTTTCATTTTTTGCTTTAGATTTTCCAGAAAATGCTATTTTTGTCAGACATGCTTTATCAGGTTTAATTATAATTATTTTTACAGGACTGGTCTGTCTTTTTACAATGTATAGCCCCTTTTTTTCTTTTTTTGCACTAGTGTGGTTTTTCAGACAGGGTTTAATTTTATAGTGTTTCACATATTACAACCATATTACATATTTTGATGAATTCATAAGCAAAATGAAAGATTGACACCTTTTCCTGCAGATCTCTGAAATCGTATAAAAGACACGTCAAATTCATTTTTGGAACGAGTGTCAGAACTTTACCTTCACAAATGCATATAGATTTAACCTGTTTTATAATTTTATATTTGATTAAATGTCAACTTTGGCTGCTTGTATTTTCAAACAAAATGTATTAAATGTAAGTAATTTTATACAAAATGTACATCGATATTAAATAAAAAAGGTTTTATTGCCATTAAAGTCCAGTATAGTTTATATGTAATTGCCTTCAGATTTGGACTGTTACCATTGCTTTTTAGTAGCAGAACAACATATACTGTTGGAGACTGGGCACGCTAATCAGGTGTTTTGATATTTGTAGCAAAAAAAAAAAGGTGGAATCTTGAGCATGAAGAATTCTACACAATTAACTGAATTTTCTCTTACTAAATAATGTAGTTCCACCTTTTGTTGGTGCACACTGGAAAAGGTTGTTGTTATAAGAGCAGCATGGTGGCTGAGCGGGAACATGGAGTTTGCATGTTCTCCCCAGCATGTGCGGTGGGGTTCCTCAAAGTTCTCCAGTTTTGTACTATAGCCCAAACAGGTGCTGATGAGGTGTGTTGGCCTACATAAAGAACCCCCAGTTATAAGTGTGTCCACCTATGTGCGTGTGTGTGCTCATGTGTCCTGTGATGAACAATGGGTCAAATTTAATTATTTCCATAATTGCATTTTATTAATGTTTACATTTAAATACTATGTAGTGTTAACTGCATTTGTCATGGTTGTTTTTTTTAAATGAAAAAGTTTAAAATGCTATTTCACTGCAATATTCTAACTGCAGTTTTTACTCTACCATACTATAACGCTGTAGGCTTTTAAGGAAATGTTTCCTAAAATATGTATTTTTTTTTTTTTTTTTTGCATAACATTTATTTTTTCACTTTGATGCTGTGTCATGATACCAGGGTACCAAGAAGCAACAGCTTCAACGGCAGGTTAACACATCAGGTAATATCTTGGGTTCAGGCCATTCCTATTAACTCCAGGAAACAGTGCAGAGGTGACAAGCACTCTGTCATGCTGCTGACAGCTCGGGTGTCGCCTGCGAGACACAGGTGGATTGCTCCGGGCAGTTTACCGAGCTGTGATTTCCACACGATGCTTTTCAGATGACTGACACCTGCACAGAGTTCATATCACACACTCTAAGTGTGGTTTACTTTATCATTTTACACTGCAAGGCTGGGAGGAAAGAGACAGAGAGAAATCATGTTTGATACTGATGCTATTTTACACTTACTTTACTAACAAATATCCCATCCACCTCTCTTATCCTACACAGAGCCATTGGGGGGCCTGGAGCCTCTCCCAGGGAGCACAAGGTACAAGGCAGGGGACATCCTAGACAGGGTACCAACCCATTACAGGGCACAATCACTCACACACACACACACACACACACACACACACAACAGGCAATTTACACCGCTCGGAGGAAACTACAGTACCTAGAGGAAGCCCTCGAGGCACAGGGAGAAGATGTAACCTGCACGTACACAGGGTGGTGGTGGAATTTCAACTCCCAATCTCAGAGGTGTAAGCCACTGTGCCCCCTCAAAAAAACTCAATAAATAAATACAAAAAAAGTTTAACTGAAGGCATAGTCAATGACGTACTGTTTTCTTACAAGGGGAAAGAAATGACACTTAATATGGTTGAATAGGAAGGGAACCATTGTTGAACCAGCAATGTTTCTGGCACACATAGAAAGGACATGTAACCAGATGTGAAAAGATTACTACAGCACAGGAATGGCATGGGTACATCATGAAGTTGTGGAGTTATTCTTTACACATAACATGGGATCTCTCATTCACAACTTCTAAAGCACAAGAAAATGAGCACTTGAACATCTTGTAAGCATGAAACATACAAGTATTTATTTTTTCCTGCTTGTATCAAGCTGACCCTCCAGCAATTTGTTATTTTTTAGTACTTTATTAACCCCAGAGGAAAATTTCTTCTCTGCATTTAACCCCTCCCCCTGGAGGGAGCAGTGGGCAGCCACATGCAGTGCCCAAGAAGCTAATGCTGAGGACACATCTGGCTGTGCTGGGATGTGAAGCAGGACACATCCATACCCCAGCCAAATGTTCTACCCATTGAGCCACAGGCCACTTCCAAACTGCTTCTCATAAGTAGAGGCAGGTCATGCATTTTATGGAGAATTCTGTCAGAAAGGGCTGGAAGACGACAATCCAAGCTATGAGAAAACTCTAAATTCCATCCTAATAGCAACCTCTTCCTTCTCCTGGCTCACATGTGAAATAAATTTATTAAATTGTGAATTATAAAGGTTCTAAAGCAAATGAAAAAAGCCTTTGACAGCATTTGAAGTTTAAAGCATCCTCATCTATGAATTTAGATTTGTGTCATAAAAACAGAGCTGACATGTAGAAAGAATTGGCAGACACAAACATTCACCAAAATAGCTGAAAGTGACATACCTCATGGTTAATTGTTATATATTCTGTACAGCCTCAGAAAAGATAAGAGAGTTTGAGAAAAGTTTTGTCATTTCTAAAGTGAGACAAATGATGGAGACTCAAAGAGAGACTTGGATTTGAATAGAAAAGGAGTCTCCCAGGAGTGAACGATAGATTGTGATCAAAACATTATGACTTCCAGTTGTCCTCCAACTCTGAACTTTGTTTCATATGCTAATGACATGCAAATATTTTCTTTAAATGTGCAAGAGTGCCTGGAAAAAATAAATAAATCAGTTCATATAGATGCCCGTAAAACCCCTGGATTTTGGCAAGGTAAAGCTGTCTATAGTATGGGTTGGTAAAATTGAAATTATTGCATTGGATCTGTGGTGTAATCAGTTGAGTGGAACAAATTACATTTTCTGCAAAACACTGGTGACAATTTCAGTCAAATGTTGCTATCAGTTAATTACTTAATATTGACTTTTGTTTCAGTGATTTAGCACCTCATTACAATGCATATTTCTTTTTTATTAAAAGACGTTTTGGATGTTCATGTTAACCACATTGTAATTTTATTACATCTTATTTTATGTTGAAATTAATACAAAGAATTGTATTAATTTCAACATAGAATAAGATGTAATAGAAGCATTTTTTGATCTGGAAAAGCATTGTGTTTGCCCAACAGTATATCTGAACTATTGAGTGTAAATCCCATGACCCTATATGGGATAAACTGTTGGGTAATGGATGGGTGGACATAGAATTTACAATCTATTCACTGTCAAAGTGTTCTGCTCATGTGGGAGGAAAATGTGGTTAAAAATATTACAAAGAAACTTTCATAGGAACTTGCCAAGTGTAAAATCACCACATTTGTCTTTCTTTGAACTTGGAACATCTTCAATTACCATAACCAAAATAACAGAAATCTACAGAAACTGTCAAGCATGCCCTCCGTTGCCCAAGCTTGAAAGGTCAGTGAAGATGCTTGGATTGGAGCAGCTCCTTTTGGAGCTCACAGACCTGTGTGTGTGCGCGTGCCGTGTTGACTTCGAGAGGGAGAGTAGCTCGGCTGAACCCTGACGTTCTTCCGAGGCTGGATGACCGGGCTTCTCTTTACTTATTCCGTGAGTTCTGCATGGCCGCATTCCCTTGGTTCTCCCACTCTCTGAGGAGTAAGACAGCATCCAGCCTATTAAGATTTGGGGGCAGGGCACAGAGAGCTTACATCTACCTGCAGGGAATCCGAGCACTTTGCTAGGAACGTCTGTACTGGTGCGACTCCATGCCATGAATTAGAATTGAGACCAAACTGCCAATCAGATACCAGCATGCTAATCCTGCCTCCTCCCACCCTCTCCATGGCAACTGAAAGACAAGCAGTCCTGCAGGGTCAGCAGGTCATTACTTTCCCCTTCTCTGCACTACCCACCTGGATGTGCTCGCTTTGTACAGAGCTGCAGCACTCAACAGCACTCTTCAAATTGAATTTCTAATGACATTCATTTTCAATCAGGCCCACACTTTCAAAGAGGCTGCCTGACAATTCCAACGTGAGCCAAACAATTAGCACAGATCATCCCGATATCCAACTTTATGGGCTTTTAAATGTCACTTGTTTGTCAGTCAGACAGGCAATTGCTTCTGATCTTTGTTTCACTGTACAGGCTCCATCAGAAAGGTGATGTTCTTCACAATGGAGTGTGTGCGCTTCATTCGAATGCATTCCTGAGGCTTTGGCGATTTTAAATTAGAATGACATAGAGATAGGGTCCAGATTATCTGGAGGAAAGAAAAGGATTTCCCTTGGATTTAATGGGATTAGTGCATTGGTAGGCAGACACGAAACAAAGTTGTAGCAAAATGTCTTAATCATCAGGTTTAATGTGACTGTCAGATATGATTGGTGGAAGAAGATTTCATGTGATTATCATTGCACCAATAACAGGGAAGGAGCTGCCAGCTGCCAGTATGAGATTAATAGAAATGACTGTGCTATTGAGGCTTCAGTGTCTCATTTCATTAGTTTCAGAAACAAATTGATTTTTTTTCTTTTGCAAATTATGAATTGTGTAAACAAAGTTTACAATGCACGCCGAGAACTGCTGTTGCTAGGAGATGAAGCAGAAGCAGTTTTTAGGGGAGACAGTCTACAGATTTCTCATGGACTAACATAAAGTGATTTTATCCCTCTATCATCGAGTTGTAGTTATACAGACTTTGAAAATAATAATGTAACCAAGATGTTTCATTTAAAGGTAACCTTGGTAAACAGTGGTTTGTAGTGGAAGGCTGAGTAGCATTTATATGAATTGAAGACTCAGTCTGCATTGTTTATGATTACAATTCTCCCCAGGGCTCTTTCATAAAAGCTTCATATGAACAAAAAATGTGAAACTTTTGTATGAACACATGTATATTTTATAAACGAGCCCTTTGGTACATATATGAATATATTGGAATTTATAAAGGAAAATTCTTCCTGAAAAGGTTCACACATTTACATGTGGTCCAGAGCAATCGTACTAACATTTTGGGGATAAACAGAAAAACGTGTCTATAGTTCAGATGGAAATATGCTTCTAATATGCATTACTGTTAGCGTTAGCCCTTGGTTAAATGTACATTAATAAACAAGCATTTTATTATGTCTGATATACACCTAACATTCAACATTTGTGTCAAGTACATAAACATCATTGTTTGAAGTGAATGACACTGACTGCATGCACATTGATATGAAAGTACCATAAAAAATGAAGCTGCCTTTGTGACCAATAAGTAGCATCATTTAATCAATGTGCAACATCTGTGATGTCAACATGGCTGACTGTGTTACTACAAGGGAAATTTCACCCAAAACATCTTTAATTCCCTTCAGTTCTTCATTACTGTTCCTCAATACTCTTACCATCTATGTTTGTAAGTCCAAGACCACAGCTGTAAGGGCAGTCACATATGGTGGAAGTGCCTTTGTCGTGTATATTTTTGAGGGTTTATAGACACCTGGCTAATTTGTATTGCTCGTTGAGGGTGTTTCTTGGGTGGTAATGTGCACGTGTGCAGATGTTTCTGCGGTAAGTGGGGTTTATAACGCTGCATACCTCAGATTACTTAAGGTTTTATAAATCTAGGTTTTACTTTTTGTAGGCTACTTATTCTTCCTACGTATGTAGGCTTTTATAAATGAGCCCTTTGGTACGTTGAGAAATGTTTGGTTGCTAAATGCATGGTGTGTAGCATGTTGGCTGATAAGTACACAGCCAAACTACAGATAACAGGGGATTTTACAGGCAAGGTTTCTCAATACACACTACAATTACTCCAACAACTGCACCGACAACCGGCCAGGTACACTCTGAGACAGGGGCTTATTTTACAGGGGGAAAATGAGACGCAGCCAGAGTCTACTAATAACAATTAACACAGGGAGAACAAGATAACAAGGTACATTAAATGACAGGCATAGAGACACCTAGTGGACATTAAGGACATGACAGGTGCAGGACATAGAAAATCACCACTGAAATTAATTAATCTTACAATTAACTAATTAAACATAAATAGTTCATTTGTATCATTTCCAAAATAATTGCAAAGAATACAAAGTTGAAATCATACAGTGATCAAAAGATTTCAAAGTGTGGATCATTAGGTTACATTTAACCTGTACGAAGAATCACATTTCTGAAAAAGCAGATAATAGTGACAATATGTGGATGTGAGATACAATGGCTGGTGGTTAGACGTTACAAAAAGTTTGTATTGTTCTCATTAAATGCACATTTGAATAAATGAGATGTTATGAATATCTGATTAATATTAGCATAATGTACACACA
>JABJVR010000031.1:539707-593840 GCA_025773905.1 Chitala chitala
AAAAACCACAAAGGTTACCTTCTTCAGCGTTTTTCAGCCACTCAACAAACTTCTTCATCTGCTCCAGGAAGACGCTCTTGCCTTTTGGCACATGAGCGTCGCTGTACCACTTGAGGATAGCCTCTTCACTCAGGACATCCGCTGTGAGACAGACAGAGCCCAAGTGAACATGCCCGTATGGCAGACACGCCCATGGCAGCCGACATCTCTGGGGGACGGGGGCTCACCTTTATAGAGCAGAACCACAATCTTCTGGAAAGCCTTCATGAAGTGGATGTTGTCGTAGCAGTATTCCTGGATCTTGAGCAGCAGAGTAAGCTCCGACAGGCCCTGGGAGCTGAACGCTTTCAGGAGGGGGCTGTATTGCTGAAGTGACAGACAGAGGAGAAATATTCACCATTCAGACTGGCTCTGACTGCAAAGGGCAACAGCTGGTCCTTAGTGCACCAGCACATTACGACGTTTAGCGTTTACCTTCAAGTGTTTGATGGCTTGTTCTGTTACCAGCTCCTCCTTCTTGTTCCATTCCACTGAGCTCATCACACTGGTCCACACAATGCCGATCATGGTCTGCTCTGAAATATTGGTCTTTTTCATTTCCTCCTTCACGTAGGTAATGATCTAAAAGTGCACAAAGCAGACATCATGTACATTTCCATTCACTTAAACACAGTTATTTAAGCCAACAGGCATAGGAAACCTCTTGCCAAACATTCAGCTCACTGTGAAGGGGAACAATACAGCCTCATTCAGCTGAACTCCGATACAACTCAGTAGGTTTTGAACTGTATTGCAAAAGACAGAGTGAAGTTGTAACCTCCTCAAGGGCTGTGCTATGTCTCATTACTCCTCAAAGAATCTCCTGTGTATGCCGGCCTTGATGCCAAATGAGCACTTGCGGCTTTAATCAACTGGACTGATCTCAAACTTGGACAAACCAAAATCTGTGCAAAGCATTTGGTCTCTGACACACTTACTATAATAAGAAGCAAGCATCCTTCCAAATACACACGTGCACACAAGCACGTTTCATGACTGCTTAACTGAAGGTTAACCGGCTTGCTCCTATTTAAAACTGAAGTATGAGGTTTTTTTTTTTGTCTATCCAATGACAACGTAACAAAGAATGTTCCCCTTGGGCACCCGTTTCAGAAACTCAAGCACAGTGTGTTTTGAGTGACGCAAAAAAAAAAAAAAAAAAACCTTAGCGTTCCAGATGACAGAATGACAGCCAAGAAGAGGGGCTCCAAACTTACATCTTTGAAGGGGTCCCCGCGAGACATCTGCTCCTGCAGTTCCTTCTGCAGCTCCTTCCGTGCCCCGATGGACTGCTGGTTCCGGGCGAAGTCCGACAGTTCCTTCAGCCCGGCGTCCGTGAAGTACTTTGAGAAGTGCTCGCAGCTTCGCTTGTTGGCAGGGAACAGCTCCTGCACCGTCGCAATTGAGCACGTGGAGAGGCAGAGAAAAACACCTTGAGTACAATACTCTTAACTCCCAAAACCCATCCTCTTATGCTTACGAAAGCCAGGAGCAGGTTATTTGGGTCAAGGGCCTGTAAAAGGACTTCCTCAACAGCTGGAAAATGTCTTAATTTATACTTCAATTACATAATATCCCAAGGGGTGGTGGGAAAGCTACCAATATCACTACGTTCGTTTCAAATTTTTATTTATTTTTAATATGCATTGTAGTTGGAAAAGAGGAGAGCAATGAACAGATATTCCCCAGCATCTCTGAACTGGAATAATTTCAAGCATAATCATGAAATTTTCTATTACCATGCCACCTCCTTTAAGCACAATGAGGGCAATAAAATTATTGCATATTTACTCAGATTTCTAATGCCTACATGTACAATGCCTACTACATGTACATGCCAACCAAGAAGCGCAATTCTGACAAGTGTGGGAACATCACAATGTACAGACTGCAGGGTCCCTTGTGATCCATTCAACCATTTTTATTAAAGGGATGAAAGAACACAAAGTTACCATCAGACGGTTGTCCATGCCAACCTTCCGGAGGCTGGCTGCAACGGAGTTTATGTCCCTTTCATTGATCCACGATTTGAACAGCTTCACAGCAAAGGCTGCAGAAACACCTGAAAACAAAAGGGAAGGACTAGTTCAGTACAACCGAAACAAACAACTTCAGGTTAAGATGAAACAAACAGAACATGAAAAAATCGAGCTAATTTAATATGCCAGCTGAATGCCAGGAGAGCCTTTGATGTCTAGAAAGTTTTAGGACCAACCAACACATCCCGAGAGACTACAACTCCAAGCCCAAAGTGCTCACCTTCTTTGACGAGGTTCTCGTTGAACAGGCTGCTCAGAATGGAGGCGGATATGTTGCCATTGGCCAGGAGAATCCCTGTGAGCATGGCCAGTTTGTTGCGCTCCGACTCAGTGAAACCCTTCAGGAAAAGCAGCAGCTGGAGAGAGGGACACATGTGCTTGACCTGCCATTCTTGACTCAGCAATGCCATTTATATGTTGTCATAGCAATACACTGAATAAACGTCAAAGACTGGCAGGCACTCCACCTGATACAACACATCTGAAGATACTCGTGTCATCCCTCAAGGGGAGGAAGAGAAAAAAAGTTTAAGAAAAACAAAGCCTCTGAAAAGACATTCACCTTCTTGATCTCCTCTTCGAAGCCTTTCTCCAGGTACTTGTAGCGCCTGATGAGTTTGTTAAAAACCTGCAGAATAAAAAGGTGATTGATTAGTTTGTTACATGAAGGACTACATGCTTAAAGGAGAGGGGCCTTTTGTTCAACTGAGCAAATACACGAGACACCACGAGCCTATAGGTGTTGACAGGTGTGAAATGTGACTCAGACCTGAGCATACGCTTGCATGGTCTCCAGGTCCTCTTGTGCTTTAAAGAGGCAGAACTCAGTGCAGGTCATGTCGTCAGATAGTGTTCCACCTGGGGCTGGGAGACCACAAAATTACAGTGGAAAATTATACATACATTTGAAAAACCGTTATGGTAATTTTTGTCTAGAAAATTCTGTGCCACAATAGAAGCACTGGTACTTACCCAGCATTCCGCCAGCCACCAGGATGTCAAAAAGTGTTTCTGCATAGCGACGGTAGTCGAGCTTGGCACCAGAGGCATCAAGGAACTTTGCTACCGCTTCCAAATCAGTGCCAGTTTGATTCAGACCTTGTACAATGCTTTCCTGAAACTGTGTAGGGTCAAATCTCTCCTTTTCATCTGTAGAACAGAATACATTTTTATCACAAACAAAAAATCATTTAATAACAGGAAGGGAATTTACACAGTGCACGTCTCCAAATGGTGCAACATTGACTGTCCTTTAGCACTACAACAGACCAACAACTGAAAACCTATTTTAAAATAAAGTAAGCAACACATACCTCTTTTTCTCGTTTTAAAACGCTGGCCTGTTAGCGTTGGCTTTTGCTGCTTTTGATTACTCATAAAAGACACCTTGTAACAGAGAAGAGTAGGACAGAGTCAATATACAGAAACGAGCTAAACGACAAAGTAACAATGACGTAATATAATTGTTATATGATCTTGAAAGAGGAAACTACCGTGCCAGCACTAAATACTATAAAGGCAGAGTGGGCCATTAAGCACCAGGGGGCAACAGTCACCACCGTGCTGACATTAAACCCATATTAGATCCCTTAAATATTAAAGTTAGAAGGGATTTACTTCGGGCTGTCAAAGTAGTGCCTAACGCCCCACTGTACCCTCGTAAATGAAGTCCATACAGCCATAATACTGATGTACTAAATGTTCTTAATATACTTTCACTAAATAAACAACTGAAAAATCAATACAGGAAATATTAAATCTCAAAAGAACGGTTTGGCATCCTGTTACACGATTACACATTGAAAGTGATACGAGTAAACTGTAAAACAGTAAAAGTGACTTGATGAAAAAAAAATCGAGAAAAGTAGCCTGAGCTCAAGGCCACGGAGTACAAAAGTCGGCCGGAATGAGCGTGTTCCTCGCACGCTGTCGCCAAAACCAGACACATTTACAGAAATTTAGACTTCAAAAACCAAAAAATTAAGAGATCCTTATTTTAAAATCAAAAGGAACTTCAACAGGTGTTTCTATATTTATTTATTCCACACAAAGAAGGCTACATCAACGGTTAATATATCTTGTGGATGAAAAACATAAATACAGGTAGCAAAAGTGTAAATATAAATATACACTGAACCTAGTATATCTCAGTATTTGGTCCTTGAATGTAGGTTTTTACTTCATACCCGGAACAGAGGCATGCGAAACAAAGCAAGACGGGCTTGGGCTAGGCCTAACACTAACACGCAAATCGCCATACGTAACACACACATTTAAATAATCTGGCGATTCATTAACTCTGCGTATTACAACGATTATAAATGGATCGACTAGATAAGAACATCAAGAAAAAAAAATAGATTACGACAGTAAATACATCCACAAAGACGGATTAGCCGTTTGGCTAGGCCACGAAGTTAAAAGGCTCAGTACTTGTCAGGACGGTACATACTTAAAATTGTTCCTAAATATATTACAATAAATTTGTGTAACCCAAACGCGAGCCTGGGGACGGCTTTGCCCAGACCCACAAATAAAAAAAAAACATGAAAACGAAGCTCTTACCGAAATAAATGCAGATCAAAAATAGGAGGACCTAGACTGCGACACGGTTCAAAATTTCAACCCCAACAATGTGTGTTTTTTTTTTCCTCCTACAATAAAATGTAGCCGAGTGCGGCGGCGCAAACCCGATAAACTCGGGTCCTTACATTTGTGTAGGGGGGTACTAATTTTACCTAACAAATAACCAATAAAGAACAACAAAACAAAAACGAATATAAATACATAAAAACAATATAGAAAATAAATATGTATTATAATATAGGTTTTTGACATTTATTGCTTTTTTATGGGCATTTTTTTGGTATATATGTTTGTTAATCCCCCCCTTGTGATTATTATAAGTGTCAAATCCGCATGGTCTCTTTGTGACGTTGGCAACCATTGTAAGGCGGAGGGTTTATAGTTAAACATGGGGGTTACGTGTATTGTCGGTATTTTCTGGCCTTGAAAATTTAACAGACATTTCCTGTTTGCAATTATGTAAGCAGATAGATTTATCTATTCATCATGTTAACTTGCATGACTTTTAATAGCTCCCCTTTTAATCGGTAAACCTGCCGTAATGGAAATGTTTTATTTATTTTAAGAATACACACTCTTATAGTCTAAAAAAATTCATACATCGGATGTGCTTATGGATAACATACAGTATATATTTTATCGCCCGGCCAATTTAACTGTTCAGCATAGTATCAGCGCTGGGTTTGAGTCACTTTAATGTGTTTGTGTGCCGTAGAAATTACGTCACGCTGTGGAATTTCTCATAAACAGGAGTTCTGCACCGCTCCTGCTCACAGTGAAAATATGTCAATGCGCTACTAACTTTATATGTATGAATAACGTACTGTGTATTTTCACAAGTAATGCAACATCCAGTACTCCATAGCATCCTAAATACTATATGAGGAAACCTTAAATAAATAAAAAAAAATCTGAAAACAGGTGACACTTGTAGCACGCACACACTTATGTATTTATTTATTTGCAGATTTAGTCTTTCAGGATGCCAGTTAAATCAAAATGACCGTGAGCCGAAGCACTCTTTTTTTTTTACATTCACAGAAAAAAGTGCTCCTCTTCCGAGCTGCAGGTGGACACTACATCAACTTCGTACAACGTAATATATTAGGAGTTCACTAAACTGCGGCGAATAATGTCTTGACAATATATTGCGCGTTTCTAACGCTTAACCCCACCCTTGATTGCAACACGGGGCTGACGTCGTATCTTCGTCATCCTGTATTCACCTTGTCAGAGAACGCCAACTGTCATCGTCCGTGTCAGGTTGACGGCACAGGCACAGTAGTACCGTACTTGCTTGCTGCAGTCTGTCCATGGACATAGACAGAACATCCCCATGCCGGTGTCAGGCCTGCATTTCAACAGTTGCTTTGAAATTGCGTAGGCTCTGAATGGATTTGTAGAACTTTTTAAAATTAATAATTTAAACTCTCGATTTTTTTGTCCATAATTTTTAACATAAACTACAATACGATTTTATTTACACATTATAAATGATTAATTACAAAAATGAACCCCTTACCTCAATTCCATTAGATCTAAACAAGCATAACTCTGACACACTGGTAAATTATACTGAGTTACTGACAGATTTTACATGTTAAATAATAAGTCTGTATTTTGTCAACATATTAACCCAACAATTTTTATAGTTACCATAGTCAGTACTGACCCTAATACAACTACTAATTCTACTAGTACTAGTACAATTACTACTACTACTACTAATAATAATAATAATAATAATAATAATAATAATAATAATAATAATAATAATGTGTTCCTTAGTATTTCATCTTCAAATTCTCTTCCAGTACAATTCAGCCATTGCAATGAAAGCAACACACCATGCTGCTTTTGTGTTAAGGCCAGTAATTAATGATAGAAATGCTGACTCCTCATGTGGTTTGAGTGTTGGAAAAGCTGGAGCCTCTTTTTTGAGAACCGCTGCATAAAGAGGCTTTCCATCTTGTAAATGAGACTCGGCTTTGTAACATATCCGCCCAGCCAGTGAAAGCCTTCAAAGTTACAGTCTGGTGGACATAACAGAATTTTTTATGTTTAATTTTTTTTTTTGCCGAGAGTGTGATCTGTATCAACCCAAAATTGTTATTGTGCTGGGTGTTGTGCTGTTTACAGATTTTTTCTTTTTCTTTGAATAAAGATATTCACCCAGGTTAGATTTAGCTCAGACGACTTAAGAGAGTGGCATGTTGTGAAGACAACGTAAGAAACCTGATGTGTAACAGATGCGTACTCGCTTAGATCATAGAACTGGCATGCAACAATGAAAAATTCATCAGTGTGGATTCAGCCTCATGAAATAATGATAAAGAATCCATTATATATCTCATAAAATACTGAAACCACTCAGGGATTATTGCTGTTGAAAGAATCCATTTGACTGGTAACATAAAGTGTGGTTTTAACAGAATCAAAGCAAACAACAAACCCGTGGTCTTTTCAAGGTTTTAAAAGTTTGAAATGAGTAACTTGTTGATGAACTTGAAATGTTGTCAGCTGGTTTGGGGTTTACTGTTATTTTTTAGCTATTCACACTTTTATATAGAGTTGGTTTCACAGTTATATAAAGTCCTATTTGATTTTTATTTTATTTTAATTTGTATTTTATTTATTTTGAGATGTCATATCTGGCACGTTATGGATAAATCCTCTTATGAGTTCTTGGTCCTTCAAATGTTATTGGTTTATTCTGGCTAATCAGGATATAGACGGTGGCCTATGACCCAAGGCACACAGAAATGCTTAAAAAAAAAAGGGAAGAGAGGAGGTCTGGTTTATGTTTGATGAGAAGAATATCTGTGAGTGTGAAAATACAGAGTATTTGTTTCCCTTAAAATTGAAATAACTAAAATAATGAAGGGCCTATGTTAAATGGCTTACAGTGGCCTAAAGACCATGTTGTAAAATTCAGTCATGAACACCTGTAAAAATGCTGATTTAAACTGTAAAGGGAGCAATTCATAAAAGTGTCTGTTAAATATATATATATATATATATATACACACACACACACACTAGTACTTTATTAATCCCAGAGGAAAAATTACTGCTCTGCATTTAACCCATCCCCTGGGGGGAGCAGCAGGCAGCCTGCCACACACTGCATCTGGGTAGCTAGAATTTGAGTTTCTTGCTCAAGCACACACCTGGCTGGGTTAGGAATGAAGCCGGGAGACTTCTGCATCCCAGCTTGAGGTTCTACCCATTGAGCCACCAGGCCATGGTTTTATACATAATAATAAAAATAATAACAACAACAATAATAATAATATTGTTGTTGCAATTATGTCCCTTGCAACCAAGTGCCAAACTGTGGAGACAATTCATTGTGTCACCTGTCCAAATTAAATTTTGTTTTATGTGTTAATTGTGCATAAATTAGACCTGCGATCATAATGCATGAACCCAATGACATCTCTTACTTCAGGGCATATCCAAATTGTGGTTGAGATGGAATGTCTGCAAGCCCCTACTGGCTCACTGGCTCCACATAAACTGTGACAGCATTTTACAAAACTAATATTACTGCATATGCCCACTTAATCCATGTCTTGTCAGTGGAGAAACATCAGCTTTTCTTCTGCTATAGCAGCAGGTTATAAAGTGTTTTTAACTTTTTAAAAACTAAGATATTTTAGGTGGGCTGAGAAGTATGTAGGGGCTAAACCTCTGTACTTAATACCAGAAGCATCACTGTAAATGTGAAGACAGTGCCTGTCCTTTGACAGCCAGGTGCCCTCATCACATATATAACCAGGGCTGGCAACTTCATCTCCTAAATGTGTTCTAAGAGTACATGGTACACTTTCTAACCATACCTTTTACACACAGACAAAGGTCTACATTATAGGTTATTCTTTGGGTTTTAAATTAGTTAGCCACGTAGCCCTCCGCAGTGCCACGATGGGACTTGATTCACTTTAGAGTTTGACATCAGTGTTGGTCAGAGTCTTCCAAAGGACAGTGGGCTTGAAAAGAAGTCAAGCCGATCAACAATGACTTTACATCTTAATTCAACTGAGTTGTTTTTTTTATTGTTTTTTTCTCGACATTAACACCTCTTGGTTTATTTTTGATCATTTATACATAAAGTTACAGATTACAGATTATCTGCAGTTTATTCATTATTTACGAATAAACTGCAGACATGATTTCTAACATAAAAATATTTTAGTTCTGTCACATTTAAGATAAATCCTGGCTATAGATAACCACAGAATGTTTGTTTTTCAGGAAACAGATTTTTGTTCACACATTTAACTCATCAAAGTAAAGTGTATACAATAGTATCAAATCATGCAATTTTGCTGATTAAATGCTAAGCAAAATATATATGTGTGTAGTTATGTATTGATATGTAGTATCAATATACTGTATATACAATATATATTGTATATATATTGATACTATAAAACGGAGATTTATGTATTTAAAATATGCCCGTTTATAAAAGCCACATCTTACATTGGATTTTAAATGTAAAGAATGTATGTATAGAACAGTATACAGATAATACAGCACAGGTGAACCAAAGAAGGAACGTCAACCTTCTTAGATGTTAATGGACCATGGCTGGACAGGCTCATCTGTTTTGCTGATTTCAACCTGGAAGAAAATATTCAGCAAAACACATTTACCCACACAAATTAGAAGCATTAAACAGACAATGGTTTGATTTTTTTCACCTAGAGGAACTACAGATAGAAATTAGGTTTTCTGCTAAGGACTGACTTGTACCATCTGGGTGAAGGGTGTAGAGCAGGCCAGGAATGTCCTCTCTGGAGTGGCGGGGCTGTCCAGGGGAAAGGGCCCGCTGAGCCCCGCTTCACTTCGCGAGGTAGCCACCGCGTCCTTAATGGCGAAGAACACAGAGCTTCCCAGAGCCAGCGATGGTTCACCAATGCCCTGAAGGCATAAAAAAACTCGCATTAGGCTGCCAGTCCTTTGAAGCTTCCTTCATCTTTGTGGCCCTTCGCTTAGCCCTGTGAATTATCTTCCACTGGTCACACAACAGCTGTGAGCACTGAATTATAGTGAACCCGAAGGGGCCAAGAGACATCACTGAGCCAGACATGCAGGTACACAAAGCCACCCATGCCGACCTTGGACGAGTAGATGGCATGTGGGTTGCCGGATCCTGCCAGCAGGTGGACGTTGAATGTGAGGGGAACGTCGCATACGGCCGGGATCTTATACTGGCCAGGACCACGGGTGAGGAGAACCCCGGTGGGGGAGAACTTTAGCTCCTCCATGCTAAAGAGTCCCACGCCCTGAATAAAAGCTCCCTCGATCTGAATGGAAGTTTGTCCCAAATTAATTCCTCACTTCTGGAAAGTTCTCCAAGCATATACTGACATATTTACATTGTGGGATATCTGTTTTATTGGAAAATATGTATTACGTGTACAGGTGACTTATACTTTATAGAAGATATAGTAGCATGCTGTCCTTAAAATTCATTACATTTGATCAGTAAAAAAGTTATCTACTGTATATGACACTGAGAAAGAAAAACTATATATGTTAATAGTAAAGGTAAAAGATTTTCTGCAGACATTCAGTTTGTAAAGAGTTCTAAGAATCACAATAAGCAGTGAGTTCGTTTCCACCTTCAGTGGAGCTGTACCTGACCAATGTCAATGGAAGGATTGATACTTCTTCCAACATCCATGACTACGTCCGTCCTGATTGTCTGAACGTATTAAGAACAAATATAAGAGAAACAATGACGTAGGCTTTACTTTGTATTGTTGCTGTTATTCCTAAACTGTGAAATGCAGGACTGTGTTAGGGTTTTGCAGTGCTACCTTGTAGTCTCCAGTAAGGCAGTCTACCTCCACCTCACTGCAGCAGACTCCAAAGGTAAAGTAGGCGTATGGCTGTCCCTCCTGCTTCTCCCAGTCCATGTACAAATCATGGCCCCTGCACAGTTCATACAATGACAAGAGGAAGGCTTTTTTTATACAAAACATCAGACTAAAAGCCAGGCTACCTATAATGTCCAGTAGCAGAGAGACTGATCCTCTTCAGAAAAGCTGTCATGATCTGGGACGGAGAGACGAGAGAAATATTAATATTCAGCAGAGGCATGTGCAGAAGACCGAAAACAGTTTTTGCTCATATGCTTTAGGGCATCTGGCTATAAAGTCTCCCTGGGTTCACGCAGTCTTGTTTCCATACCCATTTCTGCCAGGTGCCACCTGGGTTCTCTTGCATTACTGGCTCCAGTCTCTTACGGAGGGTCTGACAAGCATCCTGGATGATAGGGTAAGTATCTTGAGTCAGCTACAGTGAACCCCCAAAGACTTGCTTATATATTCTTATATATTCATTGTATTACTATTGTAGGTATTGTAGGTATTGTATTGATGTGGCTTTATTCTTTTCCTTTCTTGTCAAGGAAATTGCAGCTGTAACAAGCAAAAGCTATTTTCAACTGAGATTAATAAAGTTCTTTGAATCTTGAATAGCCATGGCTCTCTGGGTGCCAAATATGCCACTCACACAAACAGCTAAAGCTAGGCACCTTCTGTAGTCTGCGTTACCTTCACTGCCATCCCGTTACAATCAGTCCCGAAGGAACCTGCAGACGGGCACGTGTTAGGCACGCTGCTGGTGCTGGTCTCTGTGATATGTATCAGTGATGCTGGGATGCCAAGCTCTCTGCTCGCCACCTGCCGAAAAACATCACGTGAATAAAACAGCAGAGGATAGGAAAGGGGTACACATGCTAGAATTTACATAATTAAACTTTCACCACGGTTGCGTGGTTTCCCTTGAGCTCAGAGCTGTGTTTGGGTCAGCGGAAGTGGCGGTACCTGCTGCATTTTCGTGTGGATCCCTTGGCCCATCTCGATTCCACCATGAGTCACCAGCACTGATCCGTCTTTGTAGATGTGAACCAGAGCTGCGGCCTTCCAGCACAGATTCGACACACCAGGTTCATAGGGCACAGCATTCATTCAGGCAAAAATTTCAAAAGCGTTCTTGTAAGAGTAGACACAGCAGTAATAAGACACAGAATGAACAATGACCTGATTCAGGAAGGCAGTGGAAAAGGCAATGCCGTACTTAATGGGGACAACAGCAATACCCCTTTTCTTCCAGCGACTGGCCGTGTTGAACTGGCCAATGGCATTGCGCCGACTGAGGTAGTCTGATTTCAGTATGCACTCGTCCCAGGATCGGAGCAGATTGTGTGCGTCAAAGGCTTGCTTGTAGGGGGTCAGTGAAGGCCCCCTATACATATTAGTCTCTCGTATCTGATAAAAAGGTGTGAGAAGAGGAAGTTTACCAATGCAGCAAGATTACTGATAATGGTCAACATGCTTGCTGTCACATGTTAGTTAAACATGCTAATAGCCTCCATAAAGGTAAATTAATCATTTCTCTTCTGTATCTTATTGTTTTATCAGTGCAGGATTTTATTTTGTTTGTGTTCTGTCATCCCCGTTAACATGCCCAACTAAGACCCTTAAGAACTAAATTATTTACCTCCTCTGGTGTTCGTCCCAACCTCATTGCCACATCATTAACTATGTTTTCTGTCACAAAAACACTCTGGGGCACACCAAAGCCCCGGAACGCCGTGTTGGAGGGCAAGTTAGTCTTGCAGGCCACAGATCGTGCCCTCATGTTGGGTATATTATAGGCATTGTCTATATGTTGGAGCCCCTTCTCTAAAACCTTATAAACATAAAAATTGTGGGAAAAGAATTTAGTTTCCTTATTGTTCTCTTAAATTTGTAGTTGTAAAGCACTTTGGACAACAGAGTTGTAGTTACACATGCTATATAAATAAATTGACCTTGACCTTGAAGACCACCAGCTATGCTAAATTCAGCAAAGCAAATGAATTTGTTTTTACTGAAAGACATCCAGTGTGTTAGGAATACTATGACATAAGGGCACAGTTCAAACAGGACACTTACCAAAATAGAACTATCTGCAGTGTTGCCAGCATTAGCATAATAATGAATATCTGCAGAAATTATCCTCCCATCGTTCATAAAGCCCACCTGGGGATACAGGAACACAAGGATATCCCAATCAAAACCCACAAGGTTAATTTCTTTAACCAAGAGAAGCACTAATTAAAAGGTGAAATTACATTGTTGCCTAGAGTAACTGCTGCTTATACCCAAAATGGTTGGCTGTATCCGCAAGATTTTTACAGAGGAAACTAACTCTCTACAAAGTAATAAAACTGCATTCTTTAGCACATATTTGAATGTGCAACCGTCGGGGTGCTCTTCCACTTCCCACACTCTCAGACACGTCATCCATGCCCATAATTTTTCACGCACAGACCAACAACCTCTAATTATTACAACTACACTTGCAATGTCACAATTTTCCTTTTAACTACTGGATTTCTTCTGATTATAAAAATTTGTGTCTTCATCCTTTATGACATTTTTTAAATAAACACTAAAGACACTAAGTGACTAAATATGACTCACCATTAACGGTTAGTCTTGCATGTTATATGTCAAGCAGTCATTATCTTAACCGCTTAGTCCTGGTGAGAGTCACAGGGAAGCCTGGAGCCCATCCCAGAGCACATAGGGTGCAGGGCAGGGGACACCAACACACCACAGGGCACACACACAACAGACAATTCAGACACACCAATCAACCTAACCTGCATGTCTTTGAACTGTGGGAGGAAACTGGAGCACCCAGCAAATACCCACTAAGCACAGGGAGAACATGCAAACTCCACACACAGACCCAAGGTGGGAATTGAACCCCAGGCCTGGTGGTGCATGGTGACAGCACTAACCACCGCACCACCTTCATGGTACATGTGCTTTGATTTAATAAAAAAATCAATGAAGGATTTTTTTTTTGACAAAACATCACATAGTTAAATGTACAGTATTTCCTGGTTATATGTGAAAAAGCCACATGTAACATCTGTACACCCACCTTGTATTTTGCCAAGAAGGGATTGCGCCCCCCTGTGATCAACATGTCCTCCCCCCTCTCTAGTACACATCTCACTGCCCGCCCTGTCCTGTACACACAGAGAGATGGAGCTGTCACCTGGGCACACATGTACACAAGACAAATAAAGTCATGTAAGGAGAATATTGCATGTCTGCTTCTGTGGTGGGTGTTGAACAGCAGATACCCAGGTAGGGACACACATGAGTTTTCAAAGCACTAGCCTTATCAGTGTTACATCAATAGAGAACACCACACTGGTCCAAATTGTTCAACTTCCTCACGTTTCATTTTAAAGGCTCTGTAACATGTCTACACTGCCAGGTAATGTATATGCATTTTAAGTCCATGGGGCATAAAGCATATTCTTAAAATTCCAAGATGTTATAAAACCTGTTTATGGTGATAATTATCTTATTTATTTATCTTGTATTACTTCAGAATGCAGTCGTCTTATAAAACTTTATAAAACAAAGCCTTTTTTATGATGTTTAATTACCCAAATATTGGGATGAGCGGCTATATGTTGTGTAAGATCGCCCCTGGGTTTTTTGGACCTGTTTATGGTAATTCACAGATTCAGACTGAAAGTGGTGACGTACTTCCACGCGGCCACGGCAGCGATGCATGCTAGCATGGAGGTTTTCGTGACCTTTCCTCCGAAAGCGCCGCCAATTCTTTTTACGTGGCAGGAGACCCTATTGGAAGGTATGCCCAAAGTTTGTGCAACCATCTCCTACAGTGAAGAACAGAAAGAGCACAAAGCAAAACAGTGACAAAGTCCTCTCAGCATTCTGAGGGGCACTCTTTTTCTTTTTATGAACCAATACAATTTCTTTTTTCTGGACCTTGCACAAGGCACTTAGCAACATTTAACATTGCAGACCATACAGACAATGCAGTGCCAGAGATGAAAGGTACAGTGTTTTGAAGAGCTCATAATGCTGACCTGGGTGAGTGTGGGATGTTGACAGGACACATAAACCTTCATCTCCTTCTCCTCCCCAGAAGGGACTACCAACATGCTCTGTGTTTCCATATAAAAATGATCCTGTCCCCCAACCCGAATCTCTCCTAATGAACAAGAAAAGAAAAATCTAGGTCCATATTTAGCTCCATTACTGGTGTATTTATCAGCAAAATATTTTACCGGAGCAATTCAGGTTAAGAACCTGCTCAAAGGTTCTACAGAAAACACGTCCTAACAGCTAGCATTGAGCTTAGCTTGCAATTTTATTTGTTTGACTTTTAAAAGCTTTGCTCAGTTCAATTTAAGTATAGTGTAAAACGAAATTAGGAAATTTCATATTATAGTTTTTTCTCCTTAGCCTTCAAGTGACCTTTCGTTCTTTTCAGTTGAATAATAGTTCACTTAAAATATCTCACACTCGAAACATGAAAACTTATTTGCTTGTGCTGGAAAAAATGTTACAACATTGCTTCTGGAATGTTGAATATTATAAAACATTTTCTGTGTTAGCAAAAAAAAAAAAACGTACCTTCAAACACTTGATCAGCCTTTTCAAAGCCCTCAGTCACATTGCCTCTTTTTAGTTCCCTTTGTGGCTCAAAGAAAGACTTTTTCTCAATTGCTTCCTACGATTCCAATAAATAGAAGAATTCACTGCAATTATTACTACGTTTCCAGCCAGTTAAACCACTATGCTTTAACCCTTAAACCAGGTAGTATTATGACTACAGCTCAGGTAATTTTTTGAAAACATGATATGAAGCCTCTGTGACATCTGACCTCTGCGGTGAACACACAGCCTGGCAGGTCCTCATAAGTAATCTTCACAGCTGCCGCTCCTTGTTTCGCTTGATGCCTGGTGTCTGCGACAACAGCACACACCATCTGACCTACACAAGTCACCTGAGTAACAGACAGGTAGGTAAGACCTGTTATTTGTTAACATACCACACTAACCACAACCCAAAATGCCTGTTTGTGGAACCATGAGAATCACATTTCCCAGGCACATCAAAAAGCATAGTGCAAAAATATATCAGAAAATATATGACAAGATCTTCCAACTTCTGAGCTTAAGGAAAAAGATATGAAAATGTATTTATTGTCTATTAAGTCAATGAAGTGATGCACTAGTAAAATTGGTCTTCTTGATGACACCAAGACAACAGAAAATGTATATAGAGAAAGTGAGCCACATTGTATAGAAAGAAAATTCACATGAGGTGGGTGCTTGCAAAAAAATGTACAAATTTATGTGATGGAAAATACTTCACCACATGTTCAGCTAGAAGGTCCTCATTGTCACCAAAAGAGCAAAACGTCTTGCCCGGAATGTCTTTGGCCGTGATGACATCTGCTACCCCAGGTAGTTTCAGAGCATCAGTGATGTCTATGTTGCTGTTTTGAGAAAGCACATGAAGAAAAAGTCAACCTCAATCGGTTAAATTTATAATTTTGGTCTTAATTTTCTGCCTCATAATTTAGGTAATTAAATGTGACACTCCAGTGTAAAAGTTTAAAGAAGAATAAGTCACATGATAACTACAACCCAACTTCTAGAGTTACAGGTGTAGAACATGTACAAGTTAAGGATATAAAAGCTAGAACACAGGACAAAACACAAACATGTTTTGGGATTTTATCAAGTAAAGAAAAAGGAGCCCATCGCTGACATGATCTTGGCATGTGGCCGTGTGCTGGTGATGAGGACAAGGGACAGCTCCCCCTCGGTCTTGGGTATGTCATTGCAATACATGGCTTCTCCAGTGGCCTGGCTGATGGCAGAGCAGTGCATGATGGGTCGTCCTACAGGGTCATGAGAGGGCTGGTCCTCTGCCACTCTCTGAAAAACGCACATTTTGCTGAGAATGTTATTAAGTAGGACGTTCAGAAATGGGTTATATGTGGTAAATTTTTTAAACCTGGAATTCCTGAGAACTGTGTTGAAGCTGTTTAGGCAGAGGGTCTATGGCACTGGTCACTTCCATGGGCAGGTCCACCTTGATTACATTCTATAAAGTTTCATGCAATCCAGTATATAATGATGCTTCTCAGCACAAATTTATATGTACTGGATGATTATAATTTATATTCAATAAAAAGAGACATTTAAAAAGTAATGGTGAAGTGAATATACTCTAAATTTCCAGTTGATTATCTGCAGTAGGTGCAGTTATGTATAGTCAAAATCGATGCATTCAATCATTCATACATATTGATGTGTACCATTTCCCTGAGCTTCTGTTGTATCTGCAGGTTGAACCTGAAGAAAAGGCTGAGGACCAGAGCCCTGCGGAACTCCACCTTCCCACCAGGGGCTGAGGATGAGAGAGGAATCTCATCTAGAAGCAGCCTGTAGGCACGGTTCAGTGTCTCCTCATTCCAGGCCCTGCATCAGGAGAACCAATCAAATATAAAGGCTTACAAATTTCTGTACAAAACCTACAAGTGCTGAGCTCAGCTAAATACCTTTAATGCAAGGCCTGTATAAAGACATAACAGCTGAGTGTCTGCTAGTAATCGTACCGCCCTATGATCTCCTGGCATGTCTGAATGGCACACACGGTACAGGGACCCACGCCTCCATAGAAGACAGCTAGATCCTCCACCATATTGGTGCCCTTGGTAAACTTGACCCGCATCGCTGAGGTTACGGTTGCCAGGGCATTCTCCTTGCGTGGGGCATGGCGCAGTGCTTGCACGTATTCCCACTAAGAGGTGAGTGCACAGATACATGCAAGAGCTCAGTAAAGCAACCTATTCATTCCTCTCTTCTCACCTTTGGTCATTCAGAAGAGACTCATCCAATTGTTTTCACCTATGCCTTCCATTGCTGTTGTAGTCAATTAAAAGCCTATTTTTCTTTTGTACTGACGTACAAAAGACACATTGACTTAATTCCTTAAAATTCTTTAAAATCTTAATTAAACAAAATCATTAATTTCGTTTTAATTAAACAAAAATCTGCACACATGACAGATGGTGTACTGCTTCTTCTTAATGTGCCATCTGTGTTTAACACAGCTATGTATTTGGAAAAATTACAGAATAAATCAGTTAATAAATCTTACTTGTTTGGACACCGGAATAAAAACCGAGAGGACAATCTCCTCCGTTTTCAGAGAGGTTTTTCCAAAGCCAACAAAGAAATCTTGATTTACTGGGACCTGCCTTTCACTTCCTGTTGGATCAATAGTTAGTCAGTCAGTTATCTTCTAAACCACTTATCCTGTTAAGGGTCATGGGAAAGCCTGAAGTCCATCCCAGAACACATAGGGCACAGGGCAGGGGACACCTGGGGGGGGGTGCCAACCCACCACAGGGCACACACAGACACACACAATGGGCAATTTGGAAACACAAATCAACCTAAATTGCATGTCTTGGTAGAGAAAACCCTCCAAGCACAGGGAGAACATGCAAACTCCATGCACACAAACCCAAAGCAGGAACTGAACCCCAGGCCTGGAAGTGCCTAATCACCACGCCACCATGCCACCGGGATAGATAGGGTACATATTATATATCATAAGAAAGCCTTCACTCAGCTGCTGAGCTTGTATTTGTTGCATTTCATATACGTGCACTGAAAAATCTATGAAGACAATGAACCTTGAGCTGTAGATGGAGACAGACAGACAGTTCACACAGTGGAGCTGGTCATGTTGTTACAGCCGTTTTGCAGGTGCACGCTCAAGAACAGAGCCACATGGTTACTTACCTGTGGACACGACAGTTAGGGAGCACTGTCCAGCAGCAAGGATGGGGTTCAGATCTGAGACAGGGGAGGCGCTGACCACATGACCTCCAAAAGACTGACATGGGTGACATGCATGAAAATGCGCAAAAAACAGGCAATAACAGCAGTGATGCACATGCAAACACAATCACAAACGTGTGACTTTCATTGGAAAAAAGTGTTGCCAACAGGACAGTTAGCTAATGCACAATGGACATGAATATAAAATATCCGTAAACCTAATTCGGCCTATTCATTAGGGCCTCACGCCATCGCCTATACGTGGCTGATCTCTGGCCAAAAAGGGTGGGGAAAGACTGACAGACACATTGCAGATCTGCTGTCCTCCGAGGTTCCCCAGATGCTGAAGCAGAGCCCTGTGTGTTTCAGTCTTCTCCTGAGGGAGCTCTGACACCAGCTCTTGCAGAACAGCTGTCACCTTAGAGAGGCTGCAGCCAGCACCAACGTGCACACCTGTGCAAGAAGAACAAAGCAAACCATCTGACTCATCTGTCCAACAAGTTACATAACCTGTCATTCTGCTGGAGTGTACTTTTTACAAGGACGTGTCTCAGCAACACCTGACACTCCCCATAAAGCTGAATCAGTAAGGATGGCAAGAACACCCATCAACAAACAGCGTTTGTCAAATGGCTGAAGGCAGCAGTAATGCTGCACATTCTGCTATCAGTGCTGTAATACCTACAAACCAGTAGGAGGCAGTAGTGTAATTCACAGGTACAAGCACGGTACTGGTGGTGTGGCCTGCATACGTACCCTGTGAGGTTCTCTTCACCTCATACAGTTCTGCAACCCATACAGGTGATATGAACAAAGGGTGCACGACACCTCTGAATTTGACGTCTGGACCTTCATGGCAGAGAGACAACACATATTTTAACTGCTTATTTAAAATAAGGTTTCAAGAGCGTTGTGCAACAGAGTTTAATGAGCAGGGGTTTGACGTAAGTATTGTACAGGTATGCAAGTGTGGCAAATAACTAAATAAAGCCAAAACGTGAAGTGGTTTACTAACAGGCAAGCATTACATATGTAACAAGCTACAGAACCTCCCTTTATTTTAATATTATGTTCAGACTTACTTAGGAATGAAAATGTAATCTATGACCATTACAGTATCAGTCAGTAACCAAACATGAACTATGTCAACATGTCACTGGTAAAAGGTGAACTTTGCACAACCAGGATGGTCTTGCAGCTTGTCGGTGTAGTAAGCAGCACAGCAGAGGTTCACCAATGCTGGTGTTTCCCATGATAAGGGGGGCTTCAGGATGGCTGGCCTTCAATTGGATTAACTCCTCCAAGGTCACCGGGGACACCCAGACACTTCGCTGTCCATAGAACCACTGTGTCTTCTGGTGCTGAGCCTCGGCTAGTCTCTGTCAGAGACAGGGAGGGGGCAGGGGAAGGTGAATGGGTGACTGGTGTGGGTCATTGACATTTAGTCTGCTCTGTGTTAGCACTCACAGGCATGACACAGCAACTTTCATACTGAAAAGCCACATAGCGCTCGATGTTTCATAACATGCAGCTTTGGTGATAAGTTAGCAGTCATGCCTTACAATGAGCTCGGGGGGGAAGATCAGCTCTTGTGTGGGGTCCAAGGGAAGCGGGAGGCCCTCCTTGCTGAACACATCAGTCACCTCCTGAATAGAGAGAACAGTCAGGAGTACCTTGGTTGTATTTGAAGAAGCAGTGAAATGAAAATCGAGTCAAATGTACACAAATCCAAACAACATGGGACCTGTATAAAAAACGGTCTGAGGACATGAAAGGACCGACCCTCATTTTTAATCCAAAAGCATTTATTTGTTACAGTAAAGTCAAACCTTGATTCCACTGTGATGTTCAGGATTACTTTGTTCAGCATTATTTTTTGATGTGACAAGTTTAAGATTAAGGTGGACCAACAGTAGTGCTTGTGTGTAGCCAGGCCCCTTCATTTTGTTATTGTCCTGTCTTATAGTAACCTTGTCTCATTTCCTCGTTCCCTCATTTGTCTTTGAGTGTGTGCAGTGTGTGCACCTGTGTCTCTTCTATTTGACACTATTTAGGGTTGGTGTTCTTACTTTGCCTGGTACTGAAGTCACCTGGCCTTACTCTTTCCTCTTGTGGTTCTTTGGCAGTCCCTTTATGTTTGCATCATGGCTTTCCTACATCTCTGTGCCTGTTTTGCCCTGGTTGGTGACACCTCCTTGTGCTTATTATTGGTACATTCCCCTTTTTGCCTTTGTAGTTTTGTACTGTTTTTGGTCAGTGGTTTTGCTTCTAGCTTTTCATTAAAAGTAAGTTGACCTACCCTGCCTTTTTGTCTATTGCCCTTTGTTGGTGCATAACGTGACATTCCAAATGAAATAACACAAGTGTAATATGCACTTACACTGTTTATGCTGTCATTGAACTCCTCTGAGTTAAAATCACACTTCGCTTTGCCATTACAGCAGTTGGATTCCTAGGAAGCAACAAAACAGCACATTTTTTTAAAATAATGTATAATCTCAGCAAAAATATATTAACTATAAAAGTAATCATTCATGGAAATGTGAAAAGAAGAGTGCAATATCTTGGCAGCTACATGGTGTAGTGCACATTTGAGTTTTACAAAGTATACCATGTTAAGAACTGGTACAATGTGCAAGAGATGTTTGATAACACTGCATTTAATGAAAAGAAAGCCTATTTTTGTATCTTGACCATTAAAGGTGACAGGTGAGTGGTTTTGGATGTATTTCCTCTAAAAATGCCTCAGACCCAACAGGCAACTTTTCAGTTTGCTAAAAAATTATTCTAGGGTTTTAGCTTTTGACTCGAATTTTAACCCTAAATTCCCCTAAATTGACATCTTACAATTTTATGTTACACTGTAAATTGGGTTACACAAGTATGACTGTGTTATGCAGGAAATTATTTTAAAAATTAGCACATGTATCCATGATCATGTAAAAAAAACATATGTTAAGTACAATCAGTTATTTGGCCAGGATAAGCAGCTGGAAACTGGAAGGACATTGGTTTATAAAGCAGGTTATCAGTTCACATCCTAGGAGTCTTAAGAAAGACATCTTATCTCAGGTATTCTAATAAATTATCCTACCACACTAACTGGTAAAGCCACTTGAACAGAAGGACTAACATGCACATAATCTCTACTGTCAGCCAGTTGGATGTAATATAAAAGATCTTCATTATAAAAATTATTATTAACATGGTACCAACAGCTGTGTTGTACTAGTCTCACTTACCCTGCAGAACATCTTGCAGCCGTCAATAATAGGACGATACCCAGTGCAACGGCACAAGTTTCCTGGAAGCAAAATGTTTTTGGTAATTCGACGGCTCTATAACAAAGTGAAATGTAATATCATGTGATAATCCCACCATCAGGACAACCGAAGGACTTGGTTAGTGCAATGAAGTGAAACTCATGTGAAGCAAATCAAGACACGGGAATGAAAAAATCTTGGGTGGCGTTTATCATACGTAAGCAAACCTCAAGCTGTGTGTGTGATCTGTCAGCTCCTTGAGACGAAATGACACACAGAAACTGAGTATTTGAGTGTGTATACATGTTTGTGTGGCAGGCTAGAGGAGGCACAGTACCTCCCAGTGCATCAGTAATCTCCTCCAGACTGGGCTGAGGCCGGTTCCTCAGTAGACTGTATATAGACATGACCATCCCTGGAGTGCAGAACCCACACTGGGAGCCGTGCGCTCTGGCTATGCGTTCCTGCACAGATACCAGACCAGACGTCAGACCACAAAGCTCTCACATCGATAGTAGTGAGCTGCACTGGGAACAGTGACTGCATTCGTGTCCCTGCTCATGCCAGGATCTGTAGGCCTCCTCACAGATGTCACACCTAAGGTGAGTATGTAGTGACCTGCCTGCCCATACAGCTGTACCTGCACTGGGTGAACCCCGGTCTTGGTGTTGCCAATGCCCTCCACTGTGGTGATGGCGGCCCCTTGAAGCTGGCACAGCGGCAGCAGGCACGCATTGGCTGAGAAATGGCTACATGGTGAAGGAAGCTGTGGGTAATGGAAATTTCACCCTGAAACCTGCTAAAGTCAAACTCAGAGTGTTTTGGACTTACGTGACCTTACACGGTACAGATACCTATCACATTATAACTGAATGACAACAGCCATTAACAATGGAACAGCGTCCCAGTTATACATTAAGTCTTGTAAGTTAAAGTCTGTTTTAACATTGCAAGTTAAACAGTTGAAACAGTTATGCAATTCCAGCATGCAGGCTGATTTTCTTTGGGTAGTACTCGGTAACTCATCGCTGTAAACAGGAAGTGACTTAAAGCTGTGCATGATTGCTGCACAATTAGCGGCAGGCGTGTTTATAAAGACTCGTGCGTCCCGTCCCACAGAAATAGCATTCTATCCCAGGCGGAGGATACGTGATGGTCTTGGTGCTCGGCTGGTAGCGGGACACCATCACCGTACATGCACCACAACCCCCGCCACCACAGCCATACTTGGTCCCAGTCAGCCTCACTGGTTAGGGAGGAAAATCAAGGAAACAACATCTCACCTGCTCCCAGTGTAATAAAATTTGACAAAGCGTCTCCATAGTTACTGTACCTAAGATATTAGTCTTTTAAGTCTGGATATTTACAGGATCATTGTTCTTTTTACTTGACATATAAATTTTAAATATTAATCATAATTGAATCTTAAATGTTAAATCATATTATTGTACTGTATAATTATTTATAGTCTGAAATAATTAGTATAAGGAATTATAATTATACTATTGAAATAATCACCGTACTGACACTATACACACAAAGAAAAACTAAAATAACTTCAGTGCCACTCTAAGGCAGATGACTGCAAGACTGAAGGATACAGTTTTCTCTGAGGTAGGAGAGTAACATTGTTTCTGGGTCTGCATTCTTCTCCACAACCTGCCATTCGGGACAGCAAGTGTAAAATTCAGGTTATACTCTGTTAATATTTCACTGCAAAGGCATAATGCACTGGCACCCCGGGAAGCATTTTTTGTTTGATATTTAAATTATGCATAATACGTGACAATAATAGCTGTTCAAGACATTATACCCACAATGCTATATTAACCTTAATGGAAGATTAAGTTCATTTCGTTTTAAAAGATCCAGTACGTCTGAGCCGTGACAGTGGGTGAAGTTCAAGAAAATAGATTTACCTTTTTTCCATTTACAAAGAACAACAAACTGTCAGCGGCTTTCTCCTCTGCCATGGTCTATCAACGTTAAACTTTAATCAACTCTCAAAGTCTGCGTGTCCCTTTCCTCGGGTCTGCACACTTATTCAGGCGGTGCGGTTACTTATTAATCTGAATAAATCTGAAATGGCTGGGGGGGTTGTTGCATGCACAGTGATGGTGTCCCCCCGCTACCAGCCAAGCACCTGAACAACAGCTGCAGCCATTAACAATGGAATAGCATCCAAGTTATGCATTAAGACTTATAAGGCGTGAGCAGGGGCACGAATGCAGTCACTGTTCCCAGTGCAGCTCACTGCTATCGATGGGAGAGCTTTGTGGTCTGACGTCTGGTCTGGTATCTGTGCAGGAACGCATAGCCAGAGCGCACGGCTCCCAGTGTGGGTTCTGCACTCCAGGGATGGTCATGTCTATATACAGTCTACTGAGGAACCGGCCTCAGCCCAGTCTGGAGGAGATTACTGATGCACTGGGAGGTACTGTGCCTCCTCTAGCCTGCCATACAAACACACACACACACACACACACACACACACACACATATTCAGTTTCAGTGTGTCATTTCGTCTCAAGGAGCTAACAGGTCACACACAGCTTGAGGTTTGCTTACGTATCATAAACGCCACTCAAGATTTTTTCATTCCATATGTCTTATTCGTACTCCCAGCATCGGCCAAAGACAACTGGACTACAGCAAATAACCGAGACATTATATTGGATACGGTTATAGGTGGGTAAAGAGAATTAAACAAGAGGAAGAGTATGTTTACTTTGTTACTATATAAACCCTCCACATTAAAATTTACGGTATAGCGAGAGGTGTCCTTCAGCTTTTTTGAAGTCTACTATATAAAATCTGTTTTATTGTTGTCCAAAAATGCCCAGTTTAACTACATAAAATCCCGCAACATTAATTATTTTCCCCTGTGCTGGTTATAAAATAAAATAATTTTAAAATAAACAACATGCTATGTGCTGACACAATACATTTTAACTATTATTTTGAAATGATGTTTAATTAGAGCTACCTGCATTGATTGTTTTCAACACTAACAAATTTTATAATGGTAACAACAGCTTTGGCCAGAGGGTGGCAATAAAGGGCAACAATATTTCATGAAATGTGAAGCCACGGCGCGTCAGGGAGCAAATACTAGCGCATGCGTGTTGGCGCTTGTAGGTATAGAACTTTCAATAGATCTTTGCTTGATCTTTTGCTTGCATGAACTTGATCAATTTCATTAACAACCTTATTTGTATATAAAGTTGTGAGTAATACGTAGTTTCTTCTTAAACAATAACATTTGCCGTTTTACTGGTAATAGGACATTCCTGCAATACTCTGCCCACAGGAGACTTGCGCTGTCAATTTTTAGCCTATAATATCCTGGCTATTATCTGAATATGGGTGAGAGCACCGTGTTTATTTTTTTGTGTTGTTGTTGGTCTTTAGTAATCTTGTTTCCCTTTTAAAAGCCCTACCCGCTAATTTGTTGCCTTGGTTGTTATTCCTACTGTCACTACTTTCGGTTATCTATTAAAAGCAGGTTTTGAGATTAGGTTTCATTTGGATTTTGGTTGATAGTGTCATGCCCCTGGTCTGGTCTTGACTATTTTTGTTGTGATTATTATTCTTATTTTTATTATTTAATTTTTTTTACAGCCTCGATTTCTTCCCTTATTAAACGAACTTATTAAGCAAATGGCACTAATGTGCCAAATGTGCATAGATTTAGCCACCTGATCCTGATGGAAATGCTTTTGTTCTTTAATAGTTCATTAAAGGTCAAAATTAATTAGTAACAAGTTTTTTTCAAAATTTACATGACTTTAGAAAACGAATCTGTCACCTTAAATTCTCAGCAGCAGAATTGGCAGTAGGTGTAATGTACTTCACAGTGCTCACATCTGCTGAGGTGTGCTGTTGATTTACTGCCTCTCCCTGCATGTGCAGTCATGTGATTCAGGTGTACTTGTCTCCGTAAATCACCTGTAAGGGCTCTTCATGTACGTATGTGTGTCCCCTGAAAGACTGACAAGTTATTCAGGGGTGAAATGGCCCCTGCCCTGCTTTTTAGATGAGTTTCAGGTTTTGATGAGTGATTATGGAATGATCATAACACAGCCACTGTTTAATGTTTTTTGTTTTTCTAAATGTTGTAATGTTAAAATTTATTGAAATACACACACTATATAAATCCCTACCTACCACCACCCTGCCAACTAAAGAGAAAGCCTCTTATGTGTCCTACAGGCCACATCTATTAGACCAATTTTCCTGTCCAACAATGGACAGGAAACACACCAATACCCCTTTACAAACATCTGTGAGGTATATATCTTGGCTGAAGCAGACATGTTATAAGAACAGCTTAGTTAAGAACGCCTTGTGTTTTGATGTACAGCCAGGTGTTTTTGGAGTCAGCATGTGTGATCATGCTGGCAACATTGGCAGCTGAAGTTGGCTTCTCCTTGTTACACACACCCACTGACATCACTTCCTGTGTTCTGCACTGAGGATGGCAAGACAATGCGGACATCCACTCCCATCTCTTGGCTTGACGCCGGGTGGGCGCAGACACGAGCCCATGTGGGACGTGACGTGATAGCATGGGTGAGAGGCAAGAGCGGTAATGTGCAGCAAGACAAGGCAGCAGAGGGGCTGAGCTTCAGGACAGTAAGGTACAGTGAGTCACACTGTGTGGTTAAATTGGAATTTCTTTGCCTCAGGCTATCTGGGCAGACTAGGGATCGTGAAGCCAATGTCTGAACTTGCCAGCTAAGGACACTGTTTTCTTTGGGAGATTTAGGTTTCACTTCTTAGAAAGGCAGACAACAACAAGAAATTGTGTGGGAAGTCACCAGCACTGAACAGATAAACACCATTCAGAAAAGTTGCAGAGCCTGATAGAGTGGCCCGGTGGTTAGTGCTGTTGCCTTGCCCCTCTGAGGTTAGGATTTCAAGTCCTTCCTTGTTCTGGGCCCAACCCTAGATAAAAGGGGAGGATTGTGTCAGGATAGGGTGTCTGGCAAAAAAAAAAAAAAAAAAAAACCCTGTGCCAGCTTCATGTGTGAAATGTTCACTTGTTACTGGTAGACCTGCTGAAGGGTACTCACCCCCTCAGGGGGAGCAGCTGAAAGAAAAAAAATAGGTGTGCAATTTTGAGTAAATATAGGAAAAGGATGCTGGTGTTATTTCTCCATATAATGTCATCATCATATGCTTTGAAACAGTAGGTCTGTTCGGTAGTGTGATTTAAAGTATTCTATTTGCACAGACCTTTGCAACCACTAAACAAAAGAACAACAAGAGAAAAATCATGTAATCGCAATGCACAATAATATTATGTTCATCTTATGACATACTATGAGCTGGAAAAGAAAGTAAAAAGACATGATAAAACAATTCTGTCAAGGAAAGTTTTCTCATGTGTTTGACGACTTAACTGAATCCTAAGGACTGTTTGCCTTTTAGTGGTTCAGGAGAGTTCAGGGTTTACTTTATTTTTTTCTGCGAATATTGCATGATTTACGGTAACGAAGAGGTGAAGCACTTGGCTGGAAAGTTCAAAGTGCTGCTTTACAGAGTTCAGTGTGCGGGAAGATTATTACTGTAAACTGGATGAACTGAGCACTCATATTGAAAAGCCCACTGTGTGAGAGGTGACGGACAGAGATAGTAAATGGTTTATGTGTGTTAAACTATATTTAAACTATGGGACCATTTGGCTATTGTAGCAAATGCTAATAAAACAGTGGCACGGCCAAGGCAAGACACAATAATCTCACTTATTTTCAAACAGGACAGGGAACAAACTCTATGTGCAGTGGCGCGCACACACACACACACACACACAGACACTCACACACACACATACACACACAAAATCATGCACACCTGCCCCATATGCTCTCTTTTACACACACACACCCACACACGGACACACACACACACACACGGACACACTTACAAATGAAACACAATCGTGTTTAACAGTGCTGGAAGATGTCTCCTTGCTGATTTTTTTTTTCTTGTTCTGTGCTGTTTAACTAGTTGATAAGTAATTTGTTTTCTGCAAGAGAGCAAGAAAATTGGGATTAGACATAAGATGAAGACTCTTTGCTGTAGTAGAATGTGAAAGTAGACTGGTTGAATTTGCAGTTAAATACCCAGCTGCTTTTACCTGACCCTTCTACCCAGAAGAGTCCATATGTGTGTGTGTGTGTGTGTTTAAACTACTTGGAACTACTGTACTTGGAAATTGGAAATGTTTTCTGTAGAAAGAAGTTGCTTTATATATTCTGTGTCAAACCACCTTGAGTCATATTGTAATAAGTATTGACTATCTGTAACTAAATGTTGTAGTACATATTTCTGGCTTAGTTCTCTCTTTACCGAGACTGACCAGTATAACATGCACAGAACTGCTGACACTGATCTGATTTGCGTGTTAATGTCACGGTACCTTTGACCATCACTTGTGAACACGACCCCAGGTAACTTGATCCCCTTTTTTTGAGGCAGTCCCTCTCCCCCAGCCTGAAGAGAGCATTCATTATCATTTGACTGTGAAATAAAAATTAGTTTTGAACCTTATTTATTATTTTCTTTAATCAGTTGAACATGTTTCTTTAAACAGGAGCATTAACAATTTGGCTTTTCATTCCACAGGTGCTGTGATTCTTTTTTCAAAGTCAAACTTCATAAGTTTGTGTAAATGAATGGACTTAGTTCTGCATTTTAAATGAATCATTTAAATATTTTCGGCCATAATAACAACACCCATCACCCTGGGGGGAAGCAGAGGGTGGCCACATGCAATGTCCGGGGAGCTAGCATTTGAGTGTCTAGTTTAAGAGCACGCACGTGATATTTGAGTCAAGCGATCTCAATATCCGAGCCCGATATTCTACCTATTGGGCCACGAGGCCAGTACATTGCAAGCTGGCGCAGCATCAGTGTGTTCCACTGCAGCGGTGGACTGCTGTTTGTTTGATTAGCTCTACACTTCCTACAATGAAAAAAAACTTACATTATAACCTAAATGGGGCACTGGGAAAAGACTTGGTGCTAATGCACTAGGCGAAATATTCCTCTTCAGCTGGGGGTTGTGTGGTGGGTTACCCCGAAGAGATTTAAAAGCTTTGTCTTTGATTTTCGTGTTTATTCTCTGCTGTATTCTTAAACATAGTTAGACTACCTGGTACAATAATTCACTTTCGATTTAATCCTCTTTAAAACGTTATCATCAAAGGCACCATCTAAATGAACCACGAGATGGCGCTGTAGAATGTTTACCATATTTTCAGATAAAACAAATGTACCATATACCATATAGAGGTCACAAAAACTAATACTAATAAGCACATTAATCATAATACGATTTTATTTCCTTACTGTAAATGTCTTTAATAAAATGAAATTATGTTATACTGATACAGCACAATGTAAATTAGGATGCTTACTGGCAAAGCTCTACATAACCAGCTTTGAGTTTAACTATAAGAAAAGAAATCAAATACAATTAAAACTTTGAACAAAAATGTATTTTCTCCTTACCCTTGTCTGCTCTTTATGTATTTAGAAGATGCAAATATATATATATAGTGTTTTGCTTGTAATTTTAATAGGCTGTATATGAAAGGAAGGAAACAGGTTCTATACCTAAATACGGTGGTCATATATGAGGAAGTTGTTTTTTGCATTTAACCCATGGCCCTGGACAGAGCAGTGGAAAGCACAGGCATTTTTCCATGCTTAGGGAATTAATGTTTGGGTGTCTGGGTCAGAGATACACCTGGCAACTGGGCTATGATTTCAGGTAGAAGATTTCCACAACCCAGCCTGACACACTACCACCTGAACCACCAGGCCACTACACTATGAAAATAATTCAGGTTAATAACCTTTTTGAGTTACAGTCACACTTTTCATTGCTCATCATTTCATCAGTTAAAGGTTGAACCCTAAATCATGTCACAGTCTCTCTGTATGATCTTCCATCGCTCTTTCTCATTTAGTAACACCCTGAACATATTACGGCAATCTACTCCTCTGGGAAGGAAGGCGATGCCATTATTAGACGAACTTTAGAGCCACACTAAAACTTTTATTAACGCTTTAACAGCCCTCCTGTGTTTTACTCCAGCATTTTTCTTCATATGACCATAAGGTAGTGACTAGATTAAAAAAAATCCAGCAGTGGTAGTTTTCCTCTGTCCCACAGAGTAAGACCCAAACAGCAAGCTTATACACAGTGCATTGTGTTTGAACAGAGTAAATTACCTTTGTGTTGTGGGGATATAAATAGGTAGGAGAAGCAGATGGTATGTTGTTGACTCCTTGCACAGATTTGTGCTGTGTGCTGCTGACATAGAACAATCCTGGCTTTGTCCCCCTTTCTGTGGCATGCCTGTCATCAGAGGTTACCTTAAGCAGCTATGTTTATTTTTTTTATCTTTAAGAACTTTATTAATCCCAGAGGGCAGCGGGCAGCCATTATTCAGCACGCAGGGAGCTAGTGCTGAGCACCTTGCTTAAGGACACACCTGGTGCCTGGGGCAGGATTCGGTGGGAGTCTTCCTCCGCCCACCCTGCTGTTTACTCATGGAGCCCCCAGTTACCTATCACATCACCTGCATACAAGATGTCCATGTGTTAAAGACAATTTCCTAGCTACACAATGGCTTTTATTCTTAATAAGCAGATTAAATGTTTAAGACAAAATGTTTATAATTAAATGGATTTTTTTCCCTTAAACTATAACACTGTCTGAAGAAGAATACAAAATTCTTGCCATTTCTGTTGTATTTTATACATTTTCGTAAAGTGCATTTTTCAGGGCACTCATCATAACAGTTTATCTGTAACTTGTTTTCCTTAACACCGGCAAGGATTTATTTTGGTCGTCTGTCAGGGTGATGTGTGGGTGTGTATAAGATCATTTTAATTTTGCACTCATTTGCATTGATCAGTTTACACAATGGAAGCAAAAAGCTTTTACAGTTGCCACAGATTCTTCTGACAAAAGCGACAACTTGCTGTTGAATGATTTCCTTATATTTTAAAATGTAATTGCATCCTCATTTTTTTTCTTACTGAATCAAACCCAAATATCCATGACCTCATGGATTCCAGTGCACCATGTCTGTTCATGACACTGATCAGTTCAATGATCAGTATGGTTTTCTTGGCAATATAATGGAGTTTGTGGCCATTAGCAGCACCTAGTTCTTCCCGTTAGCCTCCCGTCCTGGTATTGACCAGGTTTCAGAGCTCCATGGTCCCTCTACCCAAATTAATTTTAGCCAAATACTATGATTCATTAAAGTAAGAGGCACTATAAAGTTGTAGTGCCAGATTACATGTAGACTTAAAAACAACCAAATGAAATGTCCTCCTAAATTAGACATAAAGCTGTCTCCCTTCCAGACAAAGAGAGTAAAACACACAGTCCTTTACATCACCCTCCTACAAAATCCATTAGACTAAAAGTTGAACGGGATGTGACAGGTTATATAAGTGGGACTAAGGAGCCCTAATCAATTTCCTCATTGGAATGGAGCCACAGAAGACGGCCGAATGAGCGGATTACAATTTCAGGCAACTAGGAAGAGCACTTGTAGAACGATAAAGCTCAGTGATACACGCTACACAGGTACAGTCTACTGTCTCTTAGCTGTTTTTAGATTGGGCGCAGAACATAAAATGCAATTATTTTCTTTATGCACTATGCTGTGTTGCATTTAGAGCCCATTTTAATCCTTTTGACATGGTTAAGAGGACTCCACAATGACTCTGACAGTTTTCTATTTTAGTATGAAAAAATGTGTGAGAAGATCATTTCCTCATGAGTTAATGTGAATTAAAAGTGAGTAATTTTTTTTCCTTATAATTACTGCAATTAATCACTTTTTAATTCTTTGCTGCATGAGATAATTCTTTAGGCTCATCCAAATCCTACTTCAAGTACTTATTGATCCAAAATCGAAATGCCATTTACTTTAATGTATATTGTTTTTTATACAGACGACTTATTTTTTTGTAATCAAGTTGTCATTGTGCAGTGTACATTTTCACACATCATCATAATTCTTGCCAGTTATTAGTAATTGTAGTTCTATAGATGATATGTGCCTAGGATAGATATGTGGTCTTGGGTTGCCATGCAGCCAGTGGGGCCCTTTCAGGCATCAGGAGATCATAGAACCACTCAGAACAACTACATTCAATTTACAATGTTTAACATGTACATTAATACTTCGTGCACTACTTTATATAAGGTTGAATTGTATTACTGTGTGTCTGTCTTTATTATTCTGCATCACCGTTCCTGTCTTCCTACCTATAAACAGAGTCCCATCAAATTAAGTATGATGAAACAGCTGCTCCTCACCCAGGCCCAGGCACACTGTCTTCTCAGTTGTTAACTTTTATTCTTTTGTGTATGGAGGTATGTGTGTTGTGCCTCATTCAGACCAAATGGCACACTTGGTAATCAAGAAAACCCATAAGAGTAAAGTTGCAATGAAAAATTAACCAGTGCATCTGCCATCCCATATATTTCTTTTCAGTTTATGGCATTGTTATTTTGGTGTGGACTAATAATAGCAGAGATCTGTCTTTGTTGTTTTAGAAGAAACGGTGAGCTTTATTCTGGTAGATTCAAATTTGCAGAAGCATGAAAATGTACATCTAGCTGCATGTTACAACCAAACATAACATTCTAACTATGATTTGTGTTTCATGCATATATTGTATAACCCATGAATTGCAGAACAGTTAAAATGACTGTATGCGGTGGGTTGGCGCCCCGCCCTGGGTGTCCCCTGCCCTGCGCCCTGTGTGTTCTGGGATGGGCTCCAGGCTTCCTACCGACCCTAAAGAGGAGCAAGCGGTATAGAAGATGACTGACTGACTGACTGACTTAAAATGACTCTAATTTTACATTAATGTCTTTACATAGTAAATAATTTGGTTCCATTTTTCATGTAAAATAGCAAAGTAAAGTGTTAAGATAGGTAAGAAGATTAACAAAACAAATATAAAATCAATTTATGATGTCAACGTAAAAAGAGATCTTGAAATATCACAAATCTGCTTGATGGACAGATTGTTTTAAAGGTCAAATATATTGAAAGTATGATGATTACAATCAAAAGAAGGAGAGTAATTGAAACATATAACTGCTTTTGAGCCTAATGATGTCACCTTAATAAGCACCGGAGCTTTGCTGTCCTGTAAGTCACTTAACAATCTTGAAAAAAGCAGTAAACCCAAGATGTGCCATAAACATGGTTAGGGACCCAGTGACAGACCATATCATGCTCCAGTACATCTAATAGCCCTAGTGCCTGTCACGGTGCTTCACTGCAATCCAATTACGGCCCATTTCAAGCTAAAGCAGTCACATCTTTCCATATGCTGCTTCATAAAACAGAAAGAGTGCTGGGACGGGATTTGCATAATTCCCCTGCCATTGTTGCATATATGGCTGTCACATGTTTTGCAAACAAGTGCAGAAAAAAAAACTAGCAGTTTTTGGGTCTTCAAAGCAATCCATCTAAAATCGTTTTTAGTTTTTTTTACGCTTTTCACAAAGACAAAAATCGTAAGCTTTCAGTACCAAAATATGAAATTAATTCATTTTGATTCAGCGGGCATGGCGTCTCATGCCAATTTAGATCCTTGGTTTAATCATTGCATACAGGCAACGACATGATCAATTGCTCAAAACTCGTAACAGTTTTGCCTTTTGTCATTATTATTATTTTTTAGAACAAATTTCAATAAGTAAGCTTTGATTGTGTGTGAACGCATTTTGTTATGACTTTAACAGATGCGAAAAAGAACGGATTTACACGGGTTTAAGCAGGTACTGCTATGAGCTACGTCTCGCTGGTGGTTTCTCCACACATTTTAACCTACACCATTTGCCCGTCTTGCTATTCATAACCAGTTCAACCTCAGGTTTAGCAGAATACAAGAAAGATCCCCTCGATCATGAAAGAGAAGCTGATAAAAGCCACCTCAGTGAATACAGGACAAACAGAAAGCTGCCTGCTTCATTGTTAAGACAGCACCTGACTGTCCACTTAGCTGTGTGGTACTTAGGCCAAATGTGTAACTGGATAGAGGCTGCTAGCTAGTCTGACTGCCCTTGATAAATGTCTAATGTGCCTCTCAATGTGCTGATAATGCAGTGGAAATAGAAGCTGATAAAACCAGCATCAGCTTGTCCAGAAAGCCAGAGCATGTCACGTTCCATTTAGCGTCGTTTTGCATAGTCAGGAAACCTGTTATTCAACTTCCAGCATTAGGTGTGAGAAAGGTTCATTCTTCATACAAATGTTAAAATAGTACACATTCTTAACCTGGTTATGTGAATGAAGAAGCATATTTACTCATTATTGCAAGTACCTTAAGCCTATGCGTCATGCGTTTTTGACATAATTTTTTGGTTTTTTTACCCTAGTCAAGTTCAACTTGTTTTTGAGAAACCTTCATTCATGAGAGTGCAGTCTTGAGACTTAGAAACAGAGTACCAATGTTTGAAATAAAGGCCTTCACACAGTACACCTATTTACAAGCGGTTATTGTTGAATTTGTAGTTACAGTACTCAAGAAAGCATTAGCCAGCTGTAAGAATAGATCATGTGACCACATTTTAAAAACATGGTCTGCCCTCAGGGAGGTAGGAATCAGAAAGCCTTTGAAAATCCTCTAGAGCACAGTGCTTTCCTGACAAACAAGAACAGCAGTGCAACAGCTCCTGGTGGGCTTACCTACCAGAGAATGCCTAATGGGCCTAACCTGCAACAACATTTCATCTTTTCAATGTCTTTTCACTTCTTTCAGAACAGTTCACCGGAAATATTTTTTCTTTTTGTACCTTTCCTGATGAATGTGTTTTTTGAGGCATATATCATTTCCTTTTCTTACTCAAAGGTGCTATCCACAATGCTTTTCAGTTATACTTTTCTGAAACAGCAGAGGATGGCAATAACAGCATTTCCAACAGAATTTCACCCAAAGCCACTACGGACCTCAAGCGTTACTCATAAACAGGGGTGTAGAAACTAAAGACAGGGTAGGTAAAACACATTCCTCTACTTAAGGCTTTGTTGTATGTATATTATTGTTATATGGTACAGTTATTCACTATAGAGCTGTTTCAGCCCTTAATATTAATCCCTTTTCTAGCTTCTTGCCACCCACCAAGCAGATTGTCTAAACATATAAGTAGCTCAGCCCATGTTACCATACTTTACATATGAACAACAGAGTGCATCTAATAAAGATTGACTTTCATTAAAAATAATCAATTTTATGTCCATCGCACGATGCTTCTGACAGATCTTCTCAATCATAATCCCTTCAAAAAAGTTGCGTCCACAGTATAGAACCCAGAGAGACTAAGGAGCCACAATCTTGTTTGGATAAAATTTAATAATCCAAGTACATTAGGATTGTTTTGGGTCATAGGCCGCTGGAGACTGCAGATGTTGTTTTATAAAGAAAGCCCGGTCTCCAGGATCTCCCGAGAAGGAGACGTTTTTCAAAACAATTCGACTTGGCAGGACACTTCCTGTTTAAAATGATCTCCATCTTAACGTCTTAATCTACCCAAGCATAAGCAGTCAGCTGACGTGATTATTTACAAGGGGAATTAAAATGAAACGACAGGTTTCAGACTTAAAAGGGAAAAAAAAAAAACATTTGTTTGTAACAGACAAGTTTTGTTTGTTTATGTGAACGAATTGCAGTGCCATGGGATAGGGGAAATATGGGGAGGCGGGGTATTGAAAATCACAAAAGTGTGTTGTTTGGTATTGGGTAAATAGTACAAATGAACAAACAAACAAACAAACCATTGATACAGTGTGCTGTTTCTGTGTGCACGATCAGCTGAGGCAGGGTTTCTTTGCACCCCAGCCTAATGTGTCACTTGAATGAACATATAATCAACAATAATCCTAACCATATGATCTCAGATCCTCCAAAATAAACAACTGGCACGTCCTGCAAGATGTCTACTGTGATGCCCCTGTCATTATCGCGTGCCTGCCGCACTACATCAGCAGGAAGAGTTAAATAACAGTTGCTCACAGCAGCCCGGTGTGAAGTATTACATGCCCATGCAATATACTGACCAGTGCAGTTTCTGGTGTCTCTCGTTTTGTACCTCCCTCTGTTTCCTCACCTTGCCTTTTGTCCTTTCCGGTCCATGTCCCTGTCACAGACTGACTAACTCAGTATCTCGACTTCTCGCTCATCTCTTGGATTGTGCCTTTTGGATCGCATCTAGTATTACTCTGTTGTAACAAATAAATGTCATACTCTTCAAAGAGGATCCAGCCTCCTCAAGTCCTCTCATACATCACATCCTCAATGGTTTTATACTATATATTGTGTCACTTCAACAATAATATCACATCAAATAATGTGATGACACTAAGGCTTGGTAGAAAATGCACATTACAGATATAAAATTCTGAGTATTGAAATATTCTGTCATATGGTATAATTTATAGCTGGTTATTGCATTTCCTAAAAAAGATCAGTGGGCCTTACAAATTTTACAAATCACTGGTATAAGGTCATCACAGCATGGTTGTAGTATCTGGATTCTCATTCAATTCCATATTGCAAACATGTTGCAGATATTCGATATCCTTTACCCAAACTGACTCATATTCATCATTACTGGAAATGATTTGTTCTTCTTTTTGGCCTCTTTACAGAGGTGCCCCCTCATTGTTTTCTGCCATAATCAGCCACTGACCCAGTAGGTTGCTACATTACTATGACTGAAGTAGAAGTCCCAGGGTGAGGAACGGGCAGGAGGGGACACAAGAGCAGTGTCAGATTTTTTTTGTGTATGTTTTTATACTACAATTTCAGTGAACAGATATACAATAGCATGTGCATGGTTTAATAAAGACAGAGAGACAAGACTGCAGGTGAACTCCATCCATCCATTATCTTAACCGCTTATTCCTGGTGAGGGTCGCGGGGAAGCCTGGAACCCATCCCAGGGCACATAGGGCACAGGGCAGGGGACACCCAGGGCAGGGCGCCAACCCACCACAGGGCGCACACTGCAGGTGAACTGCAAGGCCATAATGGTGAATGTGAGCTGGAAAGGTCACCAGGGCTCGTGAGTTTGTGTGGGGCAGGGGATTGTGGGAAGGAATGACCTTGCCATTCCCTCTCAGTGACAGCTTTATGGAGAGAGAATAAGGTCATCGAACACAACAGCTGCCTACCATGCAGACCAGTCAGAGATCCACCGCCAACGTCATGTAGAGACATGAACCCAAGTGTGGCTCAGTCCAAAGTTTCCACACAGCCTCATTAGTTGTTCACTGTAAAAAACTGGCCAAGTTGAGTCCACAACAGCAATAACCAAGCAGCCTCACAGATTACTTTATGTCTTGTTGCTTGTTCTTTCTTGCCTCTCCTACCTCCCCAAGGCAGACAGATGCCAGTGTCCTTGAAAACATGTTGACTGCGTTTGAAAGGACAAAACGATAAAGTCATTGACTTGGCAAAGCAGCCCTGTCGATGAGCGGACTCCATGCTATCAAACTTAATTATATATGACATTGAGATGGTTTTCAGTATAGCCTGGTCAAAGCTGATTCATCAATTGGTTTGACCATTCATACTTCATGCATATACAATGCATATTCATCCACATATAAAGTCTTGCTAACAAATATGGACCTTGTCAACTCCACATACATGTGCTACATTATTCTATATTCATATTGTGTTGATTGGTTCATCCTTTCCTTGTCAGGATTGTAAAAAGGTACATTTTGTGTAAGGAGACCCTGTCATTGCTGATGTACATCCATCAGTGTGTATTAGAGCAGCAATAAGGTCTAATGGGCCTGGGACTCATTTGGCCATGTTCTCCCCAGGGTACACGTTCGACATCTGGATGCCAAATTGGCTGCACTAATAGAAGAATGATCTAATACCAGCTGTAGGGAATATACATAACACAGAGTCCCTGTGCACAACACATTTAGTTCTCAAGTTTCCTTTTATGCAGCATCAATATTTCTACAAACATTGTAGAAAATGGCTACCGTCACCGTGTGTGTTTTCATTTGCATATGTTTGAATCCCAGACTCTCAGAGTACAGTATTAAAATTATAGGATGTTTCCTAACCTGGTGTTCAATATGAGGTTCAGTTTTATGAATAATAATGCTTATGTAAGACAGATGATTTTCCTCTAAACTGCACATGTTCTCCAATAAAACTGGAGTAAAATGCCAGTTGTTTTAAAATGGGGGGTGGGGGGGGGACTAAGAAAATGTAACAGACAGAGCAGTGAGTCGATGCTTGACACAGAGTTCAGTCCCATCGGTGAATGAAGTTGCAATCTGTACACCTGATGAATAAGATGTCATGAATGCTAGTTCTGCTTGCCCCTCACACCAGGTATGGTACGATCTTTGTGCTGTGTTCAGATACACTGCTGACACACAGGGGCTTACCCCCCTGGAGTTCTGCTAAGAGACCACCAGACTCTGTGCTTCAGGCAGACAGGGTATGGATCAGAGCTGGCCGGCAGTCATCCTTGCCGTTGATGATCCACCCCTGCCCCCCATGTTGGCACTACATGGGCACTCACCGTGCCTTCATAGGAATTGTTTATCAGTCTGGCAGGTGATCTTAACCAGGGCCATGTGCAAGTGCATTCCAGCTGTCTCGTATAAACGGTCTGTATCTGGCCCCTTGAGCGTGCACATCCGTCAGTTCTGCAGTGTTTACTTGTGAGAAGGCTACCTGAGATGACCCATCTGGTACCACTGAGGACCCTAATCCCCCCCCCCCCTTTTTATTCCCCTACTCACTTGACGTGTGCGACGATATGTGGCAGAGCTGATATCGGGAAGCGTTTCAGTTCCTGGAACAGGGAGCACTGCAGGGCTTTGATCACAGGAAGCCAGTGCACCGACCGGACACTAAGACCAAAGAGGCAGCTGAAGTGGAACACATTCGCTAAAAGGGGACGCACATGGTGAGCTTTAGTGTGTGCGTGCGTGTGTGCGGTGTGTGTGTGTGTCAGTGTGTCTGTGTGCACATGGGGAAGTAAAGGGGGATGAGACAGGCCAGTCCGTACAACCTGAGGACTCAGTCTTTTTGGCACAGTTTGCATGTACTTCTTTGTGGGGGGCCGGGACCCGTTCCAAGCCATGAGGCCTCCTGCACCGAATCTATTTACACTGGGATCCATCTGTCTAGGCTGCTTAGTGTTCCTCTGTTGGGGACCGGGAATCGTTAACCAGAGCGCCGACGGCATTGACTGTATCGTTTGAATTGGTCTGAAGTCTTCACGTCTTAGATATCAAGCAAATGCAAGTGAAAGCCAGACAGGGATGCTGCAGAAGGTGTTAACATTGTTGACCTTGGACCATCTGTCCCTCCTTAATTTACCATTTGACTACATTTGAAGTGAACTTCTGACCCAGGACAAGCTTGACTTTCAGTTAGCTTGGCATTTTAGTCCAGTCCACAGTGGTAGTATTGACTTTTCCATTGCTGTTGTTTTCTTAGGTAACATTTGTTTTATTAAAGTAATACAAATAAAATTTTTATGAATGTTACACCATAAAATAATGAAAGAGTAGTAGAGAATACAGTAGGCCTGCAACAATTGTGATGATCAGTTAATTGGATGAGTGACACATTTTTAAAGTGTTTATAGATGTATACTAAATATTTAAAAACTGGATACTGACAAGATAAAAATCTTGTTCATATTGGCGTTTTTCACAGGAAGAGATTATTCAAATTGATATTTATTAATTGATTAACTAAAAATTACGATAAGAACACAGAACGAAGTCGTAAATAATGAGGAAAAAATTAATTTTGTATTAGGTTTGCTAATAACTGAGCAAGTTAATATTTAAATTACCGCTTAGCTACAAAGCTACATAATTAAAAAAAATAATAGACATGCAGGCATGTGAGATTAGAGTTTGACCCATCAACCAAGCTGAATACCTGCACTTAGAGATAATTACTAGCTTGTATAGACTCTCTCACTCTGTCTCTCTGTCCATGACCTCAAATACACAACATGCTGCTCTAGCCAATTAAATTTCAAAAGCATTGTCAACAAATTTAAAAATTCTCAGTGATGTTAGTTTATCATTTCAGCTCTTGTATATGTACCTTTCACCTTTCTTTTACTGACCCAAAAGCCTTTGACCTGCAACACTTTTCAATGAGCTATATTTTATTAGCAGTAGAAAAATTAAAATTTAACTCCCAAGTCCTTTGTGACTGCACGCTTCTTAAAAAACCTGACCTGAAGTTCAAAAATAACGATGCGTATGGTTAGTAGGGGTAGGCTTAAAACAATAAAATGCAAAAGAAATTAACATTGTAAACAGAACCAGGCAAGCAGCGACTTGATCTGATGCTGTGTTTATGGTGTAGAGGCAGCCAGCGTCCCCACGGAGGCCTCAGAGCTAAAAACACGTGCTTAGCATAGACCTCTCAAGTTGTTGTCAGGCAAAGTAGTTGGCTAAGTTAAATTCAGGGTCTCCCACGTGCGAGACGCAGCGGTAAAGTGTAAGGCTCTGCTTTGAAAGGGGAACATCAGCTGGAGGCAGCACAGTTTCACAATTCTGCCTGTGGAGAATTAATTTGCGAGTAAGATGCAGCATGTATGCAAATGCACACGCCTGTGCGCACGCACACACGTGTTAACACAAACACATAAAGAATGGGGAGAATATAAGTACTGTGATCACATCCCAGAATAACATGTTTGTGCTAATTAACTACATGATAAACTGAAAAAGGAAAATATTAAAGAAGTTGTCTTCTGCTTCCTGCTTCTGCTGTGTTTGTGCATGTACTGGGTGGAACCAGAGGTAACTGAGCATGAATAGTCTGTTATTTTACACATACACTATATGGACAAACGTATTTGGCTGCCTGACCATTACACCAACAAGGACTGAAATGACATGGTATTCAAATACATATTCTTCAGTATGGAGTCGGTTCCCCTTTTGCAACTATAACAGGTTCCACTCTTCTTGGAAGGCTGTCCACAAGATTTTGGAGTGTTTCTGTGGGAGTTTGTTCCCATTCATTCTGTAGAGCATTCATGAGGTCAGGCTCTGATGTTGGATGGTACGGCCTGGCTCACAATCTCCCAGTTCATCTCAAAGGTGCTCGATGGGGTTGAGGTCAGGGCTCTGTGTGGGCCAGTCAAGTTCTTCCACACCGATCTCATTAAACCATGCCTTTATAGTCCCTGCTGTGTGCACTGGGGCACAGTCATGTTGGAATAGAAAAGGGCCTTCCCCAAAGTGTTGCTGGAAGAGCTGGAAGCATAGCATTGTCCAAAATGTCTTGGTATGCCGAAGCATTAAGACTGTCCTTCACTGGAGATAAGGGCCTAGCCGAAATCCTGAAAAACAGCCCCATACCATTATCCCTCCTCCACCAAATGTCACAGTTGGCACAATGTAGCCAGCCAGGTAACATTCTCCTGGCATCCGCCAAGCCCAGGGTCGCCCATCTGACTGCCACACAGTGAAGCGTGATTCATCACTGCACAGAACACATTTCCACTGCTCCACAGTCCAGTGTCGGTGTGCTTCATACCACTCCATCCAACGCTTGGCATTGGACTTGGTGACGTGAGACTTGCATGCAGCTGCTCGGCCATGGAAACCCATTCCGTGAAGCTCCTGCCGCACAGTTTCTGTGCTTACATGAATGACAGTGGAGGTTCAGAACTCTTCAGCTATGGAATCAGCAGAGCATCGGCGACCTTTATGCACAATGTGCCTTAGCAGTCGTTGATCCCGCTCTGCGATTTTACATTGTCTTCCGCGTCGTGGCTGAGTTGTTGTTGTTCCTAAACGCTTCCAGTTTCTAATAATATCACTAACTGTTGACCGTGCAGTTTCATCCAGCACTGATGAAATTTCAAGAACCGTCTCATTGCAAAGGTGGCATCCTGTCACAGTACCACACTTGAATTGACTGAGCTCTTCAAAACGACCCATTTTGTATCACAAATGTTTGCAAATGGGGACTGCATGGCTGGGTGTTTGATCTTATACACCTGTGGCAAAGGGTCTGATTTAAATACCTGAATTCAGTTATTAACAGGTTTGGCCAAATACTTTTGTCCATATAGAGTGTGTGTTTGTGATGAGGAGAACCGACAATGGGCAATATAACATTTTAACATCCCTCTTATCTTTCCTTTTTAAATTGCTCTGATCGTCACTGTACAGAAGTAAGAGTGAGATAAAGTAAGTTTACCTATAACTAGAATTCTGTGATTTGAGTATTGATTGAAAAAACAAAGTGGAAAAGTGACCGCCATGTTTTCCATGGACTTACAGCACTTCCAGTGTGGACACAATTATCTTGTACAACAAGTAGAACAGCTGACTCACCTTCTTCATGATTGTTTTTCTTCTCCTCTTTTTTTCATACACTTCAAAATCGGAAGCCAACTACTGGCTGAAACTCAGAGAAAGCGGTGAGACTTACACCCCTTCATCCTCATCTTAAAGGATGTTCTCTGACTTTTGTAATTTATACAATTCTGCTTCCTCCGACTAGAACACAATGTCACCATTAACCTCTCATAACAACTAACAGATGAGGTCTTGATTAAAAAACTAACAAAAAAAATGTGCTTCTAAGACAGGCAGCTGGCCACATTGAGGGCCTGTCACTGTAATAGCTTTGCAGTGATAACTATGGCTCAGAAGTTTCACCTTCTTTTTATCTGGGAGTTATGAGTTTCAAAGACTCGTTGCAGTGCGGTGTGAGTGCTGTCATGTATGAGCTGCTCCCATCATACAGGGCCTGTGCTTGACTCTAGGTTTGTTCATCTCTCTACGTCTTGCTCTCTCTCATTAGTGGCTGCTTTACTTCTCATTCCAACTCCAGGACGGTGTCTATGCTGTACTGCCCGATGCTCAGCAGGGGCTTACTGCCCAGGCTGGTGAGGAAATAGAGCTGGTTCTGCACAGGACTGGCTGGGATGCAGACGTGGCAGATTCAGAGCTGAAGCTCACCATGGGGGGACTCCTGGAGTTTGTGCATTCCTGCATGAGGAGTCACAGGGTACAGTCATAAGGCAGGGGAGGAGGAGGGGGCGGCTGTCATTAAAGTCAAGAAACCGGGGCTACTACTGGCTGCCAATTGAGTATGTGCATTGTGGGTAAAGGAAAGTGGAATTATGGTATATTACCCTCTTGGTAGAATGACATTGATGTGGTCTCTGTGCTTTTGTACTAATGTGTTTAAATGCAAATAGGTGCATGGTTTGCTAAGCGGATTTCATATTATCCAATTCCCAGACGTCCTGCGAGCAGTAGAGGGGAATCTGTAACCTGTGCATACATCTCAGTTGTTTATTTTCTTTCCAAGATTGTTTTTCCTAACCTGCTAACCAGAAGCATGGTCATACTGTATATGGGAAGACATAGAGTATGTATTATGTAAAAGTAACTAACTTCCAGTCCACAGTGAAGCCTTTGAGGAACCTGAAGCATGTTCGTGCTGTGTTAATTTTTATACACTGACATCTCACACTGAGATAACCAGTCACCTGTCTCTCTTAGGAGGTCATCACCTTGTGTTACAATCACTTTCAAAGGACTCAGTTATCTTGGAGAGGTTTATCACAAATCTCTCACACACAGACACACATACACGCGTATGCTAGAAAAAAAAAAAAAGGAATGAGGCAAACAGACCCGTTTAGCAAAGATGAATGTTAAATATTTACCTGCCTAAGACTTTGGCCTAATTAAAACTTTCAATGTGAGCAGTGCTTTAATTGAATCAGCGTGCAGGGGAGATGTGACGGCTCCTGATGTGGGGGAACTTCTCGAGGGGGCCCCTGCACACTTCAGAGATCAAAGGCAAAGGGAACATTCCCCAAACCTGGCGGCCAGGATCAAAGGCGCGGATAGTCATGCCGCTGCCTCCGGTGCATATCGCTTTTCACGTGAGCCCGGCTTTGATACACATTTCAGCTTCTCAGATTTATTAGTCAGCAGATAGCATGAGATCGTACGGAATAATACACCAGGCGGACAAAAGGCTCTCATCTGATGCCCAAACACATGAAACGTGAGTTTCCTGCTTTTCTTGTTTTTCACATTTCTTGGCGACTGCCCTCTTGGGATGAAAAAGGCACCCTTTGAAGTTCATTTACCTCCTGCCATCACATCAGATGATCAAGTGAAGTCACCATGGGTACGCTTCTTTTCTTAGTGTTCTACATGGTTCAGATGAATAAAGTCAGGTGGGTGTGATCAGAGGTGCATTTTATAAGGGCAACATGTTTGCATGCTGAAGTTCTCACACCTTGAAAGGTTGAAGGTTCAAATCTATTCTGTAGTTTTATGCATGCATTCTTTTTGTAGGACTCCTCTGTTCAAAACCCAGAGGCACAGGTGAACTCCAGGTGAGCCCATCACCTTGATCTGCCCCTAGATACTGAGTCTTCTGTAATGGACTGGTGTGCACCTCCTTGTGCCCCGTGTTTTCTGTTTTGATCTTATCATAATAATTAGATAAGCACTCATTCAAAATAGGTCAAAGTATTTGATGAGCTTTTGAATAAATAGTTACAATGCAGTCCTAAAATAGAATACTGTGTATTGTGCATTTCTCAAATTTATGTTTTGTATTCACGTTTGTATGTTTGTGTGTGCATGTGTGTGTTTGTGTGCGTGCGTGTTTGTGTGTGGGTGTGTGTATAATTGGAGTATATTTATCTGGCCCCTGTGACAGTATTAGTATTATATTTGTAACAGGAAGTGACTACAGTAGGGGACTCTTAGAGAAACTTTATCTGCCACCATTCCTACTTGCAGCCAATACACTTATGAATGGATAACAGTAAGAGCATTTGAGCTGTTATATAGCAGCAGTTTTATATAAATATATATAACACTGCTGCTATATAAAGAGGGGGACCTTGTGACCAGAGGAGCCTGCAGATCCAGAAAGTGTTGTGATACCAGAGGGTCGAAGCCTTCTGGATCAGATATCCAGACCGAAGCACACTTTAGCAAGGATAGACACCTCCGTGGTCTATGGAACATGATGCTGTTACAGTGTAACTGAGAGAAAACTCTGAACGAGTCACACCTTCCTTCAGCTTCTCCTAAACAGAGATGGAGATGAAGCAGATCTGCTGCATTTTATGAAAATCTCCGATTAGAGCACCAGCGATAATTAATAGACAGGAAAGACTTTTTCATCTCTCCTTCAGGCGTTGTTCTCTTTTATCTGAGTGTAAACCCAGAACTTGTGGTTCAAACCCACATGCCTGCTTCTTGTGTGTAATGCACTTTGACAGTTGCTTACACAAAATGAAAGAGGAGAAGATCAGACCACAGTTGCCTGGCAGGGGGCAGGGTTCGATTTCTGCTCCCTGCTGCCATCCTAGGCGGATCCCGTCTGTCGTGCCACCCAGGCTGGTAGTCACGCCGCTGTTTTCCTGGCATGCTGGTGTCAGCAGGTGCTGACCAGCTAACAGGAGTGCTAGCCCATTTCACATAGCCTCTAACTTCACAAAGATGTGTGGTGCTTGCTTGAAAATATAAGGGTTTGTACATAAGGTCAATGTACTCTTTGAAGATAAACAAAACATGTAATAACAGTTTATTTAATTCCCTTTGAACAGTATAGAAAAGTCAGCTAATACTAGTATGAACACAACGTGTCTTATGTTGATGGGTTTGACAGGTTGATTCAGCATGTAATTGTCACTTTATACCATAATAGGAAACAGTAGCCATGTATTTCTATGTTCAACAGAAACACCCAGGTACAACAGAACGCCCACTTCTAACTGATTGGCAATGAAACAGTGCTCTTTAGAACTGCCATGACCACAAAGTCAGTGGTAGGCATGCCAAAAAGGAAGGTGTTCCAGGTAGTGGTAGGCAAAGATTGTCAGGATCAAGTGTAGTGTGTAGTGATCAAGGGAAATGGTGTGCAAATCAAAGCTATTAACTATAGCGTTAAACTGAAGAAATGACTTTCCGAATATGTTAAAGCTGGCACTAGTTTTACCCATTCGTGCAAGTCAGGATAAATGTTGTTAGCATGCATTAGCACTGCTGCCAGAAAGGTTGAACGATCTCTTTTCTGTTGGTGATGGTGCTGCTGTGAGCTGCACAGAAAGTTTATATAAGTTTATATTCACTCACTTTCCCCTTTATCCCTTGTCTTGCTGACAACACAATATGTACACTTCAACACACACACACACATGTGCGCAAAAGAAAAGTTGCTGCTAACAGTGAGGTGTTATGATTGAGCCCAGATGCCCCCCCTTGACTGTACAAATACAGTGACTGAAGTAGGCGGTAAACCCCTGCTGTTGCACTGCGCTCTCTCACTTCAGAGAGATATGGAGACAGGAAAAGATAGAGAGAAAGAAAAGAAGGAGAGAGACAGGGACAGCCTGAGGTGATGATGACTGTCAGCTGTAGAGAAGTACAGAAAGTTTATCACGGTACAGAGCATGGGTCCTGTGAGGGCTTTATATGTGTTTGACTGACAGAACATTAAAAGACTGCTCTACAGTTTTCCATAACAGCCTGGCTTATTTTTAATTTTATTGTTCATTTGCATGTGATTCTGAACATATCCTTATTTCCCTTTCACAAATTATGTATTCTTTAAAAAGTTTTTTTTTGCAGTGTTTGAAAATAAAAATTTGACATTGTAAATTAGAAATTACCCTTAATAAATTACTGGGATAATCCAGACATTTGATGTTTCAGTGCATAGTGTTGTGTTAGTTTCCATACACATTAAACAAAGTCACTTGGTCAGTTAAGAATACCATAAGTTATTGGCATGAGATATTCTGTGTCAACACATAGAAGATCCTGTGTGTTGACACAGAATATCTCGTGCCAATAACTGATGTGTGTGCACTTAAAACTCAAAGACGGATGGCAATAAATACGCTTTTTGCTTATAGCTATGACATTACATTGTTACAGCTCTGTGTTTCAGTACTGACTGTGGAACAGTTTATGTGTTTCTGAATGTATCTATGGAGGCACTGTCACAGAAGTCTACTGCTGCCAGGTGAATACTTTGAAAATTTGAACAAATTACATTTATTAGATGTCTTCGTCCAAACCTACTTACAAATGACACATACATGCTACAACGAAACAGGTTCTCTGCATTTAATCCATCTCTTGGGAGAGCATTGGCAGCCATTATGCAGCACGGCAGTTAACACAAAATGTCTTGGTCAGGGAGATATCTAGTGGTTGGGGTGGGATTCAAACCAGGAGACTTCTGCAGCCCAGCCTGATGTTCTACCCATAGAGTTACCAGCCATAATGAATTACATTCATGACAAAAATCTGTTCCTGTGTTGTTACAAATACACATATCTTGTTATTTCTCAGTGCACATTGTTTGGTTTTATATACTGAATCAAGTTGTCAAGCCCATGCCTGTTGTTCCTCCCATGTCCAATAGATGTCGCCGTTCCCTCCTTCGTGCCTTGTGTTAATCCCTACATCTATTAGTACTTACCAGTTGTGCCTCGTTAATGTGCTTATTTAAGATCTCCCTGTGTGTCAGTATGTTGCTGGTTGTTGAGTTGTTGAGCCCCTCTCCACTGATCTTGAAGCGCCATTTTGGCTACAGCTGTGTGGAGTTAAGGAAATATTGCTTCATTCTTAGTCTACCACAGAGTAACACTTTGGGTTTGTGGTGCAAAGAAACAATCCAGAACATGTTGCTGTACATAGAAATAAGACCACCTTGTGACTTAATTGACACAATTAAGTGAACATCTGTTCTACAGGGGTGGTCGTGTTTTTCATGGTGGAATGTGGTGGGTGCACTGTGTGGGTGTGACTTACGACTTAGAGAGACTAGATCCAACAGCTCTGAAGGTGGGAAGACTATGTTTGCAGAACACATGGCTGTCTGGAATTCTGCCGTCCATTTATGTGTAGCCAGGCTTTGATGTGCTGTGTGCTTGTTAACATTAATGCAATTCTGATGGTTTTAGGAACGTTGACATCAGCACAAAGGCTCACCTTAACCTCTCATACCTGAGCTCAATTATACACCAAACACAAACCAGATGAGGTCACAGTCTAGGAAATGCTTCAACCCACATCCCTGCTTTTAATGATTTAAGTAGTGATAAAGCCAGCTGTGTACATTACAAAAGCGTGTGGATTCTGCAAACTATAAAATGGATTTGAGAAAAAAAATAATTTCATTTGACTAAACCAACTTCTATAACAGTAAAGAGGCAAACAGAGGAAGAGGATGTTTTTTTTTACATTAGACAATGACAATTAATACCTCAGTAATGTATGTTCAAACAATGAGATACAGCACTGCCAAAGCTTCTGATCATATTACTGAAATCACAATTTGCACCCTGTGTGTTAGATCAAGGAGAGCAGAACTTGAATTGTTAAATTGAAATTATTTCGTTACCGTTTTCATTATAGTAATCAAATTTCTTTTGTGCAGATTACTGACAACTGTTATCTAGATTGTTGATGGGGAAGGCATGTGTTGTATGACATATCGATCCCGTGTGGCAAACTCTAGCTCACGCTTTGATGACATCGATCTCAAATGAAACAGCTTCCTGAAAAATGTCTTACAGCTTCATTAGTCTGAAGCCTATTGTAACGATATGCGTGTATCTACAGAGAAATACCGTTTGTGTGTAACATGATGATTTTCAGATACAGACTTAGGATGGCGTTATCATATTTCATTATCACTCTGCTTCTTTTGGAAATGAGCTCTTCTCAGAAAAAGCATAGTTTCACTTCAGTGCCGCACAAGATAATGTGAAACTATTTGGGTTTGATGCACCCAAAAAAACTAGCGATTCATATAGAGTTTCTCACTCAATGCACCTTCTTGAAAATATAACTTCAAATAACAAAAAGGTGAAGGATCAACGCTGTCAAGTTATCAGTATATTGGGGACCATTTCATATTGGACTGGAGGACATATACAAATGTACTACGTATATATATTAACAGTGTATATACAAGGCCTTAAACATTAGGAAGGAATGCCTCCCCTCCCCACCCCCTCTTGTTCTTATACCCCTGCGGTTAGTTTTGGTTTTCACGATATCTTGTTGTGATACAGTACAATATGGATCACTGAAGGGCTTTGTTTGTTTGCTTGGAATTTCACATCGAAATTAAAATAACACGAGCTCCGGATCTCACATCTGGATTTTGTGTGCAAGTCACAGGAGAAGGATGATTCAATGAGGTATATTGCGATTACATGGCCCTTGGGGAGTGGGCACAAAAGAGTGTGTTGTGACCCACCAGCTGTGTCACGGATGAATTGCCACATCACTCCACAGAGCGCCCAGTTCTGCTAGGTGCACCAGCATCCCTCAGCCGAAGATCTTTACTCACCATAGAGGACAGGATCTTCACCCACTCAACACTGTCTCCCTTATGACATTATTGTTTTTTGAGTTTGGCTTGGGAATTCTGCTGATGTACCTTTGACATATCAGGCTTTCATTTTCAAATAAATAGTGGGTGATCAGGATGAGCTTAACGAACCATAATGCCTCACTCTGCTTTCACTAGCTATGTTGAATCTTTACCCCTGCCTTTGTACAGGGGGTTGTTGTTTTTTATTTGTGTGAATAGAAGATTCTGCTCTGTCACTGCTTTACTTTCTATACTGTAATGGGATGCCGCTCTGAATCTTCAGGTCGCCAGTGTCATGTTGGTTATATGGCATGTTTCACTTTCGCCAAGGGTTATTTGTAGCCTCATTACTATGAGAGAAACGTTTCCAGCTGGCACCTCCAGATAAGGTCATGCTTATTCTGTTCAGGTTCGATGAAAGGATTTGTGTAAAGAACGTAATACTTATTTATATAAAGTTCAGTTTATATTGTGAAGCAATTTCTCACATAGCTTTTACAGAGAGCTTGGTCAAATGAATATGTAAGAGAGTCTAATTTTGTGCCTTGCCTTGTTTTGCACTAACCTCCTCATTGGGTCTTGTTATCACTACAGTGTGAGGAGACAGACGTGCCCCCAATGTGCTGCCACATCTTGGCAGCCTGTCTCCTGCTAACACATGCTAATTTCATGGTAATTCATGCACCTGATAATTAAACCATCCCAGGATGTTGCATGCACATTTTTTCCCTGCTACACGTAGGGCACAACCTGTTACGACAGGTTCAGCATACCCTGACCCTTCTTTCCTCCCCTCCTCTCCCCTCCCCCCGTGTCATATTAGAGACTTTCTGCCAAATTCAATGGCTTTGACAGGTGACCGGGCCCAGTTGCCTAGCAACTGAGTGCCTCAGCATGCCCGGAGTGATCGGATCCTGCGGTTTTTATGAGGTAAGGAGAGATCGGCCCAAACAGCAGAGCAAGTGAAAGAGTAAGCATTCAGAGGGACGCCACAAAGCTAATGTGCACTGCCAGTCACATGGCCATACAGCATAATCACATCATAATGCAACATGTTGTACAATTTGGAAAAATCCAATCTACATGGTTTCAGAGCTGTTGAAAAAAAGGGTCTAGTGGTAAAACTAGTAGCATTTTACTGTTATACCGTAAAATTACTGTTGGGTTATTTTTGTGTTTGTTTGTGATGTTGCTAATTGACATATATTTAATGAAGACCATTGACTCAGCAGTTTTAGATACTGGTCACCTGAGGTACTAGTTATAATTGACAAAGATTTAGAGATTGATTGTAAAACAAAGAAACAGAAAACAAAAAAGTTTTCTGAAAATTTTCCAGTGTACTAATGTAGCTTTGCCATTAAAATTATACCAATCAAATCTTTTTTATGTGGTTTTCTGAATGGTCAAAACATGTATTCAGTAATAATAATAATAATAATGGTGCTTTATTCTGAATTTCCAGCTAGTCAAAAACAGGCTATAATATTGTGATTATCAGTTTTTTCCTTTTAACCTCACATTTTCCATGTTTTAACTATATAAACACTGACATTTGAAAGTGTGGTCACAATATGTGAAACACTGGAAAGCAAAGTTTCTGTAGTTTTGCCTTGCATACTTTTGGTGTTTCTGATGGCCTGACCCCTATTCAATTGTAAAGAAAGGGGACACAAGGGTCAATTAGGAAGTCAGTTTGGAATGAAGCATTAGTCTCACGCAAACCCTATATAGTATCTACTTCAGCCACAGACCAGCTAGCTAATTATTATTATTTTTTTTTTTAACAGATATGTACAGTTTATGTGCCTCGTTAACACGGCTGACAAAAACAAAAATAAAATTACCTGACTCCATGAGTAGGCCCATATTTTTTGTAATGGTGAGAAATAAGAAAGGGTTGAGAGAACTGCAGGGATGGAATTGTGTTTCTGCATACGACTAAAGTTGAACCGCATACATGTATCCAATCACCATGTAAATTTACAGCTGCATGACACCCATGGCACTTTTACCCTCAGGATAATAGGGATCTACAGGCGCATGTCGGTCCTCGTAAATCTTAGCATAAAACTGCCTCGTGGTTTGGACATGTTCAAAAAAAAAAAAAAGCTGGTACCTTGGCAAGGAGTACTGTTGCTTCAAACATGGTTTATGGCTATCTTTGTGTGTGGACTGGACATATTCTCCCTGTACAGATGTGAACCTCCACTATGTACCATACATTAAGTACAAAGAGACTTGTTTTGGATTAGAAGATAGTTGCAATGCTCCTATGGTTTGGGAGAAAACAAAGACAGGTATGAGAAAATTATGCAAACGCCCATGTGCAGAACAAAGTGTGAAACCAAACTCCACAGTGCTGGAGGCATCAAGTAGCAACACTGTACACTGAGCTACCATGACAACCAATAAAATTAATGCTGAAAGAAATATCAAAGGAAGGAAAAGAGATTTATAGGTCACGGTAGGGTTACACTGGCAAATGACTAAAAAATATTTTCATGAAACAAGACAATGGTCTCATGGCTTTGCTTATAAAGCTATGTTTAGTACCTAAAAAACAACAGTCTTTGTCTCTTGTGAACTTATTTTCAGAGGAGCACATGACTGAGTTATTTCCAATGAATTTAGACACTGAAGAGCTACCTGGTTATTGGATACTCTACTGCAGTCCCACCTATTAAGACATGGTTTCATTTAACCTACTCTAAACTAAACCTTTGTCAAGTTGGTTTAGTGTGTAAGTTGCCATAGTGAGTGAGTTGCCATTCTGGAATGGAAAATCCAGAGTTTGTGGTTAATAGATCGGGGTAACTTGCTAAACAGCTTTCTGGAATACACCCATACTTGTAAATTGAACTTCACAAGCCATAGTTAACATTCTGATCATCCCATCAGTCTCTTCCAACATTAGGTCAGGTTATATGTCTTGGATTGCTGGCATCGAGCCATTATTATTAAGAGAATCTTTATTTAAAAAGTTAATGTAATTTTAAAAAGAACAAATACCAGTACAATATGCCAAGTAGGGCTAGATGATCCGTTAGGCTAAGTGGGCTGAAACCAGGGTCTTGAAGGTCATGGGGACCCATACAAAAATCACATTTTTAAAAATTATTTGTAAATGTGCTGTTTATTTAGTTGTAATGATGGCCTGAAACCCTCTTAATTTTGTCTTTGGAACAGAGAATGGAAAGAAAGCTTGTACCACATAACAGTCCCCTGCAGAATAGCAATGGCACATGAGCAATTTTTTTCCTACAGCTGTATTGTCCCTGTGCACTGACTGAAGCTTTGAGACCCATCTTCATGAAGACCTGATGCCAAGCATGTATGCATGTTAATCTTAAATTTATTGGTGACATGTTACAATTTTTATCATCAACACGTTTGGGGGAAAAGTGTGCAAAAAAAAAACAACACTTTGACTCGAATACGTAAGTCTTTGGTTTGATCCACATGAAGTCAGACATCTTATTTCAGTCCTCACAGCGTCAAAACTGCACACCACAAACCTGTTCTGGAAATCTCTTTTACGGTTCCCTCACTGACAGCCACCACAAGCACAGCTCGTATGATAATGATGGAGAGCTCTCTTGCTGTGCAAACCACAAAGCTCAGTGTGCCTTCATGGAGCATTCAGTAAAGGAACATTAGTGTGCTTTGCTCTTATATCAGAGCGCAAGGGATTACAGCTATAGGTATGTAACAGTAAGACTGGCAGGGAGGAAGTGGCACTTCTAACATCTGTACACGACTGTACTTTTGTAATCATTCTGACCAAATCAAGAGGATCTGAGCATTTCCTTACTGTTCTGGATTTGTGGTTTCCCTGTAAAAGCGTGTCTTTTTGCTTGAGAGACTTAGATAAGCTTTCTGATGGATATCAACAGAGAAATAATGAAAGAAGAAAACGTCTGCATGTTTTAAAGTCTGGACCTTGATAACACAGGATCTCCCTTGACCTCCTCACCTTCTCATAGAAACTCTGGGAAACAAACCTGGGAACCTACCTTTAGGGCAGCCACAGGGACGAGTTAGCAGATGTCCCTGTAATTGATTCAGGTCACAGCAATCTGGCATGGAGCAAATTAAAAGGGACTAAGTAAATCCACCTTTTCCAGGAGGACATTTCCTAACAGTGTAATCTATACTAATGTTTTGCCATGCTAATTATACACTGTAGTAGCCCACTTGGGACAGAAGTTAAGACCAGCAGTAATGTCAGCCTCATTTCTGTCTTTCAGCAAAGATGTGTGTTCCTGCCACATGTGAAATTTATAATTTATGCTTTGATGTATTGGAAAAAATAAATATTTTTGTCACCTTAGCAGTAGTTACACAGTCTTACCTAGATGTCCTTGTCCAAGGTAACATAAGAGGTCAGCAAAAATATTTAGTATAGCAAGCAGGACTTTTGGTTGATGCCCTGTGCTTTCACCAAATCAGAATGCAGATATAAATAACTTCGCACAGAAATAAGAGGCAGTTCAGCCACCCATCGCACCACAGTGAAAAGCCATCCACCAGCATCATATTGCACATTAATGTCAGATGCAAACCGCAAGGCAAGGCAGGGGCTGGCATTTATTGTCCACATGTTTTTCCCCTAACATATGGCAAGCTTATGACAGTGGTTTAATAGCCAGGCTCCATTTATCGCCATGCCATTGCCACCGCTGCTTCTCACCTTGGTGTTGTTGCTATTGGTTACAAAAGTTGTATGCCTCAGTGACAGACATCATACATAGCAAAGGCTGGGATAATAATTCTTTTCTGTGCAAAGGATTATGGTAAGGGAGAAGGGGCTGACAGGGGAAAGGGAAGTGAGGGGGGGGGGTAGTTCATTAGCGATTACAACCATCCTGTCACCACAAGGCTGGCTACCTGTAATTGAATTCCTCTGTTTCTGGATGACCTAGCAGCTGTTATCAGGCCCCCTAAATCCTCACCCATCACCACTTCGGCGTAGTGGGGGGGGGGGGGGGGGGGGGGGGGGGGGGGGGGGGGGGGGGGGGGGGGGGGGGGGGGGGGGGGGGGG
>JABJVR010000031.1:593940-615707 GCA_025773905.1 Chitala chitala
AGACAGAGAGAGAGAGAGAGAGAGAGAGAGAGAGAGAGAGAGAGAACGGAGGGAGAGCAAGAGAGAGAGAGAGCGAGAGAGAGACTGGGTTGGGTTGGTGGGTTGATCCTGTCTTTTGTTACCTGGGTTAAATTGAATTGGCATGAGTAGCGTAGTAGTGTAATCATTTACCGTGTATGCAATACTAATGTTGCACAGTAGATAGCGCTATTCTTCCACATATTTCTGTTCAGCGATGCATATATCTGGAAAAATTAAATAAGTTTTTCATGAACAGCTCAGACTAACGGTTATTTTTAATTTATGCTGTGTGTAATATACTACAATTATACTACAGAACAAAGCTTTCAACTAATTTCTGTGTTACCATAGAAAGTAATGCATATAAATAATTCGGGTTAAATAATTAATTTACCTAACACAAGCAGTAGCCTACTTAACAACGTACATGAAAAGAATTCAGAATTTTTAAATGCCCCAGTACATGCATTGATACACGCGTAAATAAATTTTGCACCCTTATTGTTAAAAGGTTAACTGAATATCTCAATGAATTTGGCCGCCAGTCAACCCATGTCTGGAAAAGCCGGGGGTACGTACAAGATCCTTCAGTGTGTCCTACACAGACACGTGACTTTCTTCTCAAGAACAGGAGGGACATCAGAATTCCAATCTGTACTTCATTACCACACAGGATCAATACTGGGACAACAAGCGATGCACACTAAATAAGCTACATAATTCCCATTGCTGTGCCCTGCTGCCCAATTCCGCATGCTCATCCATGACACAACCATTTATTCCAGCCATTTAGCCCGTGCATCTATCAATACTTCGTGCACCACTGCCTGTCTGTGTATTTGTTCTAGCACTCCCTGAAGATACAAGTCAATCAACAATATATTCTAAATCATTTGCATAAGTCCGTGGGCCTTGAACTTTTTTTGCATGTTAACAGTTTCTGTAGCTCATGTGTTATATACAGTAAATTTGAATTCATTTAGCGCGTGCAAAAACGAACGTGTACAATGTACAACATGATCAAGTAAATGTATGAGTCCTTAATCACAGTCACACTTAACTTCTGTTAAAATTAAAGCAATAAATAACTAGCCAAAAGAACACCCTATTAAACCCATAAAAACGATAACATCGTCCGTTTTATTGTGCCATCTATAAAGTCATCCATTCCATCTGCAGATCGATGCAACGTTTTGCTTTTAATATGGGAGGTGGGGTCAAAACATGATGACATTTATTTCCAGACTGGGCGCTTTTTTGGTGAAACTTGAATACTGTAATTCCGTCAGGTTCGTCGTGATGATGCGACATACAGTGTGTTTCTTATTTATCGGGAGATCTGCTCATATTCTATGTGTATATGTTTCAGAAACACCAGAAGCCAGGCCGAAATAAAAGACGGCTCCGTTTTCACCGGTGTCGCATTTCCGCTCTAAGAGTGTCATTAGACCAAGTGCAGTGATTCGAAGCCGATCATTTACACTGACAGCCCGGACTTATAGGAACGCTCGGAAAACAGATCCCAGATTGCTTCCATCAGACGCGATCTTTTATTGCGCAGATCAAAGAGAGCGGAAAGTCAGTGGACGAACCCTGCGTCTTCACCACGGCCTCTCTGTACTTTAAAATAAAAAACATAAACCCCCCCCCAGAAAATGTAAAATTCTGGCTTTGCAACTGTACCCCAAAAGGTGCATCAGTAATAATCTTTATTCTGTACCGATTAATATAATAATCTGTCATTTAAAATAAGAGATCTTTTGATTAAGCAGAGGCAGCGCATACATCCATTTAAACTCTGGGCACCAAATGTACAGTACATACTCAGGAGCGCAGGGCGCCTTACACTAAAGTCACCCGATTTACTGGGATTGGGAAGCACTGATAAATCACTTCTCTTACATATTTACACATTTAAGAATGACCTTAAAATACAAATTAAATTACATTGACTTAAAATAGCCTGACAGTTGGAGACCGTACAGACTAGGGGATTGTCCAACAGTCTAAGATGTCTCTCAGCATGGGTCGGTGCCGCAAATCTGAAAAGATCAATTCTCATTACATTTTCCACATGCTAAATCATAATATCAAGGAGGTGAGAGATTTTCGAGCAGTGCGGTCGCTGACTTTGCGGGTTGTTGCACGGTGCCAGCCGAGCACAGACTCAGGCAGAAATCCCGAGACTTGGACGCGGAGCTCGGTCGAATCCTGTTTCGCTGATGCATTTTGTGGACACGGTCTCGCACGTTTAGTTACTGACGTTTGGCTTTGTTCTGTTGTTTTTTTTCTATCATCCGTCAGTTAAGGGTTTTTGTGGCCATTTACCTGTTTATCATGTTCTAATTGTAGATTCCAGGCCAGACTGTACACTTTCTATGATGTATCAGGAAAATCATAACACCTGACCTATAACATATTATGGCAAAATTTCTCTATTATTATTATTATTGTTGTTGTTGTTGTTGTTGTTGTGAGAGGCGATGCATCTGACGAATCAACTATTTAGCTGAGAACCTTGTCGCAGGTAATTAAACACAAAGAAGAATGGTTACAGAAAATGAAATCGAAAATGACCTGCAAATTAATTATTTATTTGTTGAGAACTGTACTTATCTTTCCCCGCAGAGTTAATTCACGTTTTCCTTCAGATTTGTAAAACGTTCTCATTTGTCAGAACGCGTTAGGTCTTTGTTACTCGGCAATACATGAAAATCACAGCCTTTCCAATTAGCAAATGTTTGTTTGTACAGTGCTGCAGGCAGCTCACTATTTAAAGTTCATATGGTTTCATTTATGGTGTATAAGATCAGTTCACGTGCCACCTATATCTCTTCGTGTGTAAGTTACGGTACAACGAACATGGTCAGTACTGTATTAAAAAATGCTCAATTAAAGTTAAAAACGAGTTTAATAATGAAAAACGCAAGTCAAATAAAAAATATTAAATCAAGTGCTAAGATACTCTAGTAACATGTTCAGATAAAACGAACATTCTCCATTCCTGATTTTCCCTCCTTGGTATCTCATAAATATTAATTGCATGTTTCTTTTTGTTTGTTAATGTCTTGTTTTAATGTGTTGGTCATATGCATAACAACTATATTAACCTTGACTCTGAATAAGGACGTTTTGAGTTCCTGTCACGGGACCAAGCAACATACATTTTAATAAATAAAGGTTAACCAGTAGACTACAAAGTGGATTTAGTGTTCGGATTGGCTGTGTTTAGCGTGTCATTGTAATCACCTCTGCACTGAATAGTTGACTGCCTTGATTTAATTGCTGTCATGTTTAATTAAGCTTAAAGGCCACCTGTCTTGTATCAAGCAGGCTGTTTACTTTGCAAATAAAATTAAAATTTTAACACGTAGATGCCAATATCATATTCTTTATTAATGGAGTCTGACTGACATCATGTCCTGTGCATTGACCTGTTATTTTCTGTTGTTTTTAATCAAACAGTTTCAGTTAGAACACCCTTTTTTTTTTTTATTCACATCTTAACATCCAGTGCCATGTTAACAGATTATCCATGTAAACATCATAATTAGATTAGTGTTTTAGTGTCATAAAATCCAGGCTTCTTAGCGATAACAAATGTAGCATCATGTTTGTACAAATAGGCCTGTGTGTGTGTGTGTGTGTGTGTGTGTGTAGCTGTGCGCATAAAAGTGTGTGTGTGTGTGTCTGTGAGACAGTCACAGGTGTGTTCCATCCAATGGTTCAGCCTTTGGGTCAGAGCTCAGAGCACGTGACAGGCTTCTGTGGTCATTAAACGGCTTGTAGGGTTACATACTAAATGTTCTGTGATTTACTAAGTGACAGTTCACTGGAAATAGCTCCAAGGCCCCCCTTTGCTTTATGGAGCCAGAAGAACACCCTTGATGGCCAGTTCTGGCCGGTCCACTGTCTCACTGCTGTATGATAGATGACTGTGAGTTATGATACTCCCTGGGTGCTAGCTGTTTATTTTAGAGGTGTCCAAACTTTGAATCCCCTCATGATTCAAATTCAGCAGAAATACCAAGAGCCAGAGCTTGAAAGCTAGTGTTGCTCAATATGTGGAAATGTCTTTTAAAGACAAAAATGTTTTTTAAATGTCTTTTTTAAATCATCATCAAAACACATTGGACAGGACATGGAAGGCCTGTGACTCAATATTGTGTGAGATGGCGGGGGATTCTGGTTTGAATTTTAACTGTCACATTTAGGGCCCACATTAACAAGCCCATTGATAAGAACTTTAACAAGCTGGGTGCCATTCTGGGAAGGAAGCTGAGATTCGCTCTTAGCACTGTCAGAATGCCCACCAATCAATCAAAGTGCTTAAAAATAATCGAATTGACATTGGCTGGCGCTCGAGACAGTTTGGTATGGTGGACCTCCATCTTAACATATTGTACATACATACACACATACAGACATACAAATATACACACACACATACATACAAATAAACACACATACACATACACATATACATTATCCAACCTCTTATCTTTAGTAGGGTTATAGCTGTCTTAGAGCCTAACCCAGGAAACTTAGAGCATGACAGTTATTAAAATATAAGGACTCTGCTCTTTGTTCAGGTTTACCATGTATACAGTTTATCTGTAGCAATTTCTGTTGTTTTTAACACGTGACCTGTTGTATATTTTGATATGGAAGATTTAAAGCCTGAAGTTGTAAGGTAGATGCAAACATCATCTAATGTTTAACGCTTTATTATCCACAATGTAACTGTGTTCTGATGCTGTGCTTTCTATAACAATATATTTTTTGTATATTATCAACAGTTCTGTGTGAATATATTATCTTACACAATTTGCAAGGACAGTGACAGAAATTGCACTTAGTACCATTGCTTAAATATGCCATATTACAGCACACACACAGACACACAAACACACACACACACACACACACACACACTTCTTCTTTGGCTCCGTTATAGATGAAGTAAAGACAGTGACGCTCATTGTTGTCCTTTGTAAAGCACTGCCAATGCGGGGCAAGCCCAGCTGCGGAGCCGGGGCCGACACGAGAGTCCGTGCTTTCATGCCGTCGGCCCTTTGCTGACCCCTGTCTCTGTCCACTTTCGCAGGTGCTGTGTTTCTTCTCGACACAGCCACCTACATGTGGGACGAGCAGGCTGGACGAGTGTGCGTGAAACACAAACGTGGCGCTTTCAGTCCGCATCTGTCAGTCACACGAGGAAGGGGATTTATCCGAGGGGTTATTCTATTCAGTCTGCTTTTGTTTCATCAACATCCTCATCATCATGAACCGTGGACTCATCGCCCGTAGATGTTCGAAGCGCTTTGCGCGACCCGTCTCCCTGTCCAGTGCCTGTTGACTGAGTTGCTTGTATTGCGCCAGATCGTCCGCCCATTCTCGATGCGGATGCCCATGATTCCAAAGACCAATGTTTTAATCATTCTGCGATCATAGGTAAACAAAAAATATGAATATATCTGGCATACACCAACGCACAGGATAATCAGGTATTTATTTTTATGTTTGTTTATTTATTATCATATCAGTTTTACTCATAACCTTCTTTGTTATTAAACATGATATAATTAAATAGGGGTTAAAAACAAATGTGCTTATATACAATGTGACAGATAAGATTTATTTCCATAGACACGATTTATGGTATTATGTAATATGAATAAATTATTTTGCTTGACACTTTCCAGAGAAGCATATTTAGCTTCACAAGCCCACAGCCTGGCCAGTGATGTGTCAGTTTCACCGTATGTAAGACGCACAGCAATAAATCTAAATACCTACATGCTTTTCTGCTGCTGTTCAGTATAATATCAAGCTGTTCTGCATAGTTTCAGTTGGAACTTCACCAAAAAGCCAAATAACTACTGTAGATAGTCTAAGTTCAAAATATTACGAAGTTATTTACAAGCTAACAAGTAAATATATTATATGCAAAACAGGCTTGTGTATGAATTTTGAGGATATAGGTTAGACAAATAAAGTGTTAAATTTTTCAAAAAAAAACAAGCTGTCAGAAAAGTTAAGGCTTGGTTTGAGCAGGGGTTCTGTAGTTACTGCCTTGACCCAGTTATATCTCTGGAATATAGTCCGAAGTAACTTTTGTTTGATGCAAATCCCTCCAGAGAACTATAAAACTAGATGGTACAGCAGTTCCCTGACACAAAGCTGGTCAAAATGAGCAAATCCTAAAGGTATTTGTTGGCCATGTTATTATAACGTCTACGAATAGAGACCCAGTTCTATAACCCTCTCAACAACTTGGCAAGGTGTTTTGTTGAATGCGCCTACTTGGCAGAGGAAAGAGTTATGTAAATGGAAACCACTTTCCGCAGCCCGTATTTGTACAATAAATTAGTAAGGATGTTTATCTTTTGAAGAAACATAATTAGTGTTGTCAGGAAAGGGATTCAATGCCGTTTTGCAGGTGGAAGCAATTTACAAGACTGCTACGCTTAATCTTGTCCATCTTAAGGCCTGGAAGCATAATGCATTTTTCCCATAATTAAACAGAAACTATTAATTTAATTTAATTAGTACAATTAGAAACAAAAACTGTAAGTGTGTTTCTTCTGAAATGTTGTGCTGCTTACCATTTTGGTCACATTAAAATTACAAGGCGTAAAACAGAAGTAACATAATTGACATTGGAACATTATATATTACGTGTATATATACAGTATTATTGTTCATCGGATAGTAAATATAAAGAAGTCATGATGTTGTAACAGTTTTGCTGATAAGAGACTCAATGTAGTTTTACCCCACAGCTGCCTAATTTATTTATTCTGAAAGTGGCAGGAATGCACAGTAATAACTGATGTCTTGTCCTTTTACACAAAAGCTGACCTGTGAAGATGTGACGTAAACCGGGAGGGACATGAAGTATGAAAAAAGGATACTTTGAAGAGGAGTTGTAGCTGGCCATTGGGGTGGGAGTGGGGGCAGTAGGGAAACTTAAAGAACCATAACATCTATTCCCACCAATGTTCCTGAAAGCTCCTGAAGCCATCAGTTGCCGAGCTATGAGATAGCGACACGTGCTAGCAAAAAGTGTTTCGCATCTTCACTCTGCGGACGAGCACCTGAGGGAACGGAACTATCGTAAAAATTAACAGCGTAGGAAGTTCATGCAGTTCACATCCTGCTCTGTACATGCGAGGTCAAACGTCAGAGCATGCAGCACGTGCCCATCGGTGCACGCTTAAGTTCACTTCTGGAAAATTTCTACATGCTTTTCTTTTGTCACAAGTATTAATTATTTTAATGCTTAACATCAGAGCAGTGCTTTAAAATTTCTGGTTGAACTTTTGGTATTAAACTCATATTGTTGTCTTCAAAAACAACTTCTTTGAACAATTTTCCAATATTAAATATTTATTTTTAAATACAGCTGGTCCGTGAGTTACGATGGTTCGACTTACAATTTTTTTTAACCTACAATGGCTATAGCATTACAACAAGTTACAATGAGGTTATTGGAATGCATCTCCGTCCTTAAATTGGGGACTACCTGTAACTAAATTCAAGATGAAACAGTGTCGACAAGCAATAAAAGTATATATATATATATATATAATTCAACAGCTACAAATTAAAAGATATGTTTTCATTTATTTTAAGCTTTTATTAATCATTTACCCACAATGCACCTTTGTGAATGCACTTTATAACACTTCATCCATTAGAACCTTTGGGCTCTGTAGGGGTTCCTTACCTCGTCTGTAATGGAGCACAACATTTTTTCAGTCCACGTTTACTAGCGCACAGATGTTTCAAGAGGCTACAGCAATTTTACCTGCCTCCTTACACTTGTCAATGAAAACAGTGAATAAACAAATGCATGAAAAAACCATATTAACCATCATTGGCAGCGCTTAGAGTACTGTGGGTCATTACCTATATAATAACTGTCTGAATTTCTGTTTGTCAACATGGAAACCACTGATGTGTTTACCTCGTTACATGAACCTCGAACCATGAGGTCTTGCATTAGCCGTTCATCAGTTCAGACAGAGTTCAGAGTGGAGCTAAGAGTGTGCGGTTTTTTGAAACAAGTTTATTACGCCTCTCAGAAAGACAAGGCTCTGAATCCACAGTTAAGTCCACAGATATTATCCATAACTGAGGCCTGAGCCATCCCATCTTGAAGGCACAAAAAAAAACCCACTTCTGTTCCAGAGATGCAAGCACCGATCATTGTGTGTTAACATGTATTTTTCTGTACCATCTTACTTAAGCCTCGCTTTTGTTCATTACAAATAAATACATGTCTTGTATAATTCATACACTTTCATATTATAATGTCCATCTATGATACTCTACAGCCAGAAACACGCGGTCAGCTCATGAACAGTAAGGGCTGCTCTGCTGTCGGAGTCTAATTTTTGCAGTACCTCTCATGAAAGCTGCATTTGCATGTCTCCTTCGAGATTTGTCTTATTATATAAAGATTTGTGGGACTGGAAGTCAACAAATTGGATTACAAGGCTTCTCCAGCAGGAGTGAACGCTGAGCATTGCCTTTCTTGTGCCTCTAGCGCACGCCTGCTCATTGAGATTATGGCATTAAGCTCTTATACTTTTCAATCGCCGTGTCTGCCTCCTACTCTTTTTGTTCTATATAAGCAGCTCCACTTGATCTTTCTCTGTCCTCAGTGTTTACTTACGCTCAAATCTTGACACAGTCACCATATATGTTGGTATTGAGTGGTATTTGACATAAGAGTCTTTGAGATGACTGTATGTGAATGAAAATATCACATAGAGCAGCAAAAATTTACAGGAACACACACACAGATATAGACGTGCGAACCCCGTGTGCCTTTTACGTAATGAAATATTTTGCTTCGCCGGTTTTTCTTCCAAACAGAAGGAGCAGTGCTGCTAATGGATGATCTCTGACTCATCATCCATTAGCGTCACGCTAATACCTTTTTTACATTCTGCCTTTTCCTGTTACCACTGTGTCTCTTTGGACCTCAGAGGAGATAATATTAATGCCTTGTTCAACTCTCAGGACTCGCTGACAACCGATTCGTGATTGAGAATAGCGTGGTTACAAACCTTCCCAAGATGGATGACGGCCCCAGTAGTTTAATCGTTGTGCCCTGACTGGATTCCGGCATAATTTCTCAATATTGCCAGGAACCAGACAAGGTCAGAGAGAATGCCTGCACCCCCATCCATCGTGGACTGTGCGGAGCCGTTCAGTTTTATGCCTCCAGCAAAACCTTAGCTTGGGTCTGTATTAAAACAGCAATGGGGAAACCGCTCAAAAACCAGCGATAAGGTAAACATTATCTGCTGAATTAGAAAAAGACTTTTCAAGATATTGGCTTTTGCACTGTATTTTTTTTTTTTTTTGGGGGGGGGGAGGGGTACATTGTACACAGAGATGCAGATTAGCTTTTAATTACTGCAAGATAACCTATTTCAGCATCCTGTTTTACTGTTGCTGTGCAAGTTATGTCCACGGTTCATCTGTTGCAAATATTTTATTTGATTGCTATAATATTTCCTTAACTGGATGAAATTACTTATTTTTTGTCATCTACCCCTGAGCTCCTGTGCATCTGTTACAAAAAATTTATCAGAAGTCTCCTTTAATAGTTCAATTACATCATAACCTGAGCTACAGTTTAAAGTAAAAAAAAGAAAATCTAGGACATTTTCATTACATTATGCAGTTTAACTGTAGTATCTCTCCATTTCCGTCCTCTTCCGAATAGGTCTAATGAGAGTCCAATTTGAGATATCTGGCTTATATGCGCAGCAGTAATATTAAAAACTGCAGTCCCAGGCAGTCTCCTTCCTAATACTGTTTTTGAAGAATCCAGTCGATTTTGACTGTGTGTCGTCTCTCAGACGTTACGTCTTGTAGAGAAAGTTAATCACTCCTACAACGTGGACCTAAAAAAAGAAGTAATTAAAGTCTGGAATGTTCTTGGCACAGAGATAAAGTGTTATTTTTGCAAGTTTTTTTTCTCATGAATGAAACCTCCACAGCAAAGACAGTGCAAGGTCGCACAGATAAAACAAATCGGTGAAGGGATCACACAGCTCCCCGCAGACGAGGTGAAGTAAATTTCTCCAACGGAAAAAGAAAAGTAATTTGAAGAATAAGAGAGCCTCCAGTTGAACGCAGGGTTCTGAAAGGATGGCTTTCGTGACAGAGAATAGAATTTAATAAGGATGTAAGATGGATGAGAAAAAGCCCTGATACCTTCAAAGACATTCTGACAATAATGTCACAAGTGCATGTGTGTCACAAAGACAGAAGTCAAAAACACATAAACAGATCATACAGAGGTACTTCCTAAACAGATTTTGGTGACACAAACTTGCTGACTTTGCAGCATATAAAAATATGTTGTTGAGACATCAGTCATCATCTATACTGCTTCATCCTGTTAAGGGTGGTGGGAAGCCTGGAGCCCAACCCAAGACATATAGGGCGCAAGGCAGGGGACACCCAGGGCAGGGTGCCAACCCACCACAGGGCAGGCCCACACACACACAAACACACACACTATGGGCAATTTGGAGACACCAATCAACCTAATCCGCATGTCTTTGGAGTGTGGGAGGAAACCCGAGAACACAGAGAAAACCCACCAAGCACAGGGAGAACATACAAACGCCACACACACAGACCCAAGGTGGCAATTAAACCCCAGGGCTGGAGGTGCGAGGCGACAGTGTTAACCACCATACCACTGTGCTGCCTTTGCTGTTGAGAAGTTTGGTTTAAAAATCATGCAGTAAAATCACTCATAACATGTAGATATTGCTCCAAATTTTTCTTCTTGTCTGATGAAGGAAAAGAAAAGTAAATTAAACTGAATTCTCTCTTCTTCCATGACAAAATAACCTTTGTATACCTTTTTTAATCAGGGTGACTGCAGTGACAAAACTGCATTTCAGAACATCAAAGCTGTTAACCATGCTATATTAAACATTACGTGTTATACTGAAAAACTGCATCGTGGGACAATTTAGCTGAGTTTAGCTGATAATAATAAGCTTCCTATGGTGGACAGAGTCTGTACAGGTGCAGAAAATCACAATCACATCGCAATCACTTAACGAGTAGTGACACTTTCCCACATCCTCCCACTGATGAAGTGACTGTCAATAAAATGATGATTTGTACATGTGCCTGTGACACACATTGATTACTGATTTTTAATTATAAATGTGTGTACTCTTCCATTGCCAAATAGAATGAAATGACTGTGACTTTTGAATAGTTTTGGGTGTCGTGGTGGATCCTTGGGAAATACCCCTGCCTCACACCCCCAGGGTTGTGGGTTTGAATGTGTTCAATTTGAACATGGAGTTTATACATTTTCCCTGGGCAAGGGTGGGGCTATGTCGGCTCTTCCAGTTTCTTCCCACAGTCCAAACACATGCAAGTTGGTGAACAGACCTGTGTGTGTGTGTGTGTGTGTGTGTGTGTGTGTGTGTGTGTGTGTGTGAGCTCTGTGACAGATTGATGCTCTGTGTGAGGTGTACTCCACCTTACATCCTATGCAGTTTGGGATATGTTCCACGTCCTCTATGTCCCTGTCCAGAATATATGTTTGAAAAAATGAACAAAGAAATGTTTCTATTTCACGAACAAAGTGTACAAATACTTTATACTTCTCTGCTGCACGGATTGCAACAAAGACAGGAATCCTGAGGAAACATGTTGTGTATGAGGCTGCCCGGTCTCAGAAACACTTACAGTGCAGAACACCAGCAGCTTTGGCTGTTTTTTTTTCCCCCTCTCAAGGTTAGGAGTTCTTCATGCCTCAAGGAGGTGCGCAAAGTAAGATTTATGGCCGTCGGCCAGAAACCTTGTCATAAGCTATGGGGAACGCAAGGCATAGTTTTCAGGAGCCAGTTTGGCAGTGCCTGTTAAGTAAAATTAGTGCACACTGTGAGCACGCTGAAGGGTGAACTAATTAAGTACTTAGAATGTCAACAGTTCTGGAAGGGGCGACACAAGGTATGTTTGAATGCATTTCAACAGGGTGTGTCTGAGTTGCTAAATCACAAGTGTTGTAGGCAGTGACATAGACTTCATTGGGTGGGATGATTGGCTCCTCTTGGAACATTGGGGGATGTGTCCCCCCCACCCCACACCTTCGTCTATGGTTGTAGGATAGGTCTGAAAAGATACCCCATGACAGCTCCCTGCATTTCCAAATGTAAATGAAGCTAAGCGGTATAGCAGGATGACTCCCAGAGTGGGCCTTGTGGTAGCATCCTTCAACAAGACTTGTCAGAAAAACCATTTGGGTAAAACATCCAGCTGGACAAATGAGAAAGCCATAAGTTGGTTTGCATGAAGACGTCACCTAAGATACTAAAAGACTAAATGCAGGCCCTCAGAGGACATCGAAATACATGGAAGAAACAGTCTTTTTAGACAGTGACGCTGCTGGCTATAGACCATTAATAGAGTTATTGAGACAGGCTTACACAGTACGATTGCATGATACAAGAACGGTGGAGATAAAACCACTGGAGAGTGGTTTTATGGGAAGCTGGAGTCCGGTCTTCAGAGTAGAGCACAAAAACGCTACGAAGCTCTTGATGTAAAGAGTGTTCTTCACATCAAGAGCACAGTAGCTGGGTGGAGGAATTAGGCCAGATACTATAATTTATTTAGAAGTGTTAATGGAATTTAATTTTCAACATTAACACCTACTGCATTGAATTTCATTTCAAATTGCATTCATATAACACCATCTGGGTTTTTGTCTGAAATTATTGACTTAAACAGCAGAGCTAAAATATTAAGACACACACACCTATAAATTCTTTGCCTAATTGGGAATTTTTTTCAAAACCAATTTAAGGTTCATATTTCAGCCTGATTCAAATTTTTTATGTACTTTTTAACTCTAAACAGCTTTATCAGCAAACATAAAGACTGTTCAATAGTACAGATATACCATGCATTAAAGAAATGTCAGTTTTGTTACTTATTGAAATTAAATTAGTGAGTAATTGATGAATTATGCAATTAATACAATAATGAACTGCTACCGTCACTTGCAATTTGCCTTAGAGGTAATCCATGCATTAATTTCTTTCTACATATACTATAAATTGTCTTTATATTAGGTTTCATTTTTTCAAAATGGCTTTTGTAAGTAGTTTGGAATGAAAGTATGGGGAAAACTTACTTTGTATCAGCAACGGCTTTTAAAAATTAGCATTACACTGATGTTGCCTCTGTCATTTTGATTGATTTGTAAGTAGTGCAAACTGACATGTTTTCAGTCCTGTTTGGCTTCAAGCACTCCTTTTCGATGAATATCTATACAAGGTGATCACACTGCCTTAAAGCGCTGATAGGAAAGTTTGTACTGTCCTTTCAATTAGACATTTCAGCCAAAGGGCAGATTTAATATCCAGATGTGTATGGCCTCTGTCTAAGGTTTATTTATGTTGTTGAATGAAGGTGTCCTGCAGGAAAAACAGCTTGACTGCCCTTTTTACAGCGTAGGTTTAGTACACATTTTAATAGAAATTTTTCCTTTTACTACCTCTGCAGATAAAACCTATGCAGACATAGTTCACTGTTATAAACAATATATAGTGTAACTATGTAATACCCCTAGCTTACTCTTTATCCCTTTCATGAATAATGATGAGGATTAGGTTTGAAACCACTTCACTGTAAAGTAATAGCCGATAACAATGTGTTTTGTTTTGCTTCATGAGTTCAGGAGACATTTTCTTGTAATGGCGTATGATTGAGGTCGCTATACCTGATGCTGCCATGGGAGGGCAGTGTGGCTCCACTGCGCTTTTGTGGATCGGATACTTCAGAAATGTAACGATGAAACTGCATACGGTATGCAGCACGTTATAAATAACACAAATACACAAATAACCTATGATGATGGTGAAATACACACAACTCAAACTGTATATGCTTATGTGCGTTTCCAATGAATTGTCTTTAAAAATTTGCTGTGCTGGGCAGATATTGCGCCGCGTCTCATTACAACTGAGGCTGTAAAGAAAGACACCTTAGGTAATCTATGATTCATGTGAAGATCCTCTGAAACATTTGAACTGAAAACTGTTTTTTGAGGATATTATATACGCACCTCAGGATGCAATGTGTGAATGGATTTGAAGGACAAGTCTGAACAGGGAAACCATGAGAAAGAGTGAGAGCTAAGCATGCTGGTAGACCTTCATCATTCATTATCCAGAAGAGTTGATCCAAACAAGAGCTGTAGTGAGTTTAGCCTGAGCACACCTGAGAAGTGATGGCAGAGCACTGGTTATCTAAGGTATATGCAAAACCTGGGCATTAAGTGGAAAGCACAGAGACAACACACACACACACACACACACACACACACACACACACACACACACAGGAACAACATCCAAACTGCACACATACTGGGCCAGAGCCTGCGTGAAGTTTACAGCCCTGGAGCTAAGAAGTCACAGTGGAATTACTGAGCCATGTGGCAAAGGAAAAAACAAAAATCTACCCTATCTCAAGTTAAGAACCCTGAAGGACTTGGTGAAGACATCCACTGAGTTATGCATCAAGAACAAGGAGACCATATTTCATTCTGCATTCGAAAGAGTATCAGAATTTTCCGCTCCATGTGAGTTAATATTACAGCGCCCCAGATCACACTGCCACCTTCAAATGGCCGTGAGACTGAAGGCTTTCTTAGCAGTGGCAGGGCTGTGTAAGATTGTGTTTACATTGATGCATCTCTTCACGCTCACTCTAAAATAAGAGATTAGGATTGCATACCAGACATATTAGGAGCGTAAAGGTTCCCTGGACAGCATGGAACTCAAATCTAGCCCATATAATGGGTATGTGAATGTTCTATGATCTTCACTGTAACCAATTCGTCTAGGCTGGTTTGTCAAATTGACAGTTAAATGTAATTATACTGCTTGTGGTGCTGTGATGGGGTAAAATAGCATTTATTAAGTATCGGCCACTAAAAATTTGCTATTTAGATTATTTAAATGAAATTGATTTACGGTTAATTAATTACCGTAATTTATAATGCAATTACCTATTAAAATGTTATTTATAGGTTTTGGCAAAATGATTCCATGCTGCATGTTTTGTAAGTTTTGCTAAGGAAACAAATGGCAAAGACATCTGTGGAAACAGGTTCCTCCTAACCCTTTATACGTGTCTCCTATTGAAGACACCCATGGTTCATCAGTTTGTTGTCAAATGTAGCACAATTATAGAATCTTGAGTACATATTTGTGAAACATTCTGAATTAATACATAAGTGCCAAAGAAGCAATGTTAGCCTGTTTTCACAGAAGGAGGAAAGGGTAGAGTTGCACATCAAATTTTTGTCACATTACATTCTATGAGCAGCACAGTGGTTAGGTAGTGTTGCTATCTGAAATCTGCTGGTGGGTGGAGCCAGAATATTTTTCATGGCCAGGCTAGACCCAATGATTTCAACGGAGTGACAATAATGTTTGAACTTTTTCGCAGAACATCAAAATTAATGGCATAAATGTGGTGGGTAAGGAAGGGGCATCAGAGGGGTGCCAAGTTTTCAAATAGGGTGGCACTCGCTATTTTTGGGTTCCGGTACATATTTCAGGTCAGGAGTTCAAATTGGGTCTTCTGCAATGAGCATGCGTGTGCGTACATGTGGGTGTGTGGAGTTTGTATTTTCTTCCCATGCCACTGTGGGTTTCTTTCAATTGCTCTGATTTCCATCCAAAGACATGCAATTTAGATATACTACTGATGGCATTCACTAAAGATAATAAAACATAATGATGTATAAATTGCAGTATTATTCAATAATCACTAATCAAGAAACCTCTTTTCACTTGAAACTGAGAAAAAAAAAGGTACTTTCTACAGGAAGCCCCTGGAAGCCAGCATGTTGTGTGTATTCTATAACCATCAAAAGGACTTCTTCAGCACTAAGGGACTCAGGGAGAGTAGAAATGTACGTCACACAAATATATGCAAATTTATGTGTGTAAAAGTGATTCGAAATTACGAAAATACTTGGCCATATTTAAACTTGTTAGGAACCTCTATAAGGTAATTTTTACATAAAGATATATCTGATTGGGTTTTCTGGTCTTTTTTCATTAGAGGTTGGCCACAAACCCGAAAGTGTGTGTGTGGAATATCTGAACCCGAAAGCGTAGTGTGTGGAACATCTGAACCTGAAAGCGTAGAGTATGGAGTATCTGAACCTGAAAGCATTGTGTGTGGAGTATCTGAACCTGAAAACGTAGAGTGTGGAGTATCTGAACCCGAAAGCGTGTGTGTGGAGTATCTGAACCCGAAAACATAGAGTGTGGAGTATCTGAACCCGAAAGCGTGTGTGTGGAGTATCTGAACCCGAAAGCGTGTGTGTGGAGTATCTGCAGACTGTTTAGGGAGGCCCCAGCAGAGTAACGAGGCACGTTAGCAGCTGTACAAGATAAAACAGAAACGTGGGGATCTTAAGATCTTTATCTGATTGAGAACAGCTCGGAGGGACAGAGCACCTCTGCTAAAGAGATCAGAGATTAAGTACATGCTCTAAACCAGACTCCGAGACGTTGATGCAAAATAACCAGGATTGTTTGTTTCTTCTGTTGGCTTCTTGCTCACTTACAACAAAAAATGTAAGCGATGGAAAACAAACGTTTTATTTTATTTTACAACGAGCAGGAAAGATTTGAGGATGACAAGCGAAAGGGTTTTTACAAAGTGCACTAAGAAGTTGTGCACTACACAAGTGTCTCTGCGTGGAGTGTGATAATCGATTGTTTCTACTGAAAACACACTAAAATGCACCTGTTGAGTTAAATATGAAAAGCTTTAAGCGTGGGATGAAAGTGTCATTGTCACTGAAATGAGGAGTAACAGGAGGTAACGGTCTGACCCGCTACGTTTGTAGTTTGTCACTGATATTGATTCATTGCAGTAATTTGTTTGCTGAGATCTCAGTGACTGCTTGTCACTGCCTCTCAGTGTGAAATTCGTGCACACGATTATCAAACTGTTCACTAATGCAGAAATGTGTGAATGATTAAGATCACGGCCACGTCAGTGACATTCGTTCTGCTTCTGTGGTGCGTTTTATGGACAATAACTAAAACACAATTATCGCCTTGATATGCAATTTCTCTGTTCATAACAAACACGATCACACCATTTGCATGAACCGCAGTGGCTGCTGTGAGTCTGATTAACTCATTCATCATCCCTGTTCCTATTACAGTTATCCTAATTAGTGCTGTGTATGAAAACATGAGCGCTACCAAATCCCCTGAGCTGCCTGTGAACCTCACATCCTACAAAATTGCTGCAACTCATTTATAGAGAAACTTCTTATTAACAACTTCTTTAAATCAATATGCTAATAAATATTAAATTATCTAAACCATTTCTATATCTGCGCCTTTTAATTTTTTATTTTTTTGACATTTTTTCCCCCCTCACCAGTCTCTGGATCTCTCCAGAGTGAATTTGCTACTGGGCATTCATCTCTCATCATTCCTGCATACAGTTTAAACAAAGACATTTTTATTTACAATAATAAATAAAACACAATAATGATTAAAATACAATAAAAACATGAATAATCTACACCTTTTAAAAATGTTTACAATTTGTCTCCTTACCTTCTTTTGCCATTATGTTATCTTCCACTCTCTATACCGCTTGACCAGTTCAGGGTCGGGGGAAGCCTAGAACCCATCAGAAGAGGCACAAAGCGCAGGACAGGGGACACCAACCCACCACAGGGCGCACACTACGGGCAATTTGGAGACACCAATCAACCTAACCTGCATGTGTAATGTTAGGCATGGGAGGCAACCAGAGAACCTGGAGAAAACCCACCAAGCACAGGGAGAACATGCAAACTGCATGCACACAGACCTGAAGTGGGAATCGAGCACCAGGCCCACACGTGCGAGGCGACAGTGCTAACCGCCGCACCACCATACCATCCTCATTATGTCACCCTAGATGTTAAAATACCAAAGTTAACAAAAGACATAGCTTTATCATTCAAGTCTATCATTCTTTATGCCATTTGGACATTGTCAGAGCAGCAGGGAAAAATGAAAATTTCTTCACCCCTTGCATATCAGTTCCTATGCCACAAACACACCAAGTAACATATTTACGAAAAGAAATTTCCTTGATTTGTTTGAGTCATTCTGCCTTTTTGTAACGAGTGGGAGAATTGCTTGTGCACAATCAGTTTTCATGTGTTCCATTATGTGAAGCACAAAAGCCAAAGAAAAGTGTAGCAAGACAAGGAAGACCATTCAAGTTTACCCTCTTAGCAGCTGTTACCTTCCACTGGGTGGGACACATTAACAGTTTCACCCCTTTTTGTCTAATGAAGCGAATACATTTATATCTGTAGAAATTTATACACATAATGAATTAAAAAAGACATCAAGCCTGTCATTACGTCTTGATCATTAACATATGAACACAATATAGTTTGAAATTAAATCGTTGAGTTACTGAGTTGTTAAAATAATATTTTAAACCTGTGATTGCTTAAACCATTAAGCATGGTGTTTAGATATTTTTAGCATATAGCTGGATTTTTAAAAGTTAACTATGTGCTGAAGAGTGGAGCGGTTGGAAATGTGTACAAATCACATGGCCAATTAGTCAATTACCACCGACTGATTGTGTTGCCAGCAACTGAAACTTAAATACAGGTCACACGAGCTTGTGGACGCAGAGAGTTTGTACTTATTTTTTAAACACTTTTGCACAAACGTGACCCCTAGTGAATTTTGTCACAATGAAAAACATTAAATTTTTATGACAGGTTGAAGCTCTGACTGTTCTGTAAACAGAACTGAATTTACTATCAATAAGCAACAGGTTCAAAATAAAAACAACTCTCCCTCTTTAAAAGAATAATTCATGTACTTCCAATACGGAAATTGTCTGAATTAGAAGCTGATGTATTTATATGGGGAAAAAGAAGAATGCAGTGAACTACACTGTAAGGGTGCCGCTATAGCTTTTGACGTAGTACTTTACAGGTTAGATCAGAAAGCAACAGGAGAAGTCTCAAAGGTCACAAGGGTCATGTCAGCAGGGGGCGTATAGCTGACTCTGGGTTACTTAGAGCTTTAGTATCAGGGACTTGGTATTACCTTTCGGTCTGATCTCTGCGCTACTTTTCAGAAGAACTTTCATGTTCTCTGTACCTTGAAAGTCAGAAATGTCACAGCCCTTAAACGAACCGTTATCTCCAAGAAGACCGGCTTTGTATTGGCCTTCAAATGACATATCGCCACATTCTCATCAGCTGTTGGTGGTAAAATAAATAAATAAATCCTTAATTTTCTGTATACCACTGACTTGAACTTTAAACTGACCTGCTGTCGGCTGGCAGAATTGAAACTCACACTGCTTAATGGCTTCTTACATCACCTTAGTGCTAACATTGGACAATCCTCAGTTTTCTGCACTTTACCTGCGCAACCCAGACGTCCCTAGAGAGAGACACTGCATATTAAGTAAGTTTGGTTTTTAATGTGTAGCATTGCTTATTTACGTTATTCCGCAAATGTTTTCTTCCAGTGGGCAGTATGTGCGGCTGGTCACCAGCAGCCCACCATTCTGCCTTTTAAGTTATTTATTAGGTAAGTGTAGCCCAACATGTAAAACGTTGCATCTGGTTATTCTATCTGAAATAATGTTTTATGCATAATATAAAACCATATTTTTCTAAGTTACTGTACACATTTGAAAAAGAAAAAAATAAAACAATGCACCATAACTGATTGTATTTTTGATTACAATGTGCTCAGAATTCTGCTTTCAGCTGTGACTCAGGTAAACAGGCATCCGCCAGTCCACAGGAGATACACACAGCAGCCAATAAACCTTACTTACTTTATGCAAAAAAGACCTAAAGTCAGAGTAAGGTGAAGGTACCAACACACAGCAGCGAAGCAGTCAGGGCTTTAAAAAAAGATTTAAATTCAATAATGAGGCTACTGTAGATATAAATACTCTGACATGCATACATAACAGTTTAGATAGAAAGAAAGTTGGGAATCCTCAAGCTCTTTCTGTTGGTGTGGCACGCTGGGAATAAGGTGCACATCTGGAAACTTTACTGCTACTTCACAGGTCATCAGAGCTAAAGATCTCACTGTCTGACACCCAGCATAGTTCATTCCACTGACAGGTCAATAAAGTACTTTATTTCTTGTGGAGAATTTATGGCACAATGTAGGTTTAATGTACTTCATTAGTTTATTGCTTTGAATCCTATTATAACTGTATTCAAATAATCACTCTCCAGGCCTCTAAAACTCAAATTTAAAGTATGTATTTAACCATGTAAAAAAAAAATACACCAATTAGCCATAACATTATGACTGGTGAAGCAAATAACATTGGTTATCTTGTTACAGTCGTACCTGGAAGTGGGTGGGATTTATTAGGCATCAAGTAAACATTTTGTCCCTGAAGTTGAGCAGGTAAAAAGGGGCAAGCGTAAGGATTTGAGTGACTTTGACAAGGGCCAAATTGTGATGGCTAGACGACTGGGTCAGAATAACTCCAAAACTGCAGCTCTTGTGGGATGTTCCCAGTCTACAGTGGTCAGGACCTATCAATAGTGGTGAACCAGCGACAGGGTCATGGGTGGCCAAGGCTCACTGATACATGTGTGTCCACCGCCAAAAGTGCCTACAATGGGCATGTGAACATCAGGACTGGACCATGGAACAATGGCAGAAGGTGGCCTGGTGTGATGAATCACATTTTCTTTTATAGCATGTGGATGGCTGGGTGTGTGTTTTTCAGTTATCTGGGGAAGTGAGATGACATCAGGATATACTATAAGAAAGAGGCAAGCCGGCAGAGGCAGTGTGACGCTTTGGGCGATGTTCTGCTGGGAAACCTTGGGTCCTGTCATACACGCGGTTGTTACTTTGACATGTACCACCTACTTAACCATTGCTGCTGACCAAGCACAGCCTTTCACAGACGCAGTATTCCCTGTCGGCAGTGGCCTCTGTCAGCAGGATAATGCACCCTGCCACACTGCAGAAATGGTTCAAGAAGGGTTTGAGGAACACAACAGCAAGTTAGATGTGTTGACTTGGCCTCCAAATTCTCTAGATGTCAGTCCAGTCAAGCATCTGTGGGATGTGCTGGAAGAATAAGTCCAGTCCATGGAGGCACCACAGTGCAACTTACACAATTTAAAGGATCTGCTATTGACGTCTTGGTGCCAGATACCACAGCGTACCTTCAGAAGTCTAGTAGAGTCTGTGTCTCGAAGGGTCAGGGTTGTTTTGGCGGCAAAAGCAGGACCTACTCAGTGTTAGGCGGTATACAGTGTGTCAAACACGCACTCCTGAATTCAGTAACTCTCCACCTCTAACCTTTTGTGAGTTCTATGAAAGTGTGTTTTTAATGTACTTCTTTATTTTACTGAGACGGAAAATTCCTGGTTAATGCAATTAAATTTTAGCCCAGTAACTTTAATTAATTCATATTCCCCACCACTTTAAACCCTGTATGAGGCTACCAGAATTTGGATCATATCCTAAACTGATGCTCCCTAGATAAGGTACCAACCTATAGGCGCACACACACACACACACACACACACACACACACACACACACACACACACACACACACACACACACACAAACAATCTCGTGGTGGGAGAAAAAACACACCAATCTCAAAACAAAAAAAAC
>JABJVR010000031.1:615807-627271 GCA_025773905.1 Chitala chitala
AGAGGTGGGCGAGTGAGTGTCCATGTTATTGCTGCAGGGATGAATGGCGGTGCCAGAGAAGGTGTCGGGGGTGCCCGGTGGCCTATCAAAGCGACAATAGAACTCATTCAGGCTGGTGGCTAGACGCAGGTCGTCAGTGGAGTGGGGGGCTTTAGGCTTGTAGTTTGTCTAATGTCTTGTCTAATTATTATTAGACTGTAGGAGTAAGCATTATTTTCAATACAATTCTCAGTGGCAGCCACAGCTAAATGACCAAATCATAATTAGTCAATACTGTAATCAATCACCCATTGGCATAATGCATTTTCTGTGCCCAGGAATGCAGATACCGCCCTGCTGGTGGGTGTGATCTAGAGAGGCATCAGCCATAAATGCCTTAGCAGTAAATTAGTCCCCATGGGAAGAGGGCAGAACGTTCCACAGATTTACCCAGCAGGCATAGCAAGCTTTGATCGGGATACGTAATTCCGCTCTCTCTCCTTGGAATTTTCTTGGAACGCTCTATTCTGAGAAACAGCTGCCAACTCACACTCTGCTAAAGCATATGTATCTGCTACATTTGCATATACACACCAAAGTGTCATTACACACCCTTTATTATAGCACATAAATAATCTCTCATCATGGTGTCATGCAGAATTCTGGGAAGTACCATAATGTGGCTCCATTAGCATGTATTTTAGTAAACATCAATAGGTGTTCAGATGGTACACTTTATTTTCATTCAGTCTTCAGGCATTCGGTACAAATTTGCATTAGTCTAAAGAAGCTCCAAGTCAGACGTTCAATACTTTGAGCTTATGTGCATTGAAACATAAAGTACCAGATAAACATGTGTTCTAAGAGAAATACAACTGACAGTGAACCAATTAGATTAATGCTCAATTTATCTGATCACATGGGGCTTGTCTCTTTTGCACTGTATTTATTTTGTGTCCTGCTAAATGGTGAAATGTGATATATGTATACCATTTGTTTGTTTTGTTGAAATTCAGTAGCAGAATGATGAAAAAACACATTTCAACAGGTAAAGTCCATGTTTTTAACACAGATAACTTATAGGCACTTTTCAAGTATATCAATGACATGGTCAGCAGAACACCATAAGCAGGGCTGTGATTGTGGTATCACAAATCTAATATGAAGGGATTTTAAATGGGCCGCAGGCAGATGAAATGCTTTGCTTTGTAACGCCAGTAGTCTGAACCCTTCGTATTACACGGCTGAACAGCCCCCTTCGTCTTCATCACATCCCAGCTGGAGTCCTCTTTGCAGGGGGCCACACTGTGGATTTAGCACAGAGGCCATTAGTACTCTGCTGTGAGGAAGGAACTGGAACATTATTGACCATGCAGCGATAGACACATCAGACACTCTTTGTTTAGATGGCAGATGAGGGTCCGGGATAAGTGACGATTACGTTACCTTAGCTGCTCAAGGAGCACGTCATTAGTAAACAAAGAAAATAAAGCTGCCCTCTGAGGACTCGGATCAGTGATCATTCATGACCTGTGATGCTCGAACTTTGTCCACCTGCGAGCTGCATCCCTCAGGACGATAACTGTTACCGCCACAGAGTCGGCTTTGATGATGAGCGGTCAGAGAGGGAGCACACGTGGTTTCTGTTTCATAGATCTTCCCGAAACCAGACGTACATTATGAAATGTAGTGGACCACCTAAAAAGTCCCATAAGGGTTTTTTTCTCCCTGATATTCTGTATTTTGGATCTAAACTGACATAACTCTTCTGTAGAAAAACAATGATAGTATTATATTTTTCATAATCCTTATTTGAGGTTGCTAACATTGTTCAGTACCTCTTTATGAACCAAAACAGTGTGTAGAGCCTAGGTTGTGCTTTTGCTGGTTTTGTGAGGGGTTATAAATTGGGGTGGCGTCAGTACTGCTATTGGAGGCAGTGTAAGAGCTCATTTGAAAGCCAAAAGAGTTTACTTCTTTCTCCTTCTGCCTGTTAATTGTATCAGAAAAGGCTTTGTCCTTATCTGGCCTTGAGAGGGAACAGCCCTAGAGATATCAATGTTTGATCTCATTAGGCACCGACTCTGTGATTGCACTGCAATGGCTCCTGACATGCTTTAGACTTTCATTTTCTCAAAAATTACCATATTCAAAGGCCACAGTTTATAATTTAAGGTTTGGATGAGAATGCTGCTTCTGTTTTAACTTGTATGTGCCTGGATATAATTTTTAATATGTGAAAACCTTGCAAACATGCAAACCTTAAAAAGACCCTAATTATCTTTTACAATTTATATCCAGGAAATAATTTACAATGTGCAATATAAGAACAAGTCCTGTTCATCTATAAAACATGATTGTACTTGTGAACAACTTGGAATAAAAACATGCAGTGTTTCATATGGACAGTGACCCCAACTTCAAAACAGTCTATTTAGAGTGACATGAATAAGCCTAAACTGTTATTACCAGTGCAGTACAACAAATATTCCTCATATTTGTATTTATGGGAAAAAAACTGAATATCTTCACATGCGTTTTCTAGGCAAAGTGCTCGTATTCTCTTCAGTTTTCCCCTAAAATGGAAGCCGCGAACATTGCATGAAAGAGATGCAAAAATGACAAGTTTGTGTCTCATATTAAATATTAGACACAGAGACGTACAGAAATGTTTGTTTCTGTTCAATCAGGAGTAAAGAAACTGATATTTAAAACATCAACATCTTTCAAAGGGGGAAATTTATTTTGATAAATTACAGTTTTTGTTCAAAATTTTTACCTATTAATTTACTAGTGAAGTGTCTCTCTCTCTAGTATATTGCAGTATTAATAATAAATGCTGCTGGTTTTTGAAGCTGATGGCAAATAAAGCCCAGTGGAACATGGCATTCATAATAGATGATTGTTTGTTTCTATAATCATGCAAAGTTCTACTTTAGAACCTGGATGGGCTGGAGTCATGGCAGTGGTAGAGCTATGCTTTAGCTCTAATGCAAAATATGATGATGTATGGTAGAACTGAAATTCTGCTATGTTGTTACAGAATTTCAATGAATGTGTACATGAGCCAAGGCCAGATCTGTCTGCAAATGCAATGTTTTTTTTTTTTTTTTTTTCTTAAGAAACAAACAAAAAGTGTGTGTGCATGTGCAAGACTGTGTGTTTATGCATGCATACACAGGTGGGAGTTAGATGTCTATAGGAAAGGAAATGCAATTTCACTCGTATGTACAAGAAAATTGGTTTCATACATAAATCGTAAATTATATCTTTGATATTAACTTTTTGATATAAGCTTTCAATCATGTTACCCAATACACTTTAATAATGGAAAAGGGATTGTACATTACAGTGTGAACAGATGGCAGTATGGTGTAAAAAATATTGTAAAGGATTCACTAAAAGCTACAGCAAAATGCCCATCCACATGACACAAAAAGTAACCTAAATATTGTCTGGAATTACAGTGGAGCTGGGAATATAGAGGTCCAGCATAAATTCAGCAAATTAGGGTTTCACTACTACAGTTATCTTCCTGGAATTAAATACTTAATTCTCCATGGTAATAAAGGCAGTTTAGAATGGAATAAAGCAAAGAAATTGTATGGACATATTATACAAGTATGCAGTTTAAAGGGAATGAAGTTGGATCATATTAAAGAATTCTCAGCAGCAGGAGATGAAAAAATTGCCAAAGATATTCATGACTCCAGAGGCTGACCAAGAAACTAGCATGTTTGTGTGTGTGTGTGTGTGAGAGGGGGGGGGGAGTGAGAGAGAGAGACACACACACACACACACACACACACACACACACACACGCACACAGATACATTACATTCATAGTACTATATATCATGTTCCTCAGTCCATGTGTTTTTGATGCATGGCCAGTGACTTTGTGTGACTGCGTCAACATCAGCCAGATCTCGTCTGCTTCACTGTCCATTTCCAGCTATGTGAATCAACCAGATTTTACGGTGCGCTCTTTTGCAAGCCATTTACCCCCACACCACAGATGATGCAGGCCTGTCTGCGTTTTCCTCAATTACATATAACGTTTATATGGCTTATTTATATGGAAGGTGCTTCAGTTCAAAATGAGTTCTCTGGCTGCAGGCAGTGCATTTTAAAGGAAATTAGTACTATTTCAGCATATCCGCCATGTTCCAACGGCTTTGGATGGGTGTTTGAGCTGTCCCCTCACAAAGCAAGGTCATATATAATTCAATATAAATGCAAATTGAACATTATGCCAAATTTAAAAAATTTGTCTAGGCTTTTAACTTGTCGCCTGCTAGAAAAAAATGAGCAGTTCTTGCTCAACTGAAATCAAATGTAAATAGTTTTGAGTCTGAGTTGTCAGGAGGCTTTTTAATTAGAAAATCTTAGCTATAATTATTGTAGTACTTTTACTAATTCGTCGTTTCGAGCAACTGGCAAATCTACATGTATGAATCTCAAAGTAAATTATTGTAAACTTCATGTCTGTATGGTTATAGCTAATGAAAATGGTGTTACTCATTTGATTACATCATCCCAGTCTAAAACAAATTTAAATGGTCTCATCAATGCAAAGTGACTGTCCATCATGCCTTAAATTTAACAATGAGATTAAACAACACACATCATTACCTACAAGGCAGCAATACCAGGAAATGTATATAAGGGAGAATTCAGAATTTATTTTTTTACAGAAACATTATGTAATTAATTTTGACATGACTGCATAAGTTTGCATTGCTTGGGATTGCTTTCAAGGTGTATTTTTTTAATTGAATTTTTCTTAGTGTCAAGAGTCCATCTTTTTATCTGCCTAGCTCTCACCATGTAGAGGCAATTATTATAGTAAAAACATGACATGTCTACATATGTTTTGTCCATATGTGCAAGAGACTATTGTAAATACATATAATAGTCAAATATGATGTAACAGAATCATTCCCAGCTGGCAACTGCTATCTCCGGGATGCAGAAAATCCACGTTTTCTGGGCCTCAAAAAATGCCTAAAGGAGCTCCATCTTAAGTGGAATTTATGAGTAAGACCATAGTCACCAGCGCTGCAACTATAAATAATACAGCAAGTGTACTTTGATGATAAATATTCAGTGTGTGAATGAGGCTTTTTGCATTAAAACGGTCTGACCTTGATGATTGCTTCTGAAAGTCATAACATCCTCTACCCAACACAGATAAGAGATTTGTGTTGGAGATACAACCCCACTCCCATTTGTCAAGAGATACGTCATTTGTGCGCCGTTCCTTCCTAACGCGAAAAACATAAAATATTACGCTCCAGAAAGTGCACGATTTCGTCTGCATTCGGCCTTTTCATTGTTTAATAGCTGGCGCTATTCCCTTGATTAATTGCTGGGATATTAAAGAACAAAATTAAATTTGTATTGTCCCACAGGGCAGATGAAAAATGCCATACAATGTGTTAGAGAACAATGGTCAACTTCCAGGTCTTTTATCAAACCAGATAAGAGTGCCAGACCAAGGTATATTTCCATTTGCTTTAGTTTGTGTGTATTGAACCAGAGTCTTAATTACAAAAACCTGATATAATCCAGGCCGATAAATTTTCTCCAAAAATAGATAAACTGCAGATTTGTCATCAGAAACAAAAGCTAAAAGAAATTAACATATTTTGCATTAAAAAAACATGAAAAACATGAGCTTTTCTCAGCCCCGCCCACCTATTCTGAGCATACCCCCCTCCCATTGTCCTTCTGAAAGCTGCATGTGCCCCCGAGGTGATGAGCAGACCTCTCTCTCATCATCAGCGTCCCCATCATGGTCTCCTCTGGTGGAGTGCCTCTCTGACTCAGGTTCCCACACTCATCCTGGTACACAATTAATCAGAGCTAGCTCTGTCAGTCGGGGGTACGGCTGCACGGCTGCCGTTTACATGGCAGTCTGAGCAATTAGATCTGATAGAGCTGAGCTCGTTTAAGAGCCCCAGATAAAGGGGCCAGAGGAAAAGAGCTGGCAGGGTTGCTGGCAGAAGAATGTACAGAGGAGAGAAAAAGATACAGAGGTCTTACAACAAGTGCAATTCTCCTTCACCGCTATTGGTTCAGCTGTGTAACAACTCTGGGGCAAAGCACCATGTTGTGAACAGAGTGGATTCTGAACGTGTCTCTTTGTGCAAAACCACCTTACAGAATAATAACGTTTTATATGATAACCTGTATTATAATCGAATGCAGCACACAGAACACAAAAAAGTAATATTACTGCACACAGAAATGAGTAACTTGGAATTAATGTATAATTGCATTAACCTTGTACAAACAAAACAATACATATAAAGGGATACAATATGAATCCATTTTTTATTTTGAATTTGATCAAATAAATGACATGAAATATATTGTAATAGCACATTTCCCAGATTTACACAGAAAATTCTGCTTGGTGTCTGGTCACCTTGTATGTTTCAGACTCTTATTTTCACTCACACTAGTTTCCAAAAGAACCACCGGCTCTCTCGTTCTTACATGCTCGTTCTTTGCTAAAGATAACAGGAAGCTCTTTATTGTCTACAAAGGAGTGGGTTTTTATGAACGACGTTTCTAAGGGCAGAATGCGTTACAGAGATCTGCACCAGGCTGCCACAACACAGATGTCTAAGAATGTGTTTCGGCCGATCTCGTAAAGGTATAGTTCAGAGAATTATGCTCGATGACGGGCAGGCTGCGGCTCTGATGTACTCTCAAAGAGGACATATCAGTAACTCCCAGCCTGTGTCCCCTGTGAACACCATAGCTCGTTAATGACAGTCTGCAACATATTAATGGGGAAAGCTGAGTAGAGTGGAGGTTGTACCACTTTTCATTCCTGAAAGCTTTTTAACAATGGATGTCAAATGCGCCTGCAGCATTAACATGTAGGCCGTCCCATCATCTAAATGGGGACTTCTCCAGCAACGGCTCCCTATCCCAAATGTTGTCTCTGCACATAATCACTCACTCAGATGCCCTTGAAATATTCTCCCTGATTTATTGTGCTAGCAGACAGCAGTGGCATTAAAATGGAACCTCTTGTTACTTTGTGCAATTCTTGTGCTTCCCTTATTTCCTTCTGTTTGGCCCGAATGAGGGAATCACGCTGGCTTTTCGCTTTCTAATTAATAATTTGTGTCGCTACTCTACGTCTGCAGTCATGAATCTATTCGTTCAGCTGTTTGTGCACATATAATATTGAAAGAAAGTTAGTTTTATGTGAATATCCTATGGCTTCCAGACACTATGGAATATGCATGTATTACATGTACTTCTTGAAAAATAAGTATTTTGTAACACCCAAATCCAATAAGTGATCAAAAGTGTGCTAAGTATATCTTTGTCTAGTAAATTACTGTGAAATGTAATATTATTAGTGTACAACTGGTCAAAAACAACATAAATATTTGTCAGACATTCACTTATGTAAAGAAACTGTTACACAAAGCTTTTAAAGAAAGGTTAAAATGAACAGTTTAGCTGTGCTAAGTGTATCCATCCACCCATCTATTACCACATTGCTTATCCAATTTGGAGTCACAGGTAGCTTGGAATCTATACCAGGAAGCCTAGGGTGCAAGGCAGGGAACATCCGGGGCAGGGCGCCAACCCACCACAGGGCGCTAAATGTATCGTCTTTGGGAACTTGTTTGATTAGCATAATACAAGGTGAACCAGGGCTCAGCACTGACCCAATCAGACGGTCAGGTGAGGTATCTAAATTGGATCTTTAACCGGTACGGACATTCACTTTAAAAACTGGTGGCTGAGCGGGCCTTGAAGCAGAGCAAAGCAGCACAGGTCGATCGGCGATTCATTTTACCGTTTAGCCAGGGCATTATCCTATTATGATACTGAATTGTGAAGGCGTTTTCTTTCTGTCAAGTTGTTTTAAGGCTAGCTAAGTATGCCTAAAAGTGAAATCAAAAAGCCAATTGCTCAGGAATAGAATCAAAATAAAGACAGAGCGGTAAAGCATGGAGTGGGTAACAAGAGGTTTTCTTCTCTCCACACATCAGTATTCCATTAACAACACCAATGTTACAACCCATTTATCAATACAGGTTACTTACTATTGGTTTAGTTCCTGTGATTTATCTGTGGATTTTAATTTATGGGTTTCGCTTTGCTGGGATGATCATTAACATAATGAAAAACAGTATGACCTTGTACACAGTAGTAAAGTACACTGGAATGAATGTTAGATATTATCTCTTAAGCACCTTAAGCAGACTGGAGAGAAGCATGTATGCCTTGGCAAATATAGTCTTCAGTTTCCTCCATTTAACAGAATAAATGTATACACTGAGATTTAAATAAGGAAATAAATAAGCATCCACACTTCCCAAAGTGTCATCTATCAGTTCGTTGTACCTGATTTTTTGATAGGAATATGTTACTATTACAAAATTCTTAATCATTAATCTTGCGTGTGAAGATCTGAAAATATCATGACTCTATGTAAATGTTGCTGTTGGTTGTGGAAACCATGCATCTGATGCCTTGAAGATGAGTTCTCTCAGTATTTTTGTTTGGTGGAAGAACGTGGAGTCCAGTGTAACCTTCAGCAGTGACATGATGCAATTGTGTTTCCACCAAATCTTCAGGCTAAAATTGAATCGGTTCATTAAGTAGAAGACTCATAAACCCTTCTCCTCCAAAGATTTGTTTCACTTTATTTTCTCCTGTTTCTGTTTATTTCTTACTTTTTTATTCACACATTATAAAGAAATTTCGTACAAATTAAAAAATTACCTTAAACATCAAGAAAATGCTAGATAAAAGGACCTACACCAAGCAACATCTTTCACTGTCCTTAATTTGAGTTGAGTGAAAGCAATATCCTTAGTTTTTTTTTTTTTCAAATATTTGTTTGGACAACTTTATTATTTATTTAAGCTGAATTCCTTTTGAAGTACTTTCAAATACAATAAAGGATCAAAACGTACGATGTTGTAGGTACCAGAAATCTTAGGAATCCGAAGAAAGATTTTTTTTTTTCATCTTCTATCACAATCAGAGAAGGCATTAGAAAGTGTATAGAAAACCTTGATTAAAAGAAATCTCAAATTGTATTAAAGTTTGTTCAGACCATCGCTGGGCACTTACACAATATGAACACAGATTCACAAAGATGGAAACACGACAGAAAAATGGCAAATACAAACAAAGAAATCCCCTGAATTGGAAATACTTTGGTTGTGCACAGAGAAACCTTTTGTGAACTTGAGAACAACACCCAAGGGCAACAAGACCAAAGCAGAGTTTCAAAGTCTGAATCCTACAGGTGTGACATCACAGCTTCACCATGGTGATGTCTTTTATAGCCAGGCTTTATCAGTGCCGCACAAGGTTCTTCAAAGGAAGACATCTTTTTTTGTTTGAGAGAATTTCCCAGTACTCTAGTCAAAATACACGCATGAACAATATAAACAAACTTAATCCAAAATAAGTGTTGCTTGGTTTTCGTCTTGTAGCAGCAGATGTAACTTCATGATCCCAGTCGCTGGGAAATAGGAGGAATTAGGCCAGTTTTATGTGCTTTTCTTTCATTTTTTGTGAAACAGCGGGATTAACAGCCTTCAGTTGTTTTGTGACTCGTGGCAAATGACTCAAGCGGTTCCATTAACACCCCCCACCCCATCTAAGCCTACGCTTATGTCTTGAATGCACGTGATGTGTGCAAACAGCAGGCCTTCGCTCGGCTCTGTTCAGGTTGTTCTGTAACACTAGTACAGCCCTGTACTTCCTGTAGACCACACCTTTGCCAGCCTTACCAGTCTGCCAGAGTTCTGCCTATCAACAGCGTGCACATATCTCTTTCGCACTGCTCCGGGACAAAGCCTCAGTAGCCGTTGTGGACAGACTTTGCACACAACTTGGCCCGGTGCCTGTGCCCTCCTTTCCTTCGAAATAGGAAGTAAAAAAAAAAAAACAAGCCTCTCAAAAACTGCCTTTTCCCTATTGTGTAAAGAAAGCAGGTCAGAAATATTTCCTGTGCGTCCCATTTGGAACATCCCAGCCAGTGACCCCTGAAGCCCCAAGGCCTCTCCCAGTCATCAGTCAGGTGGTTTGAAGCTTTTACTGATAAAGACCAGGGTAATTCAGGCATCGAAATTGCACCTTCTCCCGTAGCTGTGCCCGACCTTGTTGCATATGGAACGGTCTGCTTCCAGGGGCAGCCCAGTTACTCTACTATACAAACGAAGGCTGCAGGGCAACAGCTTCTACTGCTGGGTAGAACTGATTAGAACCAGGACGCACTGACTAGAATTTAGAGACACAAACCAAATTGTTTTCCCAGCTGACTACTGCCTGCTGTGCACGAATTGCTTTTTACCCTAAACAATTCCCAAGGAGAAAACGAACAACTTCTGCCCAGCCTTGGTTCTCTGACTTCTAAGTGTAAGCTACATATGCTGAACTCCCTTGAATAAAAACATGTGGGTCCATTTAAGAGAAATGTAAATTAGGCAGTTAACAAGGCAAAGCATGAATTCACTTACGTGGTGAGTTCTTGATGCTGCGGCCATGTCCACACGTTACAGAAGAGTTTTTGTCAGGGATACACGGAGTCTTGAATACTTCAATAAACCTAAAGTTAATGAATGGCTGAATGTTCTGTGTATTGTCTGTGACATTATATAATATAATAGTGAAACAGTGAAGAATGAAATGCATGTTAAATGTTTATGTAGAATTTCCAAATTCAAAAAGGACAGTTCAAATTGTTTTAAAAATAATTAATATATAAAAATATCAGTCAAAAATTATTGAAAAAGCCATATATAGACCTTTTTTATACAAATTTAATTTTTGATATATGTAACAGCACAAAAAACGTTGTCCTTGGAATAGTGCCTGCAACATTTTTGGCCAGAAGTCCAGTTTCTTAATTAGTCCTCCACCTGGAGACAGAGATTAAAAAAAAAAAGTTTATTTTTTATTTTTTTTTTTAAGATTAATCACCAGTAATGACAAATTCAGAATGCACAATTTTTTCACCTCAGAAGGTAACCTTGTTTTTTTTTTTTTTTTTTTTTTTACTGAAATTGAAGCTTTGAGCTTCTGGACTCAGATCAAAAGTGAGAGAAATTAACTAATGAGAAAACAATGTTAGGCAAGGAAGCCTTTGAGTTGTAATATCAATCACGTACATTAAAGTCAACTCGTGAAACGACTTCTTTCCGTTTGTTAGTGGGGAATAGCTTCTAATCAAATGTGAAGGATTTTTTCCCTTTTGGTCTTTCTGTGATAAGTCTTAGTCCAATAATTAATGTTGCTACGGAGTTGAAAGTGCTACATATTGAACAGATTCTTCTGCCAAACTTCCCACCCAGCTGCACCAACCAGGAAATACATTTATATGTTCATCCCGTTCATCCATCCATCCATTATCCTAACCGCTTATTCCTGATGAGGGTCGCGGGGAAACCTGGAGCCCATCCCAGAGCACATAGGGCGCAGGGCAGGGGAC
>JABJVR010000031.1:627371-645046 GCA_025773905.1 Chitala chitala
CCCCCCCCCCCCCCCCCCCCCCCCCCCCCCCCCCCCCCCCCCCCCGCCCCCCCCCCCCCCCCCCCCCCCCCCCCCCGTTCTGTAGGTTCTGTAGCCTGTCCCAGAAATTAAAGGAAAAAGCTGCTTTATTAATTCATGTTATAACTAATGTTCATTACAGTATTCTCAATTTTTGAGTTCAGGAATTGATGTACATACATTTCATTGTAGGAAGGAGGCCTTCTCCAAAAAAAGGATAGCAGGGTTGGAAAAAATGACAATGTTTCCAGTATATTTATGAAAAATAACTACAGTAAAGTACAGTACAGACTACAGTCTACAGTACTGAGTGTCTACAGTACAGACACTCAGTAAAATAAAGACACAGATAATTAGTACAGAACAAAGGCAGAGTACAGTTGTAGATGAAGATCTCCTGGGCCTCAGTTTTCCAGGGTCACCTCAGCAGGGTTGATAAATTTCTTAGCTGGCAGTTGGCCTAATCATCTACCTTTCATTTAAAAATGTAGCACAAAATGGGAGACCATTCACCATGGCAACAGAAATGTCTGAAAACCCAAAGTTTTAATACTGGGTTTTTTGAAAGGGTGTTTCACTCATAATCTGCAACCCACTGACCTATTAACTGGTGAATGCAGGTTATCTGAGAGGAACCCCTATATAGCCCTGCCCCAGTTACAATTACACAATTAGTGTAGTGGGTTCCACTTTCTACTTTAACATTTTACATACTTCTTCTCTCTTTTAGTTAATTTATATGCTTTTATTGGTAATATGTCAAGCAGTCATCTAAGGATTGTGTTTATTATTCCTTTTGGCAACCATAGAATATTCTGTATGTAATTTACGATTGATAATAATTTGCCCTGTAAATGACAAATGTCTTTTATTTTAGATTCATTATTTTGCTATATTTCATATTCTGTTTTTGTATTCTATACATTGTTTAACAAATGCAGACATGTTGAACAAAATTAAGGAACAGTATCAAATGTTTGACCTTGCCTGACAGTCTGAAGGGAAATAATTTTGCTTAGAACATCTGAATTCATCTTTATTTAAGTCTTATCTATCTAAAAGGTCTCGATATACCAGCACATACTAATAAGCGTTCTGCATTTGAAATGTTGCTGGTTTTGTGGTTGAGAAACTGCACATTCTGTACGTTGAGATGCTGCAGTAAAATATCAAAATATGAAGTTTTCACCCGTCCATTGTGAAATTTCTTTTAACAATGTTTGTGCTGCGGCTATGGCACTATATAGTTATATGTTTGACTTTGATCACTTAGATGACAGCACAACATGGAACATATTGTGGATGCTGGATAAAGTAATGTTTACACATGATGTTATGTGCAGTGCATTGCCAAAAGTATTGGGATGCCTGTCTTCACACACACATGAACTTTAATGGCATCCCAGTCTTAGTCTGTAGGGTTCAATATTGAGTTGGCCCACCCTTTGCAGCTATAACAGCTTCAACTCTTCTGGGAAGGTTGTTCACAAGGTTTAGGAGTGTGTCTATGGGAATGTTTGACCATTCTTCCAGAAGTCCATTTGTGAGGTCAGCCACTGATGTTCAACGAGAAGGCCTGGCTCACAGTCTCCGCTCTTATTCATCACAAAGGTGTTGTGTCAGGTTGAGGTCAGGACTCTGTGCAGGCCAGTCAAGTTGCTCCACCTCAAACTCGCTCATTCTTGTCTTTATGGACCTTGCTGTGTGCACTGGTGCTCAGTCATGTTGGAACAGGAAGGGTCCATCCCCAAACTGTTCCCACAAAGTTGCAAGCATGAAGTTGTCCAGAATGTCTTGGTATGCTGATGTCTTAAGAGTTCCCTTCGCTGGAACTAAGGGGCCAAACCCAACCCCTGAAAAACAACCCCAAACCATAATCCCCCCCCTTTAACAAACTTTACACTTGGCACAATGCAGTCAGGCAAGTACCGTTCTCCTGGCAACCGCCAAACCCAGACACATCCATTGGATTGCCAGACAGAGAAGCGTGATTCGTCACACCAGAGAACACGTCTTCACTGCTCTAGAGTCCAGTGGAGGGGGGGGGGCACCACAGCATCCAACACTTTGCATTGTACTTGGTGATGTAAGGCTTGGATGCAGCTGCTTGGCCATGGAAACCTATTCCATGAAGCTTTCTATGCACTGTTGTTGTGCTAATCTGAAAGCCACACGAAGTTTGGAGGTCTGTAGCTATTGACTCTGCAGACAGTTAGTGACTTCTACACACTGTGCACTTCAGCATGCGCTGACCCTGCTCTGTCATTTTACGTGGCCTACCACTTTGTGGTTGAGTTGCTGTTGTTCCCAGTTGCTTCCACTTTGTTATAATTCCACTAACAGTTGACTGTGGAATATTTAGTAGCGAGAAAATTTCATGAATGGACTTATTGCCCAGGTGGCAACCTATTAAAGTTCCACGCTAGACCTCCTGAGAGTGACCCATTCTTTTACAAATGTTTGTAGAAGCAGTCTGCATGTCTAGGTGCTTGATTTTATACACCTGTTGCCATGGAGGGGATTGGAACACCTATATCCAAAGATTTGGAGGGGTGTCCCAATGCTTTTGGTAATGTAGTGTATGTTTGAGCTCAGCTGTGGGTATTTTATCCCATATGTGATTTCTGTGAAAATTTGCTGCTGGTTTACTCATTAATTGTTAACATGACATAAAGAATGATGGTCTCTAAGTGTATTTTAAACCTACTTATTTTGTTTTATTTCTTTGGTGCATGACTACCCTGACAGAGTCAGAGTGTCCAGCATTTCACAGGAACCCCTGAATATACAAAAATTATGAAATGTAAAAGATAAAGAAGTGATAAAATAGTATAATTCATCTTTTAACAATGAAAATATTTTCTGATTATTCCTGCCACAGAATGGATTAATCAAACCAGTCACATTAAAACTGAGAGTAATTAGTAACACTTAAATGTATTAAAAAATTGTAGCATAGACTATTTGTAACATAGCTGTTGAGTTGTTGTACAAGGGAGGTTGGCAGGGGCCCAGGCCCCAAGGTAACATTTTGTCAGGGGGTGCAAAATTTGTAGCAACGCCCCTGCCCTTGGGTAAGACTAAGTATTTTGTTAAGCAATTCAACTTCAGCCTTATGGTGTGTGTGCAAGATTTAATTTAGATCGCCCTCTAGTGAATAATCTGCAAACTATGCATTTGGGGCGGATGGAATGGGGGGGAAGGGCACGATCAAGACCATTTCTTTTTTGCTTAGTCATTCATGTTGAAAAAAACCTGAAGATATTAATGCTTTATGAAGACCTCTTTAAATTTAAAGGTAGTTCCCAGTAAGCTATATTTAAATTAGTATATAAAATACAAATTTAATGTTTAAAAGCAGAGCAAATCCATGTTACATACATCTAATGTAGTAAGACTAAATAAAATAAAACTCATTTTCATAAGAAAACATCTTTCGCCATAGTCAGATGCATTTTAGGACACGTATGTCATATTTTAATTGCATTTCTATTTAACATTTGAATTTGTTACTCCTTAGGCAATAAGAAAAAGCGGTTAAATAAACCTTAACTGTGACTGTGCTCTTGTGTAATTTGTTTATGTAATACATGGTCTTCCATAGGGTTAGAATGGTGTAGGTGATATATTTATATATGCATAAGAAAATATACATGTTTATGTATAACAGTTCTTGACTTCAGAACATCAGAGCAGAGTTTGAACTTGCTCTGCCATTTTCATGTTTGGAAAACAGGATGAAGACAGAGTGATTTTACATGTGTTACCATGGGTGTGTCCCTCCTTTCCATCTCTTTTCTTCTCTCCTCCCCCTCATCCTGAAATAGAAGGCTGCATGTGTTTAGGCCTTGATTAATCTGTAAGGGAGTTGAAAAATAACTCAAGAACAAAATGCTCTGAGACAATCTGTTTTGAAAGTGTTATGGAACATATTTGTTTTACTTTGTAACGTTATTTTTGCAAGTGAATACAGTTAGTTTCCTAACTAAAGCATAACTTTTTGTACAGATATAGTTATTCTGTAATCTACATCTCTATGAAAAGCCACTAACTTTTCTCTGTATTTTTTTATGTTATATGCCGACAGTTTTCAGTTTGCTTGAACTATGAAGCGTTTAATTTGATCTGCTCATCAGAGACAAACAGCTTGTGTGTTTATCTGGATTCATGTGCAGAGCTGGATTGTGTTTGTGTTATGTCTGCAGCTTTGCAGAGAATGCAGGAAGCTGCTTTGTCAATGACACTGCTGAACTGCTGGTACAAGAAGACAAAGTACATGTGTAACGCTGGATCACTGTTTACATGAAAGGGAGAAGCATATGCTTACAATTGTTAAAAGTAATACCACTTTAGATGGTGAGTTGTATTGTACTTTTTAAATCCAGAAGAACAGTAGCGCACTCAGAGGAAACTGGAGTGAGCAGAAACACAATATACATCCAGACACAGAGAATGATTGATATAAATTGAGATTTTGTATCCCTGAAAGTGACTCACTTAATATGTATAACACTTTGTTTACAGAAATGCGATCGAAAAATGTCCAAAAGTGCCATAATACTCGAGAGAACATTATGTCTGAACCAATGTCTAAGTGTGATGGACTTTGTTGTATGTATGCGTTATAGATTTGAACAGTTTCACTTATAGTATGGTGATACTGTTGTTGCCCAGTAATAAAGTTTCAGGCATTGTGATGTAGTGTAATATAGTTTGTATCAGACCTGAAGGAAAAAAATGTTATTTTGCATGGATGATCGTGTGGTTTTGTATCTGCTTTCATTGCTGGTTCCATGATGATGGTCAGTGCTTGTGGAATGACACTCCCATCTTACTCGTGCCTCTTTAGGACACTCCCACTTCAGGAAATAAATGCTATGAACACTTAACTGCACAGGGAGTGAGGTGTAAATGATTTACAGTGTGCCTATTCATGCCTGACACGCTGTAAGAGATGGTACGGTTTGTATCCACAGGTTATGGCACTTGTAAATTTCGTGTAGCATAGATTAGTTGTTCTGGACCATATGGCAGTCCTTAAAGACTCAGAATTTCAGATTTTGAGATGTTGAACATAGGAGAACTAGAGAACTGAGACTATGCGATATTAAGCACTCACATGAGTCATTTATTTTTCGAAGCAGTAGAAGACTGCCCTTATGCGTCACAGGTTCACTAGACTGACTGCTCGTCCTGTACCTGTGTGGTTACGCCCATGCGTTTCAAATGACTGCCATGTTCGTTTTCATACTACTTGCCTCTATTCACACGCCATATATTAATTATGCAGCAATCAGTTATTCATTTTCATTTCTGAAATACCTTCGCAATTTGAAAATATCAAAAAACGGCGCGGTGATGTTTAGTGGAACGATAATGTTTAATTCCTTTTTAAACGGTAAAAGTAAATAATTGAAACGTGATTTTTGATGGTTTTCCCCGTAATAGTCAACCTTTAATAGCAGAATTGTTACTATCAATAACAAAAGTACTGCCCGTCTGACAGTCTCGACAAAAGACGGCTTGTGCTGTAAAATAACATCCAGGCATTTCCGAATGGATTTGCGATGGAAAAAAAAGACATCAGCACGGCAGGCGGAGACGACGCAGCTGAACCGTTTGCGGTGGCTACACGCCACACATATTGGTAAAATAAGCGGAACCGCTGAATTCGGACACTGAGCTTGTATTTCTGTATCCGTGGTTGATGACGCTGTTACATGTTTGCGCTTTCGCATCCCTGGCGGCTCTCCCTTGACCAATCTGCTCACTTTGTCCCGGGGTTTGACATCATCTGGGGCTCGCTGTCAAACAGCAAAACGCAAGTGTAGGGTATTGCATTGTCAGAAGGGTGTGGTTGTTGCGGAGTAGGAGGAAAAAAAAATAAAATAAAAAATGACACATCAGCACGGTCCCTTCATTTGAATCGCAGCTGGAGCACGGGTTTCACATTTGTTCAGCATACAAACAGTATGTATACAACGGTAAGTCCATGTCTGGTCCGGGCGGGGGAGCCAAAAACAATTGATTTCACTGCTGCTCGCTTCTTGGGTTTATCTTTTTATGTGAATCCCAGATTATTGAAAGCTACTATTTGAGTACAGGCCACGGCGTATGCCATAAACCGTCAATGTGCGTGTATCTACGTGCTTTTGTTTACAGAGCGAAAGGCGATGGTAAGAATAATGACCACGTAATGTCTGCATGACTGCCCTTATTCATCGGAGTGTGTTGTCATATTTTAGCGAGAGGAAACCCAGCAGTTTTCCTTCCTATTGTCTCCACAGAGCTCCGGGTCTGGAAACGCTTCTCTTCGCTGCTCCATGTCTTCGTCTGCGGATTTTTCAGACGAGGATGACTACAGTTTAAAGTCAGGGTCGGTATCACCGGCGCCTGGGGATACGCTGCCCTGGAATCTACCTAGACATGAGCGATCTAAGAGAAAAATACAGGGAGGATCCGTCTTGGATCCGGCAGAGAGAGCTGTGCTTAGGATCGCTGGTAAGTACAACATATCGGTTAATTGCGTACAAAATTCAGCACCCGGTATGGGAAGACACGCAATTGTTATGAGACATTGTAAGCGGTGTGTTTCAGATTTTGTGAAATTGTAAACACGCTGAGTTCTTCGTTTAGCGGCACAAGTTTTGGGTTTTTTAGTAATATTCTACAGAATATCTTTATTGCTTCTAAAATATGGTTTATTCCCAGCTAATGTGCATTGGAGGTACCCTGTATGATTTAAGTGAACGGTTTAAATATTTATCAAAGTTAATTGTATGTGTATTATTAGACGTTAGAAGGAAAAGACAATGAAATATAGTGATAATTGTAAATTTAACAATGCCTATCTTGTGGCAGTAAATGATCTCACCCACTATTATATATTCTGACGACTGGGTGACTACGCTGAATGTCTTGACCGCTTTGATTTAGAAGAAGATCGTTGATCAGGCCTTTTAGTGAACGGTCACATCTGTACGTGTTGTGCTTACTAAAACACATTGTAAAGGACATAGACATCCCGCGGGTTTTTAGAATGTGTGTTGGTAAAAATATGACACGATGTTTAATTCTTCAAACACATAGTAAAGCTCTTAAATTCTAATACTTTATTACCTAAAAGGTCTTATTAAATAAAAGGCGCAAAATTAATTTAGGAAAACTGCAAACGTTATGAGTATGTTGGCTAGCTTGTCACAAGAACTAACATTGACACGATACACTACATGATATAGCGTATTGAGGAGAACCTGGGCGTCTCTTTATCATCAAAATCTTTTCAGAACTTTGTGCTGTCGTGCTCTGTTTATGTATATGATTACCGTAACGTATTGTGGGTTTATAGTCGATAAATTAATTATATCAGTCTTTATGTAATGTGCTGGTGCCCAGAATACAATAAAGTAATAGTAACCTTTATTACCTCGAATTATAATTATATGATATTTGCAATCATTTTTAGAATGCATGCCATATACTTGTTAGGAAACCCAAATTGTAATTAGTGCACTGTAACCTATCTGACAGATAAAAAATATACATATAAATAATCAACAGTTCCTTGCTGTTGACCACTCATTTTCCACTTATGTCGAAAATTACTTTATTATTATTATTAATAATTATGACAAAAGAAACAAGAAATCTCAACAATTTAGTTCAAAATTGCGCAGGTGTTGTGAAATGTTCATCGTCCCATACCGGTGTTCCGGTGCTCACTTGGTAGTATCTGACAGCGTATGAAATACAGGCGGGGCTAGGACCCATGTGGAGTTCTGTTTTCGCCAGTTGCAATGCATGTGTTACCGGCATACAACGACAGCGTGTTTGGGTGCACGGTATAGTAAAATGACAACTTGGCTACTTTAACTGACACATCCAAATTTGGTGCAAAAAATCTAGTTCTTAATGTGTTCATAATTTAAAAACGTTCGTGATTTTGTGTAAATAAGATGGACGTGTCAATATTAAACTATAGATTTTAAAATATGTACAGAGATTATACTGTACTTGTCTCGTGCTGAGTTGGAAAGCTTGACATTTGAAACACGGGTTCAAACAAGGAGGGAATTTGATTCTGAAGGGACATAACTATAGGCGTAAGTTTTGGGGACGTTCCTCCGATGTTTAGAGAGGAGCAAATTGTCCCCCTCATCACCATGCATCCTGATTACTTCAGTCACATAACTGATCACTTCAATCACAGTAGTCTTCACCCAAAGTTGAAATGAAACCTGCGCAACTGAAGACAGTTTTACAATATAAATATATACACGGTATATACCAAAGGTTTAACATTTCGGGACTTGTCTCCCGTAGTCGTCGTTCCAACGCCCCGAGTTTCAAATAACTGGGGCAACATTTTAAAGATGCGCACAGTCATCCGAGGGAGTCTGCTGTGCGAGCTGCAGCAGCAATGCGCTGTCTTTACCGGAACGGCGTAGCCTAATGCATCGGTTTCGTGCAGACGCGCCCGCTCGATATGGGATGGTACGCATTAGTGCCTACAGCACTTCCCAATGAACCAAGTGCAGAGCTGAGATGTTCTAATGAAACCAAAGAGGAAGTCTTCTCCATTGGAGGCTGACCAGTGAGGAGGGGGAGAGGGGCGTTTCCTTTAATAGGACAGCTGGTCACTTGCATCCGTCCCCTGTGCTGCTGTAGCTGAAGGTTCCGCGCCCTACCCGTCCACGACCGCTCGGCTCCCGCCCCAGCTATGGCTAATTTTATCACACCGGCTGCTTACATGCTGGCGGACGAAAAGGAGTACCTGCAGGCATACGAAGACGTGCTGGAGCGGTACAAAGGTAAAAGCGTGTTCAGGCCGGGCGCTGTCTAACTCGGACAAAGTAGCGGTGTGAAACTGGGAGCAGCTTTGCCCTAAATAGCTGTGTCGGATGAGTAAACAAGCGGAGACAGTTGCGATTTTTTTTTTGGCGATCGACAAAGTGGAATTTATTTTTATGGTGCAGTGACAGATATTTCTGTATTTAAATTTTCAGTGTGTGCGCAAATGAATGGCTGTTTCTTCAATTGTCGGACAGGGATGACAACCAGCCAGCTAATAAGATTATTTTAGAAGCTCTATTATTATCATATCACGTCTTTTGTAGATACGTGGGTGTTTTCTGGAGGTTCCTGAAAAAACCGAAGAGCAGATTATAATTATTAATACCATAAGCAGTACGAGTTCAGAATATCTGTAATGCAGTATGTTTACTAACGTTTTTAGTTCTTAACATTTTTAATCCTTCGAATAAAACCTTTAATTTTTAAATCATATTTTCTAAAATGAACAAAGCACGGATTGTATTTTATTAATAATAAAATTTATCTTAGTACAAAATTAGTTATTCTATAATTTAAGAGCTGAATAACGTGCTGACACACTCACAGGACAAAAGTTGCCCTACCATCTTGATTTGCACAAAGCCCAATGTGGATATACTAAGAACAGAGCACTACCTGTAATTCAGCGAGTCCTCAGTGGAGTCACTGTCACCAGCGTCTGATTCCAGTTAAATTAGTTACGGGAAACCTGCAAAAGACATTCAGCTTCTGTCATCCTTTCAAGGGTGACGTTTTCCGTCAGACTACCCCTACGCATGACATCATTCTTGAACCTGTTTTAGCGGCTTGGCATTCCATGGGGAGTATGAAAATGGTGAAACGCTGAGAATTACTGCAATAATATATGCAGAGACATTGACGGTTTTGAATTACTAGTACTTGGTTATTAATGTCAGTGTTATAACTGTTCAAGGGAAATACCGTGTTAGTTATGAGCAGTTAATCTTCCCGTCTCACGATGGTGTCTGATCTGAGTTAGACTTTGTCTCAGCTGTTGCTGGTCATAACTAACGGATTGTGCCAGCGTTTAGCTTCCTGAGCTCGTGTTTAATGGAATAATATGATGTGTCACCATGGAATCTGTTGTCTGGAGCCAGACATTCGACCGGCGATGTCTGCGCAAGTGAAAATGTGTTTATAAGCTGGCCTTGATTGCTCTGGAAAATATGTTGATGTTATGATGATGATTATTATTGGTGTATACAGGTGTACATAACTGCAGCTAGTTATTGTTCAAATTCGTATTATTTTTATTATTAATATATTAATTGGTTTAAGAATAACGGATTGCAGTGATGGTGATGGTTACTGAGTTATGCATGTGATGGTACAAACATAGGAGAATTTCCACCAGCAACAACTAGGCCTTTATTCTGTGTTTGACAGAACAATGCCTAATGGCGCATCACCTGTACAAGACTTTATATTATTTACAGTCCATTAGCTCAAAAGGCATGTGTAACATATATCTGCATATATTGTATGTCACATATATATTACACATTAGAGTTCTATGTATTATATACAGGTTTTGAGACTATTTTGATCCCCTCTTCGTTGTAATAGTTATTTGTGATATTTGCTGTGAACTGACATTAAGGTAGATTGTCACACACCGGAAAGTACGCTCACAAATGGACATGCGTTGCGTGTCCTTGTGCAACATTGTCTGCTGTTCTGAGCTGGCAGACTTATTCATGCCAAACACCTTGGGGCACATGAGTCTGAGTATACTGTGGTGGTTCCTGAAGCTAAATGGAGGTTTGCCTGTTATGTATCATACGTGTTACACAATGCCGTTTTACAATTATTAATTATGTGAGAGCGGATAATTGTTTACTGACAGAATTCCAGAAAAAAATTAAAGAAAAGCAGCCTGAGCTTGTTTAAAACAGCAAAGACAGAATAGTTTGCTGAGTCATGGTAATGTCTCTCCTGCATACGACGGAGGCTTTGAGACCGGACTCATTGTACAAGACAGAACAGAGGTTGTCACGGATTTGTCGGCCTGGACTTGAGCGTTTCATTTTGTGCTTGGACTTTAATTAGCTTGATCATGGTCCAAAGGTTATTTTACTTTTTTGGGATATGGTTGTGTTTTAACCTTCACAGCTCATGACAACCAAGACAAAAACATGTTTTCGATTGTTTTTATAAAAGAGTTCTTTCACTAGTAAAATTCAGCACCCTACGGCATTCTAATATTGGTGTGTCTCATGAGGGTTTTATCACCATGGTTCGCCTGTGAATGTTTTTGAAAATGCACAGAGCAGTCTCTGTGTAAGCAAGTCAGTGTCATCATTATTTATTATATGCTACAGTGCCATTTTTGTTTGTTATAATGCTGGATGTACACTCCCCTGTGGAATTTAATACTGCTGGTTGTCTCCTGGGTGACTTTCCTACCCTAAGGTTTTTCATTTTATAAGTATACATGCAAATTTTTGAAAACTGGACATTCGTAATACAGGGATGCAGACTCTCACCTGAGACTCTCACTTGTGGGTGTGAGTCACATGGGTGGTTACAGTAGGTGAGACTGATTATTGGCCATTAATTGGCGAGAGATATTTGTAAAGAGTGCAAGAGCATGAGAAAGAACCCAACAATGCGAGTCTCATACCAAAAGTCGACAAACCTGGTAATAGGAGTGTGTCATTGTGTCTGGTAGGTATCTGACTCAAATTGTTGTATAAATTGGGTTTGTTAGCAAAGTGGCAGGGGATGTACCAGGAAATATTAATGAGCATAGCATTTTCCTGAATCCGTGATTAATGCATCTATACTGTAATGTGTGCCCTCCGTTTATTTCTGGACCTTTTTTGGCATAGATCAAAGTCAGAGTGCACACAGAAATGGTGGATGACAATCATGAATAACATTGTCAACAATATCTGCCTGGATTTGGATAGTTTGGCATACTATTTGTGCTGGATATTGTCAGACTCTTTTTCTGATAAGTTTTAGGTGGTCTGTCGATGTTGAAGCTTGAGCAGATAACAGATATTGATATTCTGTTGTATAGACATGTATTCCGTCATCTGAAAACGGTGCAGTAATTTACTCTCTTCATGGTGATGAGGAGGTATTGTCTGAATAGCCTAGAACAGTCTAGAGCATATGGCTTCCATTTTTCCATTTGCTTTTACATTGCATCATCCCTGAGGTAATATTTTTGATGGTTGCTCAAAGAACAAACGATAAACAGCAGCAACGAGTTATTGAATTTTGTTCAGCCAAAGCGTTCCAGAAATGGATTTGTCGTCCGAATAGGAAGATCAGAAACAGAGGAACAGCTGTTCTCAAACAAAAGGCTTCAGTTATCGTGGCCTGCTCTGACAGTATTCCTCAAGTTTTCCCCTCAAGAAGAGATTTTTTTCTCAGCCAGGCTGTATCAGGGTTGTATGGCTGTGTGCTCTGGCAGCTGTCCTGTGGTTTATGGTATAACATGCTAAGATATGTGGTTTTTTGATAACAGCACTGGTTACAGAGGCTGTTGCAGAACGTAGTTATGTGTGTTTCGCGTGACTTAAAATGAGTCACAGACTGATTATAAAATGTAAGTGTACCATGCAGCTCCTGAACAGGAACAATGCCATGGCGATGCAATAGTGTATTTTTTTACCATTCAGTGGAGACGGCAGTTTTATCTCTTTGTTGTTTAATTTGCAGCTAAATCATTTGAAAATCAGAGGAAATACAGTTGTTGAAAAATAAGTAATTCTGTAAACTGGATGATTTGAATACAAAAAAATCTGTCAACTGAGAAGTAGAACATTTCAGATGGTCAGATGTGAGGTGTAAAGCACTGTCAAAATTACTAGATGGTCCAGGGACAATGAACATGTTTCTGGATAATACTTTAAATTCAGTCTGATTGAAATGGGAAACCTTTTGGACCTTGAACAGTCTACTTGGTTCCTCATGAGCCACTGCACATGGTCATGCCTGGGTAACCACACACAACAGGTTCTGCAGAGGCGGGGCTTGAACTTATGGCTGCAGTGTTCCCGCAAGGGCCCCTGATAGGCGAGGATGACTACTGGTCTAACCTATTGTCCCTTTTCAGACACTGGGCCTCTCTATGCCGGCTGCTTTGTGTGAGTTCAAGATTTATTAGGAGCAAGGATGTATTGGGGATGGATGATTGTTCCCCCCATCTGAAAATTGGAGTTGTCCAATTCACTGTGAGGTTACGCAGCAATTTCAGACATCACATTGTCATTTGAATAGCTGTTTACCTGCTCAGTATCTACGTTTCAAGGAATATTGTTTTGTTTGTGATGTTTCTGTGTAGTGTTTTTGGGATCGCCTGCTTTTGGTGGGTTGTTTTTGGTTTTAGTATTCGCCAGTAAAAACTGGATTCACTTAAATTATAGGTATATAACGTGTTTGTGGAAAGTGAGTGGTCTGTTCCCAGTTCTCTTTTAAAACAAACAGATATGATATTTAGGCTGTGTATTTGTGAAATTTACATTAGGCAAATCTGATAGTAGTTCTTACTAAAATAAGTTAAATTACTTTATTTGGGGTTTGCCTGTTTGTTAATTTCATGGTTAGAAACACTTGTCCTGAAACAGTGAATTACAGCAAATCTTACTGGTGAGGTATAAAACACTACAGTACAGTGTACAGCTCAAGATGTTCTTCTTAAAGAGGTTGTGTTTGGACCAGTTTACATCTTTGCTATATGGATTTCCTAACACCATATGTGCTCTCAGAGCTTGTGAATGTTAATTGCTGATGTGATTTTGCATTGAAAATGTAATATTGGTGAAATTAAAAATTGTATTGCACAGTTACATCGTACCACATCATTATATTGATCAAAACGGTCCCATACAGGCCTCCTTCTGGCCATCCACTACATTTTTTATTAATTTTTTTGCACAGTTTACATTCGTTGGTGTGTTGGTGTATTACTGATGCACAACCAACCTGTACAACTCAAACATTTGTTGTAACGAAAATAATAAAACCTCTGTTTCAAATATCTACCAGTAAACTCTTATTTAAATTCAGTTAATTTATTAACCAGCAGCATTTGCCCAATTAGTTGAACAGTTTGTTATTCTGTGGTTAATGATTAACTGGTTAAATGATGACGTCCTTAATCCATTTTGAAAAGCACTGCACTATACACCTCTTTCTCTGATCAAACTTTAACACTTTCAAAGTGTAAAAACTGTTTATTTTCCATTTAAAACTGTGCTTAGCTTTGACAACCAGTAAGGATAGAGAGCTTAAATAATTTTATTGTAATTGTACTAAAGGTTATTTAGAATTTCTAAAAATCAGAATTTTGATAATTTCTCTGTGAATGGCTAATATTTGGTTAATACACTCTGTTTCAGTTATGCAGATCAGCTACCTTGTTTTTTTATTTTATGAATGAAGCATTTCATGTTTTCAGTTTAACCTGTATTTACTGGTTATTGGTGATTTTTTCCTACTTTGCTAAAACATTTCCCACCTTTTTGCTAAAAACTTGCCTGCACTTGGCATCGTCCACCTGGTCTGGTGGTAGTTAAGTGTAGTGTCTTCAGTTAATTGATGAGGCATGCAAGCAGGGTAAATTGAATTAAACCGTTCCAACAGATCTGTAACGCGGAGAAGCTGTTAAGCTTCACCCTTGGCTCAGACTCCCAGCTGGCACTTTGAATGGCCTGCTGCCGTTGAGTCCCGTTATTTTAAAATAACTGGCTGACCGCTGGTGTGTTTTTACTGTGCCGCCCTTGTCTCTCCCAGACACCAGGCTAGGAGCCGCACTTAGCCTTCGCCACAATATGCAGGTGATGAGGCTGGTGCCTTATAGTGTGCTATAATTAAATTTTCTTCACCTGTCTATCACCAAGGCGGCTCCGTTCATCTCACTGGAGGCTCATCCTTAATGTCTCTCGACTTAATGCTGGGTTGAATTACTGTAATGTCAGTCATGTGACGTGCCAGTGATTCAACTGAACCAGTTTACTCAGCTCCTAAACGTGATTTGTCATATGGCCACTGGCTGAAAGGGCAGTGCTGTGTGAGTCTCCCAAGCACCTTATCTACTGATAGCACAGCTGCATTGTTTGTTCACAATAATTGACTGACCTTTTGGCAAGTACATGTCTAATAGCAACTCACTACAGTTTAATGACTTGCTGTTGAAGTCTGTTTGGTTGTGTACATGCAGTGGTGTTTAATCAGCACAGATAAGCATTTAATGGCCTTGTTTCAACTCTGTACTGGCTATGGAAAATCAGGCTGAAAATTGGCCAATATAAACAACAGTTGTCATGATGGGGGGGGGGGGGTTGTGGGCAGAGCAGTGGATATTATCTCGGTAGTCTCAATATTATAATGTAAACTAGCAGTTAATATAGCAGATAGCTTCATGTTTATCAGAAAATTTTGCTACAGTTTGGCAACAAGGGAAATTTAATTTTCCTTGTGAGCTGTGGAGTTAGAGACGGCAAGTTTAAAGTCTCAGGAAAAAAAGACTATTGTATGCTTTGAAAAATTATTGAAAAAATTACTCTGTAGCATACAGCTAAAATGATTGCAGCAGTAAATATGTAAGGGATAAAAAATTAGAAAGAAGCTAGTAGAAGATGTTAGTATGTAATTGTATCCAGCGTGATGAAGCTGTAACACCTTGTGCTGCTCTCAGAAGCCTTAATATCAGCTCTCAGAATCTTTTCACCTCCTGAAATGTTAGCGTGGCTCCTTATGGGATGAGCTTAGCTGCTTTTGTACATGTTGGGGTGCTAGATTATCTTTTGACATGAGATTTTCTGTAAAGGTAACACTACCTGTGTTTACCTGAACCCTGTTGTTCCACTTTTAATCAGAATAACAACTCATTCAGAATAAAAAAAGCATTGTGTAACCACCTCAGTCAGAACAAACTGGCACAATTTGGTACAACCCGAATGAGTTTTCAATCAGAGCAAGAGGGGGGGTTCTAACCATTTAGTAACCATTTAGTAAAATCCGTTTGATTGGAAAATGTTAACCATGTAAACACTTGAATTATGTCCTTTTGTAGTTAGCAAAGTGTTGTCATAGTAGCCTGTCTATGATTGCGACAGAATACCAAGTATAAAAGGGATTTGCAATGCAACACCTTTTTTCATGCTCGAAAGGGTTCAGTGTCTGAGTGTTTGAATCTGCAGGAAGCTGGGGGAGCGTGGCTGCTGCTTGCCTAGGAAGAGACACAGAAGGATTGTTCTTTATTAATTTGATTGTTGATTTATTATACCTGCCTGTCAATTCATTTGTTAAGTTTAAATTAATTTTTTAAACTGGTGAGACGTGAAAAACCGGAGTTCGTTGCTCTCTCTGACTTCATTTTGAATACTTTGTGTTTTTGTAGATGTTTTTGCTTGATTTTTTATTCTTTTGTCAGTGGAGTGGGTCTGAGTGACTGTCATTTTGTTGTCAGTTGCTTGTTCCACTTGGACTCACCTGTTAATAAAAACCCCTAGCTCACCGTCCATTCCTTGTGAGGGCCACGCCTAAAGCACTTCAGGAGTGTTATGGACAAAAGAGTATGATTAAGTATTAGATTATGTCTTTAAAGTGTTGTTACATCTCTGCTGGAAACATCTGGTGATGCGGACAGCCTGCGTGGCACCGGTCTGGCCCTCTTGTAATGCTGTCCTCAGTTTCAGTTCAGTAGCACTTTGTTTTATTGTCAGCATGCATTTTCTTGTTTGGTAGTGTTTCCTCATTCTTCTGGAATAAAGAGCAGTGGATTTCTTGTAGAAGTGAATCTCCCTGCTGTTTTTCCCTTCGCAGCACCCCCCGTCTCCCCCATGTGTTTACTAGGTCTGCTTTTCAGGTAAAACCTAGCTATAATGTACTGATCTCTTGTTCTCCTCTTGCTTCTGCAGCAGATAAGGCTGTGCCTTTCATGGTCGATTCCACCGATTGCCTCAGCGGTTATTTAATTTTCTCTGTCTCAGAGCAGCAGTGACTCCTGTCTTCATCGTCAGCTCCTGAGGTGGGAAGGTGGTCCTGCTCTTGTTCATAACTCATTATGGAAGCACTCAAAGCATTTGATGAGCCAGGCCTCCCATTTCACAGCATGACTGATGCTAGTCGTCACCTGGTTAATGCTGCAGAGCCCAGTGTGGCGTTTGTTTGCCTGCCGTCACTCATTTTTCATATCCATTATTATTATTATTAAATTTCAATTTATTTTGGAGTGGGATTTTATTGTGACTGGCTAATCCAAGGTATGTGCTTTTAATCGACTGGTTTCATTTCCTCTGACAGAAAAACTGAGATCCTCTGTCATGGGGATAGCAATGGAAACATCATTTTAAAATATAATTTAAAATCAAAGTAAAAAGTAAATCATTAAATGGTCAAATGAAAGCTAAGGTGTAATATCATGGTTGTTACAATTTGTGTTTTCGGTATAGCAGTGATTTAGGAAGTTATCCTCATATTGTAATAAACGGGTCATGTATCTTATGAGTTTATTTCCCCACCCACAAGCCTGTGATTAGAGTTGTGTAGAAAGCAGGTCTGATTAGAGCATTTTGAAAAATGAACAGTCATAGTGACATCTGGGAAAATTCAGCCACCCACATATGATTGTCTTCAAGTGCTTAATGTAAAACAGAACCACATTATTAAACTGAAGTGCATGTGCATGAGTGGAATGTGGCACATTCACATGTCATTCAGCTTTGAAGAGACTTTTCTCTCTCTGTCCTCCCACAGTGCCACTGTCCTGTTGGATTGATAATCCTACACAGTCACCTGTGTCTTCTCACAGTACCACTGTCCTGTTGGATTGATAATCCTACACA
>JABJVR010000031.1:645146-686359 GCA_025773905.1 Chitala chitala
GTCACCTGTGTCCTCCCACAGTACCACTGTCCTGTTGGATTGATAATCCTACACAGTCACCTGTGTCCTCCCACAGTACCACTGTCCTGTTGGATTGATAATCCTACACAGTCACCTGTGTCCTCCCACAGTGCCACTGTCCTGTTGGATTGATAATCCTACACAGTCACCTGTGTCCTCTCACAGTGCCACTGTCCTGTTGGATTGATAATCCTACACAGTCACCTGTGTCTTCTCACGGTGTCACTGTCCTGTTGGACTCATAATCCTTCCCAGCAAACAAAAAACGTTCAAAAAACGTTAGCTAAACATTTAGAGAAGGCTAGGAATATTTAGCTAACGTTATTTGAACATTTTGTGTCTGCTGGGTTCACAGTAACCTCTGTGCTCTCAAAGTGCTACCCCTCTGTAGGATGGATAAATGACACAGTTACCCCTATTTTACTGGAGTGCCACTGTCCTGTTGGATTGATAACCACACACAGTCTGTCCTTTCAGAGTGCTGCTGTCCGGTTGGCGTTAGTGTTGTCCCAGGCAAATGCCATGTCCTCTTAGAATGCTGCTTCTCAAACATGACTGTTCCTTCCAGATATGTGTGTTACGCTGCAAGATGCATCTTTGCCACATAACCTCAGTGTGCCACCATGGGTCATGTAGGAGTGTTTGTGGGTATAGGTGCTAAAGTGTCCTATGGATTCAGGCTGAGAGGGGGGAGGTGGAGTGCCCATGAAAACTGGGAAACTTGAGCTGCAAGTTCAGCACACGCTGTTGAATCTCTCAGGCCCCATGTTTGGGCTTCTGTCCTGCTGCCTGTGCTTTTTGACAGTTGACAGGACACAAACCTGACCCAGACAAATGCTAAAGGGCTCATTACATCATCTGACAGATAGCCTTGATGAAGCAACGTTTTCACTGGAAAGTATGTTAGTAACACAATTAAACAGTGAGGTTTTGCTGATGAGTTGAAGCAATGTAAACCTGTGAGTAATGAAGCGGTTGCTTTGTACGAGGATTTTAAAGCAGACAGATGTGAATTTCTGTTTAGTAAACACGTGCAATGAAAATGATAACATCTGCCCTAAAACCTTCTGTTCTTGTTAACTGTTACTGTGGTCTGTCATATTCCTAGTTGACATTTTGCATGTATTTTTTTTTTAATCACAGCTTAATTTTTAAATATTTAGCAAGTGAAGTTTCCTCTTTGGAGCACACACTTAGTGTCTTTTAGCCAAACAAACGTCAAGGCTGGCATGCTTGTATCATTTGGATGTCTTTGTCTTTCTAGTTTTTTTTTTCTTTGCTCTGAATTTATTTTTAGTTAGTTATAACTAGTTAGTCATCACAAGTACAATGTCAGAGCTTCTCTCGTTTTTGTAGGTCGTCTGATTAACAGATCCAGTGTCCAGTTCTGCTGGAGATCAGTGGGGGAATCATTAAACAAGTATTCTTGTTATTTGTTTTAATGTTGATTTAATTTTAGTTTTGCATGATAACACTAAGTAGTGTGAACGCACACTTCCAGAATTGTGCGCGCAAATCTGGCCTCCAGGTCTGTATAAAGGCTGGCAGTTTTATAATGAACATGATTGATGATATAAAATTTTAATGTATAATCTGATTGTTAAACGGATTGCATACTTTTTTTCCTTTTTAATGAATTGTGGTGGTCACACCAGGCTCCTCGCTTCTCATCCTATGTTGAACAAGAGGGCATTTTTAAACAATTGTCATCTCCATTAGAATGATGAACTCTCCGTGAAACCCTTCCCAGTGCAGGGAGAGAGTTTGAGAGGTGAAAGCCCAGGCGTACACAGATGCGCTTTTGCTCCGCTTTGTACGGCAGAAGGTTAAGCTGAGGGAGATGGTGGAAAATGTACCATATCAGAACTTGTTCATGGTTTGGCCACAAGCTGACACACCCAAGCTGCAGCTTTAAGTCACACAAGCCTGTTGTCCATATACAGTAATGTAACATTATCAGGCGTGAAAACCTTTTGTGATGTGAAAATATTTTGTATCTTAAGATGGGAGAATGTTCCCATGGTATCATTCTGTAAAAGGGCAGAGTTTTTCCAAGTTATAATTTTAACTTCCTTGTGCAGCTTGTAGGCCTGTTTGCTATTTATGTAGAGAACTACAGCAGCAGTAATACTAAGGTTTCAACACATGAAAAAATGTCTGTCATTTAGAAATCTGATTCTCCTCTCATATATTGGAAGATTTTAGTTGATTTACTTTTCTTGAACGGGTTTGTGTCTCACGTGGTTCAGCATTACAGCTGAACTGGCTGTGTACTTGGCTGCACGTTCCCTTTTCTCTGACACGTTCAGATTGTTGTTCATGCTTGGGGAGGACCTCTGTTGATCGGTCCTGAATAGACAAATCCCTAGAAAGCCCTGTAATAAGTGTGATTCCGTTAAAGGGAAAGGCTTCATGAAGGAGGTTGCAGGAGGTCATAAATGTGACAAAAACATGCTGTATGTGCTTGTTGTGAAACAAAAGCTGCTGTGAGAGTTTTTGGGTATCATGATGTTAGAGTGCAGTGTGTTTTGGGAAGTGTGTTGAACTCAGCTGTTTGCTGACCTTACATAATAGTGTTCTGAGCTCAAATGACTGGTTCTGCTAATGCAGTAATTCTGTACAAGATGTAAGATATCTTTTTCTTTTGCTGTGCACAATAACGTCCTTTAAATAGCGCAATATATGTGAAAGGTGTGGAAATTAATATTTAAATCTTGCATATCCATGTGTCATGAGAGCAGTTTTGCATTGGCTCACTGGACTGCAGTCAGAATCGCTGTAATTAATCGCTTTTGTTGTTGCGACACAAAGCTGATCACTGTTCTTACACAGCTGCATTATAAGGGTAGGTTAACACAAAGTGTTTTAGCTCTAAATGGTTAAGAATCCACTTGCATGGCTGTGCTGTGAAGGATGAGTGTAAAAAAGATGCGATCGCATTCGGTAGTGAGTGCAAGTAAGTGTTCATGCATGTGTGCACATGTTGCCAAGGTGACTCGAGGCTCTGTGTCTGGACAATTCCCTTTTGTGTGTGCATGGGGGGGGGGGGTCGTAGAATGCATGAGGTCATGGTGTGACTCACATTTACTCCCTCTGAGCACAGCTGCTCAAGGCCATTGGCTGGCTGTGGTTTACCACAGCTTCCTGATTTGGAAGCAGAGGATTCTGGGAAATGCTTCCAGCACAAGGATGAAGAGTTGTCTGCTCATCTTTGTTTCCTCCTCTCATCATCTTCCATTCAACTAATAGATTTCATCGATAGCTGTAATTCTTTGATGACTAAATTTAAATCGGAGTCACTTTTTCCTGTAATTCAAGAAGTGTGCATTAGTCTACCTCTTATTTTGTATATTTAAAACTATGAAAGTGACTTGATAAGTGATGTGTGCCTATTGTTCTCCCTCCAGAGTGTACATTTATACTTTTTCCTTATTAACATCCCAGTGATAATACCTACATTTCAGGTTCTCAGCTGCACTTACCACTGGCTCAAAGGGTGTGGTCAACTTCTCATTTTCTATCTAACAGTTTTGTATGTCCTTCATGGCATTTATGGAAGCAACTTGTCCCAAGGTGTTAGAGATGTTCCATATGTTTCAAATGTTGAAGAAAAAAAACAAAAACGTCCACAGTGCAGTTCTGTTTTTGTTTCTTTTAAGGAAAACAAAGCTAATAATCTTTGGCAAAATAAACTATTTTGAGATCAGCCAGTACTGATTTAACATGTAACTTTCAGGCCTTTCACTTGCAGTGTACTTGTACAAGTTTTTTTTACATATACAAATGCTGGTATTTGCCTTGGTCTGCTCCTGTTTATTCCACTGGATCTGTCAGGACATGCACACTAGCTAGATCTGATGGGCACTCCACCAGTGCGTTAGGGTTTGTTACTCTGGCCTTTGTCTAAATGCATTTTGGTCTGTGAAAATGGTCTCTGTAACCAAACTTGTTCCTCATGTTGTGACTGAACTTCAGCAGCTCTTGGCTGGTGTGATGACTGATATCTTTTGATGCTGAGGATAAGCAGTGTTGTGCTTTTCAAAGCTGGATCTGAATCAGACGGACTTTCTGCCAATGGCTTGTTCATGTAACTCCAGTTAGCCTCTCCTTCTTGGCCCATGGCTTCATGAGGTGAGATGGGATCTCCTCATTCATCTCAGGATCTGAGCTCGCCGCAGTCTTTGCTGCCCAGGGGTGCAGGGTCTGCTCTCAGAGAGAGCCCATCTCTGTCTGTCTACCCTCCCAAAACACAAAGCAGAACTGTGAGCAATCTGGACTCTTCACTCTGGAGGAACGTGGGGAATGTTGGTATGACGAAGCAGCACCCTATAGTTTTCCTCCCATCCAGATTCTCCATGCTGATAACACGCCTGTGAACCAGAGAGCATGGATTTTGTCAATGGCAACAACATCTGCTGGAGGATCTCTCTTGTCATGTACCTGCCCTGTCCAAGCAAATATAGAGGAAATACCTGTTTTGTTTCACTGAAGATATTTGAAAAGTATAAAACACAGAGGACTGAGGAGTAAATACAGTGTAGGAGCACGCCTTTGTCCTCAGTAATAAGTAATAATGCCAAAAAGGCTTCCTTATTGACTTCTTTTTGGTGAAACGCTGAAACAGCACATGATCCATCTGCTTTGACGTCAAGAAAGGGAAACACTAGAACAAGAAACATCTACCCCCGTCCAGTTTTCTGTGTGTCATTCATCTTGGCTGTCTGAGCCACTTGCTACAGGGTGGTTTTTGTCATGCATTTCAGCTCCCCCACCCCCCTGCTTTTTTATGAATGAGAGGATGTGCTGCTGTTCTGCTGTACTTCCTCACTGAGAATGGATGTGAACAGGCCTTTTTTATTTAATTTTTGAATCTTTGAAATCTTAAATCTTAGAGTGTTTTTACCATTCCTATCCAGATTTTTGAATGTTCTGTATAACCTAAGTACTGGCTTTATTTTGAAGTTCAGATGCTGTATTGTTGGACGTCTGGGTACTTAGCCCAGGGAGCTGCAGTAAAATTTTCAGGTGTGTAAATGACCAAAAGTGTTAGTTAAACCACAGAACAATTAAAGAAAGGCCTCCAATACTCATGAGTTTGATTTTAGGGACTCTGTAGGCAGAGATGTACTCTGACGTTTGTAGTTGACAGCGAAGTGGACTGTGCTAGTTTTGCTGTAGGTTCTATTAATATCTGCTTGTGTACAGTATGCGGACCTGAGCGCGTCACAGCAACGGTCACCTGAGATCAGCTCCTTGTCCCCACTGCCACCCTGCCAGGCACATGACTGGAATGGTCATCTGACCAACTGGCATTTGACAGTCCCCTCATTTTAGAATGGTTACAAACCATTTGTGGTCTGTTAACAGTAAATGTTCAAAGTCCATCTGCAGTGTTTTGTTAAATGGGGATTACTAACAGAAAATTAGCTGTTAATCAATAGTGTCTAAACAGCAGAACGATGTGCCTTTATATTCAGTGTTACCTTGTAAGTTATGCAGCAGTTACAAAACTGCTGAAGACAGGGGAAATACATTTTACATTATGGTGCAGTATGATTGTTATGCAGAATAAAACATTTTAGAAGAGAAAGACTTATTTGTGGTTTTTAATCTGTGCTGAGTTGTTTATTGAAACACTCGAGTGATACAGTGCAAAACTGCAGCTACAAAGTGTTCAGATTTCTCCCTTTAAGTTTTTTGTTGATAAGTGGCAAATTAAGAATTTAATTAATTTCAGAATTTAGTTTTTGTTTTGTCTCATGATTAGATGCACGTTTTATTAAAATTGTATTTATTAAATTTTATAACAAATTTACTGTTGGAACTAATTGCTGCCATAACCTGAACTGTGGTTATTTGTACAGTAATTGTGGTAAATGTGATTTACTGAGTTTACTGGTAATCACATCCTGTCTTTAAGTGCCTGGTCTAAAGCTGAGATTGGTATTTTTTAAGTCCTTTTTCTAAATGCTCTATTAGAAGGGGAGTTAAGGAAGACAAGTGTGTTTGGGAATGTGTATCTGTGTGCTCAGTAGGTGAGCCCCCTTACGTAACCACATTCTTCTGATAGCAGGTTGATGAACATGCAGTGCACATGGTAGATAATACATATTTGATTACATGTCCATGGCTGTTATTTTAGTGTTAATCCTACAGTTTCCTTTCATTAGGAAACACCATTTCAGATAATTTTAATGTCCTGGTGATGAAGGATGTGGGCCAGGATGGACTTTAATGTGCTGAGCGTCTATAGCATTAGTAGGCAAAGGAAAGAGCGTGCGTGTGTGTGTGTGTGTGTGTGTGTACACAAATTGGACACTTTAAATACATATTGTATTGAGGTTGCATATTTTTGTCTGGTGGCATGGTGGTGTGGTGGTTAGCACTGTCGCCTTGCACCTCTGGGTCTGGGGTTTGATTCCCACCTTGCCCATAGTGTGTGTGTTCTGTGGTGGGTTGGCTCCCTGCTCTGGGTGTCTCGTGCCCTTTGTGCTCTGAGATGGGCTCCCTCAACGGGATGAAGTGGTATAGAAGATGACCGACTAATGTCTTTGTTAAATATTTTGTACTTTAATTGTCGTTGTCATACTAGCGTGGTGCAGTGCCTCGGTAGTTAGCATGTTTGCAGTGTACCTCCAAGGTCACGGGTTCAGCTCACAGCTGCTGGAGCTCCACAAGTTGGTGCATGTCCAGTGCTGGGTGTAAGCCTGGATAAAATGGGAGGGATGTGTCAGAAAGGGCAGCCGGCATAAAAACGTTTGCCAAGTCAATGTGAGGATTGTTATCCGGGGGCCAGTTTGTCTGCTGTGGCGACTCACAGGGAGCAGCCGAAACTTGACTACAATTGTTATTGCATCCTACAAATTTGAAACAATGGAAAGGACTAACAACAGAAGACTTGAATATACGTGCCCTTATATTGCATGAAATTTTATAGGAGCACATAAGTGATGAAACATAATGATTAATGACATACCTTGTGTAGAACTCCTGAAGGCAGCTTGCCTTGCTTTGTCTAGCAAGTCAGTTAAAGGTGCGATAAGGTAATAGATGGATACGGCGTGTGGTCTGTTTACATAACCAGCTGGCTGTGTTGGCCGGTGACAGCGCTGAGCACATCACTGAATTCCTTCAATCAGCTGTTCCTGGTCTTGTGTAAATTGCTGATCATGGCACAAGGCTGACACAGAATTTAAAGCTATATGCCACATATATTTTTTGCAGGTTATTTTTTTACTGAAATTTTCCTCGTAATGCAGGTTTGTTCAATAAGATTGATGTTCTGAGAAGACGAACCCAAAGTCCTACAGCACAGCTTTCATAAATCCAAGGTTAAATTCGGCGGGCATAGTTGTAAAGATTCATTTCATTTGCGTGTGGCTCTTTGATACATATGGCAAAATGTACTGTATTTATGAACACCTGTTTTAATTTTTGTGTTGTTCATTACCTTGGTGTTTGTTGACACGTGTTTTGTATTGTCACAGTGTGAGAAGGAGATAGATGGTATCAACATTTCCTCAAGTGGCATTCTTGGTAACAAAAATGAAAGCAGTGAGGCGGATTAAACTTGAGATGCCTGTAATACTGTAGACAGGACACCTGGAGAGCTGGGGGGCAGTGTGTAATGATTCCCTGTGGTCTGCCTGAGCTTAGAGTGGTTACCTCCACAGAAAAACTGAAAATGGTTGTGAGCATGTATAATACAGTTACGTGATGTTACTCTCTCAGAAGTACTGTAGCTGGTTGCGTGCATGTATAACACAGTAATATCTAACTTTACTCCCTGAGAAGTACTGAAGCTGGTTGAGAGTATGTGTAACACGGTAACATGTGACTGCTCCCTCAAAACTGCTGAAGCTGGTTGTGAGCATGTGTAACACACAGTAACACAAGACTTTACTCTCCCATTGATTTTGGAAGATGACGGAACAATGGTTTGCTCTCTTTGGAGACTCTGATCTCTTGGTTAAAATAGCACTGTTCTTGGCAACCCGATCAGTTTTGCACTTGGTTGGTATAGTGGATTTGATGCCTGACAATAGACCACAGGTGGGCATTGCATACTTTTGGTAGCTTAGAGGTAAAAGCCTTCAACTGTGGATTGTGTTTTGAGTTCCCTCTGGGTATTCATTCAGTTACATTTTCTGTGCTGACGAGAGTGAACCGTCTGTCAATGTGTATATCTGTCCATCCATCCTTCCTTTTCTTTTTTCCCTTTTCTGCCTTGTGTTGACCTTGTGTTTAGAGAAGATATTTCTCAGTTTAAGAAATGTGCCCCACACTGGTGAGGGAGTCAGTAATCTGTGAATAGTAATATAGTACTATAGTTACTTATTTAGTGTAAATAAAGTGTTAAGTGTCACAGCTTGAAAATTTCTTTCTATGCCATCTTAAAACACATAGACAGGCTTATAATCAAAAGAAAAATTAAAGGTTAGTGTTGAATAAAATCCTTTGAGTAAACAATGTACTGCAGTCTCAGTAAAACAAGCTGTAATACACGGCTAATTCATTAACGTTCTTTTTAAAAATAATATACCTTGGCTGTGTAATAGCATTCAGAAGGACTTCTCCCCTGTAATATGTTTAATATGTTGTGTGTCTTGCTGACAAGTCAAATTCTCAGACAGTAAGGGGCCAGTCTTCTGGCTGTGGGATTTTATTGACTATAATGGCTTTATTGGGTGATTTAGCAGACGCTTATCTGATAACCAAGCTCCTACATGATAATCACTTTCTGTTTCATTTCTTATAATTTGCTTGGTGTGATTTCTGAAAGTAAGTGTGAAAAGAATGCCACAACTGCTTTAGTGAGTGTGCATGTACAGTCATTCTGTTCTCACATCAGTTTGACCTTTAATACTTGCACTAGGTATTGTCAACTGTCCTAAATATGATTTTTGGCGTGTTGTCTAGTGTAGGGGGATACGATGTGTGGGTAGATATTTTAATTGCAAACACCCCTGCACAGGCGTTATGGAGGTGGACTGGATTCTTGGTAACAACAGATCGTATTTAAACTGAGGAGATAGCACCTCTAGAGGGCAGCATTTCTCTAAGCAAACTCTCACATATGTAGATGTATGAAGGCCGTAGACAGAACTACCGCAAAGGAATATCCAAAGTCTTCACTGCCACATTTTCTTAGTCATCCAATCAGACGGAAAGTAGGAGGGGAACATCCTTGCAAATTTCATCGTGCTTAGATTTGCCGTGCAGTTCGGTGGCTATGAGAAGTTTTGTACCCTAGTCTGACTGTGGTGCATTTTTTTGAGCTGATTTGCTTCGCTAACCAGGCTTTTAGGGTGAAGAGGTTGTAAACATTTTGAGTGTTTCTCCAGTGGTTTGAAGCATTTAGATCTGTTTCACCTGAGGTGCCCGGGGCAAGATGTACCATCACTGGGTTTGTCACCTTCTCAATACTGGAGGTCTCTGGGGATGTTATGTGTTGTTTACACAACAGCTTCATACTGCTGCCCAGCATCAGTCAAGCTGAAAATGCTAATGACTGCCAGACACCATGCATTTATCAAGACTCATGAATTAAGATAACATAGAACATGGCTCTGGGTGCTGGGTCATTGTCCTTCATTAGCTTCAGTAAGAAGCCTGTGGGTACAGAACATATGCTGTACCAGCACAAAGTCATAGGGCACTTCTGGACATGATTAGCATTGTCTTCTTTATTAAAGCACAATAAGTATTATTACTGAAGAGCACCATATTGTTCTTATACCAGGTTGTCCCGGTTTATCTTTTGTTGGGTTGTATTAGGAGCTCTGTTTTGGCCACTAGGCCGTTTGCATGACGTTTTGCTGTTAAAATAAAAAACATTTATATATTTTTGTAGTAGAGCCCATGTTCTGATTGGCTCTCTAAGGCTGGAGGTGTGGCTTTGCCACATCTGGTCTGTGATTGGTTCACATTGAAGGGGGTGGGGCATAGGAACTGGTGCTGCATTGCGCTGGAGAGTCCATCCTCCCTGTAGCACATTGTAAAGATTGCGTACTCACTGGCCCAGCAGGCATATGGGCACTGCTGGCTGATGGTCATGATGGGATCACAATCTGAGTGCTTAGACAGCCAGTGCCAACTCCAGTTTTCCTGTAATCTAAAACGTAATGAGCAACTGAAGCAGGGGAACAAGCTTCTGTCACTGAAATCTTGTTTGATACTATGAGCTGATTACATTCCTCACATGGTGGCCCTATAATATCTATATATAAATAAATATCATAAATATCTATACCTCACATAGTGGCCCTATAATATTTGCACATTTTTTCAGTGTTTATCTCTTAAATATTTTAGTTTTATACATCAGTTAACAGTTATTTTAAGCAAGTGTTGAGGATGGCAGAGGAATGTGCCAATGATAACCAGAGGTTTACACTGGGGACATTGTGGGCATGGTTTTAATGCTATGAGCACAACATTGCCCTCAACGCTTACTGAATTCCGAAAGTATAATTCATATTACACCTGAAAGAGAGTTTCAGCATCACCTGTGATTTGTTAAAAAAGTGATACATATGGCTGGAGTATTTTGAAGGAAAACAATCACAAAAAATAAGCAGGTAAGTGATTAATATCAAACTTTACAAATGACGAACGGTTTGCTATATCAGTTGTGATCATGTGCTAATTGCTGTTGAGTGATAAAAGGTACAGAAATAGACCTGTCATAAGATAATGTAAGGATTTAAAATGTAGCTGGCTGTAGTGTTATGTGTCTAGCCTTGAGTTCATTTTAATTACACTTTATCTGCAGAATTAATTTTTTTTTTAAATACTTAATTATTTTTGCTGATTTCTTAAATGATGTCTATCTTGTATAGTAACATTCAGATGTACATTGCATAGAGAACAGATGTTTGACAGATCTGTTTTGGTAGCTGCCTCCTTAAATTTAAACAGTTTCTGCTCCTTCAATTGGTTACTCATTAACAGGAAGTACCCGCTATGCATTTTGTACTTCCAGAGCAGGTTTTGTAAACACCCAGGCTGAGTTTGCAGCCTATAGGTCACATTCCTAAAGATAAGAAAGGCGGGAGGGAGCGTGAAGTGTTACCTGTTCTCCTGGCATTAGCGAGACTGCGGCTACAGACTCGTACCCACAGAGCGAGTGCGAAAAATGGGGCAGGCAGCTCAGCTTTGACTTGCTGTGACTTGCTCTGAGTGAGCACACGCTCTACAAATGGGTGGGGTGGCAGGGTGGGTGTTGGCGGAAAACCTGATGGTCTGGACTCCTGCCTGACGGGGGGAGGGACTGGTGGTAGCCATGCGGGCAGGCAGCCCGGGGAGTAGGCGGGAGGAGCCTGCACCGCCGATGCTTGGTGCCTGTGGCCCTGACTGACCATGCAATCCCTGCGGAGACCTGTGGCAGAAACATGCGGCGCCTCCTGGGCATGGAGCCCAGGCCTGGGGCTCACCTGGCGGACCTCCTGTGCTGCATGGGTCAGTACAACTTCCCATCTTTACTGCATCTCTCTCTCCCGCTCTCACACTCTCTCTGTCATGTTTTCTGGACTTAGAGGAACGAGGTCAGGCCGTAGCAGCCAAGAAACAGCAGAATCTGTCTGTCAGGGGACGCTGCAGGAGGTTAGGAGCATTCTGCTCCAAGATGGAGATCCTGATCCCAGGTGCCCGTCTCTTGTTTGAATGGGGCGGGAGGAGAAGTGGTGTGTGTTGTAGAACTGCAACCATCCCTTTGGCAAAGCACAACGTGAGCTTCTCATGCAGAATTTTTGTGCGAGCGCTCGATCACACGCAGCATATGTGGCACTAAGCGGCAGCTCTCAGCAAGGACAGCAGGAGTGCTGCGTTGTTTGGAGCCTTGCTTATCTAGATCTGCTCATGTGGAGACACAGGCTGCGCTTTCCAGATGCCCGGGCAATGGCAACACTGTTTGCTTAAGCTATGTCAAAGTCAGCGTCGCATTTTGCATTGAGAAATGACGCACATGTTAAGATGCGTTTGAGCATGGGATCTAAGTTCACCGTTCGTTTCGTGTGGAATTTTGTTCCAGACTGACTTTTCACAGACAAGGCGACTGTTTTCACATTGCCTTGGATACATGAAAAACATGATGATGGCCGACTGTGTATAACGGGGAGATGGAAATTAGTAATGGAAGTAAAACCTCACAGCACTTTAGCCCTTTGGAGAAAGAGTCTGGAAATTTTTGTGTCACATGTGACAGTGCTGCATGAAAAACAACTAACTTTGTGTTCAGAAATACAGATTGTACCTCAAACCTAGAGCTTTGGCTTCTGTTTGTTTCCTTAGTGTTGTCATGAGGCTCTTGGTGTTGATTTATGTCTGATGCGCTGTAAATGAGATTATAATGAGAGATTAGAGCATAATCTCCCATTTTATATTTTTGAACTGCGGCTTTGTTTCCACACAGCCTGTCAGTAGGAGTTGGCTGACAGTCAGGTTCAAACATGTCATACATTTGCAATTTCTATGGAAACAATTTCTTTTTTTTTGCAAATGAAGCAGAAATATTGCAAAATGAATTGCTATGCAGAGGTGCAACTAACCTGAGGGTTTGCAGCCCCCAGGATGAAGCTACGTGCTGTGTTGGATCCTCATGCCACCTTTCTGCGTTCATCACTTAATGTTGTAATGCATTACCACATTGCTGTCTTGTACTTTAATGCCTTAAGTATGGTGCTGTTGAATTTAAACAGAAATAAAGCCATGTTTATTTTAATGCTTTTTAATACTTTTTTATGAATAAGGGTGGCTGTCTGGGTCACAGTGTCTTTACCTGAATACTAGAGGCTTCCTGATGTAGTGCCTGTTTAACCTGAAAGATGACCTGAATTTCACAGAAACAGTACCTGGTATATAATCAGATGAAAATGTTCTGTTAGATAAAATTATATTTTATTCAAATAATAATTAGTTTTGGAATGAGGGGTTGATGGGGGCACAGTGGCTCAGCGTTTAGCACTGTTGCCTCAAATGTCCAGAGGTAGGGGTTCAGCTCCTGCCTCTGTGCTGTTAGCGTGGAGTTTGCATGTTCCCTGTGCTTTGGGAGTTTTCCCTGTGTCTTCTGCTTTTCCTCCCACAGCCCAAAGGCATACACTCTAGGCTGACTGGCATTTTCAAATTGTCTGTAAGGTGTGATTGGATGTGTGATGAATGAATGAATGAATGAGTAAGGTGTTGACAAAATAATAACAGAATAAAAACTCAAATAAGTAGGTTTTCCCCATAATTTTAAAGGGAACATATGGGATTATGATAGGCCATATTGAGAATACCAGATTCTGTTGGAGATTTTGTAAACTGTAAATGATTTATGGCATATGTAATGTGCTCATCACTAAGTGATCGCTTTGTAATCACTCGTAAGTGTAAATTTAAACTGGTAATTAGTAACTTCACACAGTTAATGTTAAAGGTAGTTAGTGCCGTAAATATGACAAAGGAGAGACTTGGCTGAGCTCTTGGAGGCCTCACTCCAGTTTGACCTGTCAGATCCAGTCTGGTTTTTAATGTCACTAACCAGTGGAACCAAAGGTGTCTTCATGGTGAGGAGGGAAGGCTTCTCATTTGGTAGACTCAATAGTGCCTCCTGCTGGCACACAAACCATTGAATTAACTTGTGACTGTCAGTGTGTTGTCATGTTACTTGCATTGTGAGTGAAGAACAGTTGGTTGGCTAGCAGTGGATTTTTTTTTTTCTTTGAAGAGCGGATAGGGGTTGGTGAGGGAACCAGTTTAAGATCTGTGTGTTTGTATATACAATTCAAATTGGTGAACCTGTGTCCTTAATTACTTCTGTCTTACAATATTAAAAGATGGTGAATAATTTGCTTAAAAGATCCAGGTTCAACTTTGGTAATACATCTTCTTGGTTGGCTGAAGTATCTGAACAGGTTATCTCCATTCAGGTATCTGAACAGGCTACCTTCACTCAGGTAGTGTCTGAACTAATGGTTGTCCCTTTGTTTTCTTTAGATGAAAGAGACAGAGTACAGAAAAAGACATTTACAAAATGGATAAACCAGCACCTGTTAAAGGTAAGGCTCTTGTCTTAATGTCTCTGTAGTTGGACCTTGTTTCTCTTGAACATTTGTGTATTTTTCCTTCTTATCACATGCTGACAAACAGTTTTGTATTACATTTCTTAGAAGAGTCACACCTGTCAAATGTTGAGGAATCGTTTACCCCGTATCTGTTTCATATGAGATCAGCTGTCCGTATTGATATTAAAGGCGAATAATCGCGAGCTTTACTGGTACCTCTGTTTAATATACATATGTGGCTCCTGTTAATTTAAATTTTTACAGGGGAATAAAATGTACTGTGAACGTCTAATCTAAATCTCAGTCGGCGTAGGTAAGAGGTTTTGTGAAGTAATTATAATTTTATTACAATAATCGTTTTATGATTTACAGAAAATTTGCATGTTTTTAAATTACAAGATATGGGTTTGAGAGATGATACTGCAAAACAAGAAGTTGCTGTAATTGGGGTATTCAGAAAAAGTAAAAGTTTAGTTCCATAGCATATCTGAGTCAGATGTTCTTGCAGTAACGTGTGGTGTTCCTGAGTCAGATGTTCTTGCAGTAAGGTGTGGTGTTCCATGGTGAAGCAGAACACCGTTGGAGTCACATGACATGTTCTGGCAGATGATGTTGAGAGTCCCATTAGTTTTGTTAATGAATGTTATATTACTGAGGAATAAACCTTGACAAGAGGTTTTACTACAGAGCTGATTGGCTTATTATTTCTAGAACTGTGTCAACACCTAAAGACTTAGTTGTTATTTTGAGTAGGCAGTGTTGTGGTGAGGCTAAAACATGACACAGGTGATGTGTTAGCATAGCAACGTGCAGCCAGTACCTGGAAGCCATTTTAGTCCTGCCACAGAAGAGTGACTCTGGAGTCACTGTTTTATGGAACTGAACGTAGCTGATGCATTTAAACGCGCTCGCAGGAAAAGGCAGTGCAGCTGTCACACGCTCCGTTTGCTGCAGTTTCCCTAGCAGCGGCTCTGGCCTGCCTTTCCCTGGGGCCGCAAAGGCCTGTGAAGTTTTCTGCTCTGACTCGAACCCTCGCTCTGAAATGCCTTTTCTCGTGTCCTGCTGGAATGTGCTTGCTTTGTTAGCAAGTGGCTGTGAGATAAGCCTCACCCTGTGTTTGTTTTACATGAAAGTCGCTTATTAAAAATCGTAATTTTGCAGCAGAAAGAAAAACCTTAGTCTGGGCGCAGTTCTCAGGTGTACAAACACAGTTCTTGGGTTTGGGTTATATACTGCCTTCTCAGTACAAAGGTACTTCTGTCAGATGTGCATTATTCAGTACTGAGTGTAAATTCAGACTTTACGAAGCCATTGAGCTAACACAAAGCTCTCAAATACTTCAGAGATGTCTACTAAATTTTAAACTTAAAGTCTTAGATGATATGGACTAATGGTATTACATCATCTTTCAGAAAGCACTTCTTCTTCTGATGATTTTGAGGAGGATGATGATGATGTTATTGTTTCCAGTGCTACTTAAATTATTTAGATTTCCTACTTATTATTGTTTGTTTACAGGTGTTAAAGCACTGTACTGGAATTTGATTCCATCTCAGATAGTGAAAAGGATCAGTTAACTAAAACATAAAAAGAAAAATCTGGAAATGTTCCTTGAGTTCGCGGGATTGTGCCTTATAAACTTTTATGTGCTTTCGATTTCCCATTTCACACTTCTGTGTTAAACAGAGCAGCCAGTTATTCTGTAGAAAAAAGTCTTTCTGGAATTCTGTCACATTGTGGTTTAATGTTGCTGCCCTGGTGGTAGTAATCTGCCCTTCAGTGGAAAAAGTGCTGAGTAATATGGGGCTGGGGGTTTGAGTGGGGGTAGAATTTGCCTGACCCAGAAAGTGCAGCCACAGCCTATTTCTGATCCACAGCTGTGCTAGCTGGGTGAGCGTACACAGGAGGATTATGGACGCAGAGCAGGATCACCGTGGCAACAGACAGTCTTTCACCTTCTGGTATTTAGAACAGAAATCTCAAATGTGCAGCCACTCCAGTGTGTACGATATGTTTTTAGAGGGAGACGCAGACGCCTTTTGTCTTTCTAAAACAACACAGAAACGAGCAATTCTAAGGTGTTGAGTTTTCAACTGCTGTGTTGAAAGTCCTATTGATAATGAGGCCTTATCTCTGCTACCTCTGAATGTCTGGCTGTGTGTAGTTGAGCATAGGGTATGACAGAGACAGAGAGCCTTTGTCTTTTTCTACAGACCACTACATATCCACTAGTCCTGTTTCAGAGTTCTGGTATGTCGAGCAGATAGATCATGTGAAACGGCCTGGTGGCTCAATGGGTAGAGCATTAGGCTAGGATGTAGACGTCTCCTGGTCCCTGGTTCAAATCCCAGCCCAGCCAGGTGTGTCCTTGAGCAGGACACTCAGCAGTAGCTCCCTGGGTGCCATGTTTGGCTGCTCACTGCTCCCCCCAGGGGGATGGGTTAAATGCAGAGGACAAATTCCTTGTATGTGACAACATACTTGGCCATAAACTTTGATTTCCCCCTTGCCCCCTGAAAGTGCACATAGTTGTTCCAACAGGTACTTTAGTGGTCAAGTACTATGACCACCTGTGGTCAGAAAGAGGGGAATTTTTAGCAGTAACACAGTCAGTCATGATGTGCAGGTGGCTGGAATATAGATGTTTTGAGCTAGTTTAATCATTTTTAAATTCAAGTGTTTTCTAGGCAGTTAAATTAAGTAGTCTATTATTGTGCTAGCTACAGTAAATAAAATTCATACACATAATTTATTTTAGGCAATAACTGTTTCTGTCTCCAATGTTAACTGATATAAAAGCAGAGTTTTTGTAGACTAGCTTTGTGAGACAGGGATTGTAATGCAGTGGATTGTGATTTCAGAAACAGGTTGAATGACATTTAAGAGAGCAGCACAGACAGGCCTTACAATTATGTGACTGAATTATTTTCTTTTGCACTTGATTAGGTTGATTGGAAATCATGTAAAGTGTAAAGAAAGGAAATTATTATCAGAGAGCTGGTTTGTATTTGAATTTTTCCCTTACGTATCTCATCTTGATACTAATCTGTCCATTTTCAAAGGCTAGTCCAGATGGGGTCATACTAATCTAGAGCCCAATCAGGAATCACTGGGTAAACACTGTAAAATAGGGTAAACACTGGAAAGGTGCTTATGTTTATGTAGGCTTATTTTCATATGCTGTTTTATATGTTTTCCAGTTTTTCGTAGTTGTTTTTTCTGGTCTCTAAGGAGACCTTGTGTTTGTATAAGTTTTGAAGCCTCAAGCTCAGGCATTGTGGGAGATTTTGGGCATGTGGCTGAATGGAACTGGTGCAAGTGGTAAAGAAAACTTGGCATTCTGTACAGCAGAACAGAATGGTTGTTGGAATATTAAATGCCCTTGGGGTAGGATTGTTTGAGTTACGGTATATCCCTGTGGTACTTTCATACCTTTAAGAATGACCGGGCTTAAACAGATTGACTCTGGCCTGAAGCCAGAGACATGGTTTTGGTGCTGTCAGGAGGATTCTGGATTTAGTATTGTCAAAGATTTGAACTTTGTTATTGTCGTAAGGCTTTGGGTTTTAATGCTGTGTGTCTTTAGTATGGTCAGAAGCATTTGGGTTCTGTTGTCAGTAGAACAAACTTTAAGTTTAAAAAGGTAAGTAATTTTAACAACACTACTCAAAATGCTTACGTTTTCCTTATTAGATGGGCCATAAACAACAGTAGTTGACATTGCAGAATATACATTTGTTCACAGCTATGAATTTTAAAAGGTAGGAACAGTTCTAAACTGTGTCTTTCTGCTGCAGGTACGGAAACACGTGAATGACCTTTACGAGGACCTGCGAGATGGACATAACTTAATTTCACTTCTGGAGGTCCTATCAGGAGAATCACTGGTGAGAAGGCTGTTTTTTAGCATCCCCCACACCCTCTGAATTCAGTTTGTCCTTTTTAGTGTGTCAGTGTGTGATATTAAATGTTTGGTATTTGGTGTGCTGTGTTTGGTGTTCAGTATTTGGTACACTTATCATACGCTTTCCTCTTTTCACATGGTTGTGTGTGACTTTGTGGAATGCAACCAGTTTTGTGAAGGAAAGTTTCTGATATTTCATTTTTCATTTGTGTTGCTGTAATGTGAGCATTATATAGCTTTAGGAGAAGCTGTGTTAGCTAGCTGAAATGGATCTAGTCATTTAGAAGTGTCTTTTTCAGAATTCCCAGTTTGCTTTAGGAACACTTTTGCATCATTGGTTAAAAAATATACAAATGATCCAAGACTAATACTCCTAAATCCAAATGATAATACATGCAGTATCCAGCTGCTTAACTGCAGGACCGTGGGTGGCCTAAAGCCGATCCCCGGCAGCCCGTGGCACAAGACAAGCTCCTACACAAGATAATAATATACATACTAAATTTATGAATAATCAGTTAAGAAAAATACAAAATTAATTTCACATTCTAACTAAATCTGTTGCACTAGATCCTGTGGTGGAAATAATTCAGCTCCTTCAAAACATACTGAATGGGTGAAAAGAAGCGTTTGTTGTTGTAGAAAAAGCTGCTAAGATACTAATCAGTTTTGTGTCTGTTAATATTTGCTAATGGTCCATGTAACACCACCATGTGGCACGGTCTCCTCCCTCTCACATGGCACTTCAGTGCTGGGGCAGACTTTACATTACTGAGGAATGTCAGTGAGACTTTTTTGTGCCAGGAAATGACTCCTGACAGCAGATTGCTGGCCTTTGACTGCAGGTCTTAGCAATAGGCAAACACTGGTGGAAAAACAGCTTGATGTGACTTTAGATTACCTACTTTGAATTGGTGTTATTTTAGTGCGTTTCATTTTACTGTGGGAATGAGCTTTGGCTAAAGTTCTGCTTCTTCTCTGTGGCTGTATGTCACTAGATTTAGTCAGGGCATGTTTATATACAATATAAAATACCCTTTGTGTACTACCTGGTCTAGCTCAGACCATAGCATACAAGACAGTGACAATGTGTGGACATGATAAGAAGAGTTTGTTACAGTCAGTAATGTTGAAAAGACAATGGTGGACAATATTGTCAAACATGGCGATACAGAAGATGCCAACACAATTACTTGTTGTGTAACAAAAAGGTTAAGTGGTTCAAAGTGTTGTGTAGATACGAGTGATTGTACATTAATTTTACAGAAATAAAGAATGAATGACAACACTTGAATTTTTGTGGACACAAACTAATAGCAAACACACACAGAACTGCAACACAACAGCAATACTGTTAACGTGACCCGGAAATCACAGAAGATACACAAAACCGAATCCGAATGCGAAGCAGTTGCTTGACTGAGGTACACTGGCTTCCGGTTAAAACCTTGTTTTTCGGCAGACACTAGTCGCCACTCTTTCTTGCATTTTCTGGTCTCAGGGACCACCATCTCAAACTGAATACTTTTTTACTTGAGGTAGTAACATTAGTAGAAGACAGCCAAACACAGCATTCTGGGTTTATGCAGGTCCTGCCTTGAACTGTTGCAGTTCAAATTTATTTGGTGTGATCTGGGTGTAAACTGCCAAATTTTTGTGTGTGTGTATATATATATATATATATATATATATACACTCACAATATAAACACTGTTTATGTGCAGTTTGTAACTATATTGTATCTGATGTCAGGAGTTGCAGCAGTGCAGTTTTATTTAGGCAAATATACAGGATGTTTTTTTTTTTTTTTTAAACATACAGTGAGATAAGCATGAATTGGCTTTGATATAATTGTATGCTGCCCCCTATAGCCTGGAGGTCTTTAACATGCTGGGAGGTTTCCCAAAATGCCTGTCTGGTCTTCCTCTTGCTCATATCTTGTTTCTGCCCTCTCCCCTTTCCGTATCCTTTTTCAATGTCTTAATTTTTCCTCTTCATTTATTTTGTCTTTGTCTCCTCCCCATGTCTGTTGTTGTTTTTTTATGTTTGTACCCCTTTATTTTGCGTTAACATGGGTAAGCCGAGGGAGCGTGATATTCTGAAGACATTGCGGTTGGTGAGTGCGTCCAACGCATGTGCAGTTGACCGGCATGGAGATGCGCAAGATGATGACAAGGGGGTAGGTGTGGAAGACTCTACCCCTCCTGCCCCCTTGTGACAGCACTAATGTGGAGTGTGCCCCAGGCATTAACAAGAGTGTAGAACCCTTGGCTGTTTCCCGAAGGCTCTACGAGACTGAAGGATGGCTATTTGGATAGGTCAAGCTTTCTCCGCTAATAATGGTTCAAACTAGGGTTGCTAGAGCAGGAACTGTTTTGGATCAGAGAAGAGAGGTGCTTGAGGACATTAGGTGAGCTTTGCGTTTTTTCAGACATAAGTTGCACCCACTTGAGCAAAGAACTGGGACCCAGGTTCAAATCCCACACTGCATTTCTTTATTGTCTGACGCATCCTAGAAGTGGTCAAAAGCCTTTAAAAATTTTTTTTACCTCGAGCTGCCAGTGCAGTGGTACGAACAAGAGCATGTCCGTCCACCTCCTGGGAAGCTTGTATATACCTGCTCTGCTGATTTGGGGCAGAACCTGGGTCTTCATTTCTGGCCTACCAAGCTTTCTGCACCATGGCACCACAACAACCAGACCATCACAGAACCTACACAGGCTGCCCGGCAGCACATTGCTGAGGAAACGGATCAGAACGTGTATCTGTCACTGTCGGCTGGGCTCAGCGAGCACTTCACGGACGTTGTTGTCTCATGGCTGCGTTTGGTGTGATGCCTGAGCTTATGCTGGCTAGGGAAACCTTCACAGCCAGACCAGGATCTTCTCTTATGGGTGTCTGCTCTGCAGAAAGGAGTTCTTATGTGCTCTCCATCATGCTTCAATCATGCCTTCATCATACACAATCTGCTTCCTGCTTAAAAAAAAAAAACATGCCATTTCAGGGTCTTTTCTCTCAGCTAAGAGCTTTGGGACAGTGTAGAGCAAGAGAGAATTCTGCAAAGTTTTCCAAAGTTAAAGATATTGCATTTCACTCTGTAGTTAATGCAGTTTACATTGTATGCACTGCAGTTAGGACAACTTGTTCAAAGACATTGTGGGTAGGATTTCATAGCTGTTGAGTGGACATTCTGTAATTATATAATCTTGTGCATAAATTTTTCTTAATGAGTTTTTCTTGGGTTAGTAATCGAAAAGTTGAACTGATAATTATTAAATGCCTAAATATCACTGTCAGATATAGTGATTATATTTTTTGTTTAAATTTCACCTTATTTTTGGATCTCAGGCTTAAAACTAACTCAAGATGTTCATTGTGAATGAGTCAGAATAATGTAATTGAAGAGCAGTATTTCAAAACAACAATTAACCAGTAATTATTTTTTAAGCAGGCCATTTGAAACCTTTCATTTTCAGAATTGGTAAAATGGTGACCGTATTTCCTTGCTCATAGGGTTGCAATAAGAACATGTTAATAACATCGTCAGCTTGAAGTAACCTGGAAATCTTACACCTTAGTCCCAGGAAAGGTGGAGCCTTTTATTCAAAGGTTAATACAGTGTTTAGCAACTATGATTATGATCCTGTCAAATTCTGGGCCAGCCCCGGGTTATTTTCAAGGCTTTTGAGAGCATTATCGTGGGTCAGCGTTCGGTTCTGTCTCACAGCCATCCCTCTGCCTCAGTGTTTTCTCTCTGGGGTGGATTTTTGTAACGACCGGCACCCTTCACTGCTCACCTTTTGGTTTGCGATTCCCCTGGCAACACACATGGGCACAAACACGCACGCACGGGCACATACATGCACATACATGCACACCTTTGGCTATGGTCTGATAAATTTCTGTGGGTGAGAGCCCATAGTTGTACACCTGCCCCACTAATCAAGGTGTGGTGAGTCACTGGCCCTTTGAAGTGGGACACAACACTGGGTGGTGTGGCTGGTGTCTGAGATAATGCAAGCTAATGTGCCCCCCTCCCTCCGCCCCGTCTCCACTGCAGCCACGGGAAAAAGGCCGGATGCGCTTCCACAGGCTGCAGAATGTTCAGATAGCACTGGACTACCTGAAACGGCGGCAGGTAAGACACCGAAGACAACGTTCGTTGTGGTACAGTCTTTGGGATGCGCACAACACAAAGCACGTGCAGCAGGTAGCATGCTTTTTTTGAACACTGTCTGGTAACCTAAATATTTGTGAATCAGCTGCCTGTGGGAGTGTAGTGTACCTTTTGGGAAAGGTTGTAAATCTGAAGTACACTGGTGTAAATTTATCCAGCTCATGATATCCAGCTTTGACTTTTATATTTATATATTTTTGTCACGTTGAGCCAGCTTGAGATGAGGTTCAGAGGAGACACGAGTCTCTTGGCTATCTTCTGAAATGATGTCATTGAAAATGGTCCAAGCAACAGATGAGTCACGCTTTTCAGCATAAAGGTTGAATCCTGCAGGTCAAAGTGTATTTCCAATGCTTATTTACAGTTTCATATTGCTTTTTGTTATAGTTCTGAAACTGTCACATGGAACAGGGTCAAATAAACATTGTGTTGCATAGAATCTTACTTGTCTGACAGGTTCTGAGCTACACCTTCCTGACAGGCAGCTTAATTAAGGGAAAGCTGGAACAACTGTACCAACCTGTAGAAACGGACATGGAACAATACTGAAACGAATGAAAAGATGTTGCGATGAAATGCAACACAAAGCTGCAGTCTTGTGTCCTTAAAAACCTCCTGCTTCTGGGCTGCCTTACAATCAGTTGAAATTGCTTTACAGACAAAATGGTTATTTCTTCAAACATTGACTACTAAATGTAGTCAATGTTTGAAGAAATATAATCAGTCCATATAACTGCATTAGAAAAATTACAAAGAAAATAATCAGTCCATATAACTGCATTATAAGTAGCTTTTTTGTCATTGCATAAAATAATATTGCAATAGTAACACGCTAATCTCATTGCGTTGCAGTTCATTTCAGATCATGTGAAGTAAACTGAATGTCTGCTGTCCTCTAGTGCTCATTTATGAAAGTACAGTAATGTTCTTTGCTGAAGATGGACCTGCTTTTGAGTTAAAATTTTGTTTCATGCACAGTGTCTCACGACTAAACTGTCTATAAATGAAATATAATGGCATAGTAAAAAGTACTGATGTTGACCTTTTAATGTATTCAACCTGGTATTTTCATGAGGCAGAATTATCTTCATATAATGTACTGCTGCTGAAACACAGTTTGGGAATTAATGTTGACCCTGTGGCAAAAAAAAATTGCTTATAATATCTGTGCCTGCAGGAAGTTAATACATGTTACATGTTTATGAATAAATGATACAGAAATGAAATGTATATGTATTTTTTGATCAGGTGAAACTTGTCAACATCAGGAATGATGACATCACAGATGGAAATCCAAAGCTGACCCTAGGGCTGATATGGACCATAATTTTGCACTTTCAGGTAATGCTTTCTTCTAGTTCACTTTTAGTTTTGTGAAAGATGCAGTTTATGATGGCCCCTGTTTAGCAAATCTGTTGAAGATGTGAAGATATATGTTGAAGATATATTCATGGGTGTAAGTGCTGCCTTTGCTAGTTTCTGTTTACGGTTATCATTTTGTTTCTGACCTGGCATCCAAATAGAGGCTCGTAATTTTTTATTTTTTATTTATTTTTTTTATTTTTTAATTTTTTTCGGATGTAATTCTGCCGCTAGCCACAAGATGTCACTTTATTATAACAGTGGACAATACAAAAAATAGTTTCCACCCATAAAGGTGTTTTATAAACGTTTTTATGGATGATTGGACGTTTATGGATAGTTTTTACCATGCACCTGATTAAGAAAGGTGGATTTGGGATTTTGTTCTAATTATTTGAGGCTGAAGTTTTCATGTTTTAAATTTTACATTTTGGCTACAGATGGATGCAGTAAACAGATTATGCAGGAATGTGAAACTGTTGTGACATGCAAAATAAAGATGTTGTGATTATAGGCTCAAACAGGGAGTTTGGTGGTTTCTAAAGAGTGTAAGCCTTGTTTCTTTAGTAGTAGTGACCTGACTGTCTGTGTGGGCTAACTGGTTGTGAATAAATATATACACTTAACATGTGTGTTTCAGTCAAATTATTTTCTGTAATTACAGCCATTAAGTAATAATTATTAAATGCTGCGTGTAATAATGTTGTACTGTACTTATGTTGATGAAGACTGTGGTTGTATTTCAGCTTTTTATGACTTTTTATGATGGTTAACTTTATTCTAAACCCAGTGTGTGCTGTTGTGGTCTGGATCAGCATGTAAATTCCTTGCTGTGAAAATGGCTAATCTTTGCTTGGATAAGAGTGGCAGTCTCTGTTTGAATGTAATGAATTTCCTTCAGGATTTCGTGCCTTGATGCAGTTACAGTTACTTCCGACATTGTTGTTATTACCCAGAACTGTAATGGCGTCATCCTTATAATGAGCTGCCCTGGTATCTTGGTGTCATGGAGGCATGGTGTTTTGTATCTCAGGATGCCTGTTGAGAGCTCTGATCCAGGTCTGCTCAGCCCTGTGGGTTATTAATATTATGAGCATAGGGTGCTTGAGAAATGCTCAGTGTGGCAGAGTGGGGAAAGGCCAGAGCAGAGGGTCATAGTCGTGAAGGATTGCAGACTCACTGTGATGTGAGACGAACAGAAAGTACTACACAGTGTGAGGTCAAAACTTGTCAGTGGTGAAGGTGCATTGACCCATTGTGATGTGAGAGGGCCGTGTAGCAGAGTCTCAGCAGTATGAGATCAAAAGGTGTCAGTGCTGAAGGTACACAGTTCCACTGCGATTAGAGAGGACCGTGTCACAGGGAGTCTCAGGAATGTGAGATCAGAAGGTGTCAGTGCTGAAGGTAAGCAGTTCCACTGCGATTAAAGAGGACCGTGTCACAGGGAGTCTCAGCAATGTAGAACAGCAAGAAGTCATAATGGTGCTCATGAGCACTGATTGTTGTTTGTGTGTTGGAGGAGAGATTGGCAATTTGACTACATGCAGCCCTCACGCCCTTCGTGATGTGGGCACATTCACTCGCTGAATCACCGAGGTGTGGCTCTGGCACATGCCAGGAGGAGCACACTTCTTTTATCCACTGTCTTGTCTCAACAACGCCTGCCTTACGAGTAACCCCTCCCATTCTTTTAGAGAACAAAAAGGAAAAAAAACTGAAATGTTTCAAAATGAGACTTCTAACAGGTAATTCCAGGAGCAATATAAAGAGTTAAAAGACTAAAATGAGTGTTTTATTATGCTTGGGCTCATAAAACATGCTGACAGCCAGCTTGGATGGTGGGGGTGTGTTGGGGGGGTATTTGAGCTCTTGCACCTGCCCCTGTCATTCTCACGCAAGTCGATTGGCATGACTGCTGGTGGCTACAGACCTGTTGGTTCTTGATTTGTTGAGTGGCAGTGCCCGAGATGCAGCTGTGTTGAAGCTGGACTCCTTAGCCCCTCCCCCAGCCCCCTCTGCCCAGCCCACCCCCCCCTTCTTCCTGGGCTGTCCACATATGCAGAACTCTGCTCTCCTACACATCGATGCTGATGGGCTGTCAGTGAGGAATGACAGCTCCATGAGAGGTAATGGGGTAATGGTCCTGCTGTTGGTGCTCAGAGTGGATTTTGAGAGTTCAGTGAATACAATTAAAAAGAAAAACAAAGTTCTTCATTAAAAAAAAAACCCTAAATACATTGACTATACTTCCCGTGTGTGTGTGTGTGTGTGTGTGTGTGTGTGTGTGTTTGTATCATTCAATTTTGTTTTCTGTGTGATGCGGTGTCAGCTTCTGAATGATCAAGTTGGTGCCCGCTGTCTGGGCTTTGGTCTGCACTAAGCACACCTTCCCCATTACCTTACACAGTTTTGACTTACATGAAGTGTCATGTCATTAAATGAGGAAATAAATTTCCACATCATGCTTACAGTTTTGCATTATGTATTATTTTACAGCACTTTTCCACTGTAAAGGGTACCAAAATTTTGCTTTGTCAAAATAGTACCAGAATCAGGGGTACATGTTGTGTTCCTTTTCTACTGGCATTAAAAATCGGTACAGTCAGTAACTGGCACTATTTTGCATTTTGATACGATATGCAAAAACTGCAAATCAGTAATATGTAGTATCAATTTCATAATACTTATGCATATTACTGATATTATATTCAGTAATATATAATAATAATAATAATACAGTTTATTTTCACAATTTTAATTTGTTTTCATGCCACAAAGATGTCAGTGAATCTGTTCTGATTGGATCCTGACTGATACCTGGGTCTCGTCATACAATGATAAACTACATTAAAAAAACAAAGTAAAAAATATTTGTGGATCTGTGGACCACTAATGTTGTCCACAACTATGTTCTAGAACAGAGTGTGTTTTTTTTGTCCTCGAGTTGGGCATGAAAAGTGTGTAGCAAATACTAGACTTGTTCACTGATACACAGCTACATTTTATAAATGGCCTGAAGACCATTTCTGCACTATGGTGTCCCTGAAGGAAGATGTGTTACATTTTTTCACAGTTTGGCAATGGCAGTGTGGAATTGTCTGGCCCCAGTGAGTGAGTGTAAAGAAAGCCAGGTCTGTCATTTACACCCAGATGCAATAATGTTCACCTCTTTACAATGTTTGCACAAAATTGATCTGAAGGTTTAGCTCACTCATTTGATTGTTAGATTTTATGCTAGAATTTTCAGAAGCATGGGATGATTTTACTTTTTATAGACTAAAACACACAACTTGTACTTCATGAAGGAAGCCATAAATTGTAATATGGGCTTGTCAGAAATAAACGTTCCAGTCAAGACTAACATCTGCCGCATGTGGGGGGATAAATAGCATTAATGGTTATACAACATGGCAAGTTCAAGCAAATGTGTAACATCAATCAGCGGCTATGGTAGAGGCTTGCTTTCCATCAGGTAGTGCAGTCACAGGTATGTGTGTGAGCCAGCAGCACTGCTCTGCACACTGTAACCTTCAGGCAGGGTGTCGGTCAGCACAGAGCTAGGGAGTCAACCTGGGTGGGTACAGCAGTCTTATTTTTAGAGCAGCTATGCAGAGGAGCCGTTTCTGCGGCTCTGGAGCCGTACAGCGAGTCCTGAATACACGGGGCAGCGTGTCACATTCCATCCTCAGTACGGCTGGATCGACACTGAAATGTTTGACTCTGAAAAATGCCTGGATCTTCCCACCCTCATTCAAATTCAAGTTATAGCAGAATTACTAAGATTGCTGTGGTTTAATGTCAACAAAGACGCGCTGGTCTTTTGAGAGATGTTCTGTCTGTCTGTAATTTAGTCAACACAAAAACAGCAATTAACTAAAACCAGCCAATCCTGTTGTTTTTTTTTTACATTATTTACATTCATATTTAAATGCATTTTGCATAGTTTTTATTGTCTAATGGGAGGGGATACTACACTGGTCCAAATTTTACATATTTACTCTCCAGTTTCCCTTTACAGGTCTTGTTCTGTACAGGTCTTGTCCCAAAAAAACCTGTGATTTTTTTTGGAGGGGAGGGGTTAAAACTGATAGTTTGAAGACATCATCTGTGTGCTGCGATAGTATTAGCAGCTCGCTTTAAACAGATGTATTTGTGTCCTGAGGTGACATGTGAGTGCACACGGAAACGCTGTCTTTACCGCAGGAGGGATCTGAGTGCAGGACGGCCATGATTAAGGGCTGTGCTTTCCTCCCTCATCCCTGCGTCCACCTGAGACCATATCAGTTCTGTGTGCGTGTCCGAGGCTCCTCTCGCACCACTCCTGCCGTAGTCAGCGGTGCTCATGGTCTGATTAATTGGGAAGACAAAAGCTCTTTGTGCCATGCAGTCTGTCCGCCAGAGCTTTTGGTGACCCCATAGTGACCACGGTGGGCTGTTATTTGAAAGCCGTGGCTGTAGGCTAGGATGTGCCAAGCTTGCAGCTTTGCCATTGGGCCAGAGAAGCTGCTGAGTGGAGTGATATCTCTCTCTTTTTCTCCTTTCTTTCTTGTGCACCTGGCAGGGAATTCAGATAGTGAGCAAAAGACACAGACAAGCAGGACCGTGAGAGGAAGGGCAGTAATAGGCAGTCATGGAGGCAGGTGTTGTTTCCAGAAGAAGTGGGTTTTAAGGTTTTTTTTGTTTTTTGTTTTTTTGCTTCTGATTGACAGCAGTCTGTCCCAGTTGATATTTGCATTGCCCCCCTCCCATTCACGCATGCGAACAAATGCATGAGTCCAGGGCAGGTTGCTGTTGTGCTGATTGTTTTGGAGTCGCAGACAGTGAAACAGTTTCAAAGGTCACTGACAATTCCCGAGGGCTGTGTGAAGTCAGCACAGGGGGCGGGTGGAAGGGAGGGGGGAGTGGCATCGGGCATTTCACTGCGCCGGTCAGTGCTCCGAAGTTCAGAACGTTTTCACTTTTAGCTCTGTCCTTGTGAGAGTTGATTAGCAGAGCGTGAATGTAACCTCTTCCAACGAGGCCGCCACTTTGAGAATAGTGGGGGGGATGTGGTTTGTGCCGCATATTAGGCTGCCTGCCTACCCCCCCCACCGCACTTTCCTGGTCCATGTGGAGATCTGGACTGCGTTAAGTTCACTGGACTAGCCTCCGTTTGGAGGAGGTAACAAAGCTGTCACATGCCACAGCAAAGTAGGAGGAATGTATGACTGACGGACATGGGGAACATCTGCGGCTGTGTGCGGAGCCCCAAGGAAGAGTTCTATGTGGACCCCACAAAAGCGCCTCTTAGTCCTGAGCCAGAGGGCCACAGACTGGGTCGGCGCTACTTCCAGCGGAGGAAGAAGAGGAAGTCAGGAGAGTTTCAGGCCAATGATTCCCTGAGGAGCAGGACATCGACAGATGGAGACCTTGGAGAGAGCCGGTCCTGCGAGGTCCCGGGGCCCGGCCCAGACAGCGAGAGCCAAGGAGTGTTTGTTGGAGAGGTTCCGGTCCGCGTTGCTAGGCTGCGGAGACTGTCTCCCCGTGTTCATCAGGAGAAGCAGATGCTTGAACGTGGAGATGTGGGGGGGTACCTGGCAGAGCAGCGGTTGCGTGGTGTAACAAAGCTGAAGGAGAGCTCGCTGGCTCGGCGGGGAGTGCGTAGGGTGCGCACCTTTGGGGCGGTGGACCACATGCTTCGTACGCTCGGGGGGGCCCACAGGGTGACATCCCGACCAGGGACTGTCCCGAAGCGCCAGGGCATTCGGTGGAGTAGAAGCACAGAGGATCTGGTGTCTGGGATCTCCTTCAGCTCAGGGAGAGCTCTGGAGCAGTCCAGACAGGAGAACCAGAACATCCGGTGCTCAGGCCCCGAGCACAGTCTTGAAACCATAATGAAGCAGGGTTCAAGACAGGAGGTAAACCAAGCTTAGAATTTCATGCTGTGTCTTTTAAATAGATTTTCAAAATTTCAAATGTCATTGAATATTCCATAGTTCTTTTTCAAAGCAGGTGTAATGTATCATGTGCATTGATGCTGTAATGAGCATAATTTAGAAAAATAGATAATTATTTTTAAAAGGGGAATTGTTTTAATCAGTAAGCCTTTTGCTCCTTTTGCAGTTATTACTGTTTTAGAACATGAAGCATTTCGAGGAAAATCTATGTGGTGAAAGTTGTTTTGCCAACAGCTGTTTCCATGGTGACAGGCTTTTGAGGAGGTGCCTGTCACTTGCTGGAGTTTCTATTCTGGCTGTCTGAGGGCACAGGACACTGCAGAAACTTTACTCTCTACTTGCTATTTGTACTGTTACCATGCTAAAGAGTGGGTTGCAGCTGGAATTTAGAGCTCCTTAGTTGCGAAAAACATGATTCTCAACTAAGGCTGCGCAATTTGGAAAAAAATTTTATTACGATAGTTTTTTTCATATTAGTCTATTGATATATATCACAATATAAATCAAATCACAATTTCTGTCAAGCTTAAAGGTTCCTTTTTACTCCTGTAAATGTGAGATGTGATGATATCATAAGGTTAGTTTTAGTTTATATATTATTTTCTGCCAGAAATTGAACCAAAATTAATCAGAAACAAGAGCTTTCAACACAGTTTGCAGTGCACACTGCTTTTTGTCAGGCTGCTTTTTTACTGGCTGTCCGTATTGTCTGTCAAAACATGGATGGAATGAGTTCTGTCAACGTTGTGTAGAATATGACTTATATTTCTATTGAAGAAAAGTTATTTTGTGATAATTATCATTTTATCGCCGAGCCCTTTTCTCAGTGTGTTGGTTTTAGTGGATTTAAAATTTTTTGTACTGTGTTTGTTTATAGTTTTCTGGAATTTATTCTTCATGCTGCTATGCATGTCTCCCATTTCCTGTAATTACCAAAAAAAACAGGGAATTCTGTTAACTGGGTTTTGTCAACTGTAAATGGTTTATTTTTATTTATTTATTTATTTATTTATTATTATTTTTTTTAGAGGGCTCTTATGATATTAGAACAAGTCTGTGTTAAGTGCTAGTCAATCAGTGCTGACATGTTCCATGTTAATGGGAAGCATAAAGAGAACCTAATTGTAGTCTGCTGTTAGCCAAGGGAACAAGTTAAATTTCTGGATGATTTGGTGATTTTACATTTCATTTTTAGCCTGGGGCATCTCTAAATACAGGGAGTCCCCGACTTACAATGGAGATGCATTCCGATGACCCCATCGTAACTTGAAAATATCACAAGTCGAGACAAAATAAATGTATGTGCTCTAACACCGAGATAACAGAACTGATACCTGAATCGCTGGTGAGAGTAAAGCATCTCACAAGGCAGGAAATGTGTCCATCCGACAGCGTCCCAACGTATCGTACCAAAGATGCTGCTACGTTTGCCTGCAGCGCAAAACTTTTTACAATTTTAACGTATCGCTGTCGTCATTGTAAGATGGAAAATTTGTAAGTCGAACCATTGTAACTTGTGGACCATCTGTATGTTCTGATATACTGATGCTCTGTGCCTTGGTATTATGTTCAGATACATGAGGAACACTATGTGCTGTCTTTCTGTAGTTGCAAGACTTTGTATTTCATTGACAGTTTACTGAGTGACCAAGTGTATTGTTAATGTACTGTCACTATAAAGTAATCAAAACAGATGAATGAATTGATAATATATTTTGTGTGATTAAGCATTTTAATCTGAACATTCAGGGGGTAAAAAAACTTGTCACAAGTATTTTTTTCCATAAATACTTGTTTATATTTCAGCATGAAATTTAATCTTCTAACAAATGCTGAAAAGTATAGATAAATTGATAGATACTCATATTATTTTGACTAGCAAAAAACCTGTTAACAGTTACTCCAATAGCCAGCAGGTTAACTTTATAGGTATTGTCAAGGTTGCCACCAGCATTTCATCAGTTAATCATTCTGGCAAGACTTTGCCATATTTGCAATGTGGCGGCTAGGATCCAAGTCCGGGTCACAGCTTCAGTTTACCTTCCCTGATGTCACGTACACATGTAGGAAAAAAGGAGAGAATGAAAAAGTCAGAAGCTACCTTTGTTCCACTGTCACAGAAACATTTACAGCTAGGCTGCCTACAGAATGACTTTCAAGAGTTCCTCAGTTTGATAGTAAAAGTAATTACAGCAACATTAGGAGACCCTAAGACACTCATTGATTAATTATCCAGCATTATTGTAGGACTTCATTTTCAAACATAATATGCATCTTTTAGTTGGTGTAATAGTTTTAGCGTCCTGTTCCATTGAGTTACGAAGTCTTTGTCCCTTTTCCCCTACAAACAAAACAGCTAACTGAAAATTCTGTACTTTATTTCAACCTTTCCATCCTAAACATGACCCGAAAGACAGTTATTCACTCGGTACTTTAATATTTTAAACTAAAACCCAATGGCTTTGTTAGTGTTTCTCTTGCTCTGCCTCTCGCTATATCATAACATTCCTTTCCGTATTTAAGAGCCCAATACAGCAGTAACCCTTTGGCCTGCCAGAGAGTCACATATTTGGCTCTGTTGAATAAGCTGATAATGCAGTGTGACTTAGACAGGGAGATTAATGTGTGCACGAGTTTTCTGTAATGCGATCAGTTTGCTGTTGTGTAACTACTGGGAAATTCAGTAGTGGGCACAAACATTGAAGCACTTACAAACAGGTAGATAGTATAGGAACTGTTCGGTTCAGTGTAATGTAAATTTGAAACTGTGAACAGGGTGAAATTGAAAAGAACTTTAAGCATATTTTCTGCAAGCCACCATCAGCTGCAGTGCAGTATTTTGAATGGTTGTTCACTAGCAAGGATGTGTGTTGTGATGGTCATGAGTGTTGGAGATCCATCACAATGTGAAACCAAATATCAGTCAATATTGCTTCACACTGTTGAAAATAACCACAGCTGAAGACGGGATGAGTCACGGACTAAAGATCACTTAAAGACTATATGTGGGCAAACTGTGACTTCCTGTGTGGTTAATAAAAATCTTCCCTTTGGTAAAAATAATAATGTAAAGTTCCGTGTAAAACATGTTGTCTGTGAAAAGACAATGTGTGCTTTTACTGTCCAGAGGTTATGTGGGTGAAGTAGATAGGGCAGACTTTTAGTATTCGAAGTTCCCCACTTTATATTAATATTTTTTTTTCACATTATTTTGTCCGTGCTTGTGTAATAACTCTAAAATGTGACTAGATAAGCAAACAAGCATATTTACAGACATTTGACCTAATACATAAGGCAAGGTGACCTACATTAGCTTACAACATGAGTGATACTAACACAGTTCTATGTGTCATTAGCAAGGACTTTTCTCGTTGTGTTGCTTGTTTGCATTTCTTTTTTTTTTGTCCTTGCCATTACTGAAGGTAAATTCCGGTCTTATTTGCATAGAGAAATGTATATATTACAGATTCTTCAGAACGTCAAAAGATTACAGGTGCTGAAGGTTAATTGTTATCATAATCAGTGCCGTAGCTCTCTACAGCCAAACTGAACAGTCGGTTGGTGTGTGTGCATGTGTGTGCATGTATGTATGTGTGTGTGTGATGGGGTGCTAATTTAATCCCTAACAGTGGTTCAGGTTTGGGTTAATTTCTTGGGTTCTTTTCTCCTCCAAATTCAGCAAATTGCTGAGGTCCAAAGGACCTGTATAATATATACTTGTTGGGTTTTTCGTCAGTCACTCTATATGTCAGGTAAATGTTCTCATAACGTTCTCATTAGGCAAAGAGATAGTTCACTCATAGCTAGGACCCAAATTGCATTAGCTGGAACACAGGTCAGTTGCACTCAGTAGGCCAGAAGTCTTCCATTGATCCACCATGGTGGATCATATTACGTTCAAAATAACCTGAGGGAAAACATGCTGACTTTCTGTATATGTGTTGATTTTTAGTGGGTTGCTTTAAAAGCTCTCTGTAATTATTTGTTCATATGTTCATTAATTTGTTTGTTGCCTAGAATGTTCATTGCCTAGAATTGCTTATTGAATCCAGTGGTGTGGAGACCCTAGACCTTAGGTTACATCGTGAAACTCCTGACCTCTCTATATCAATTATAGTAACCAGGCAACCTAAATTACTAAAGAATTGTGAACCTGTAGCCAGTCTATAATGCTGTGTTTGGTTTGGTGGTTTGGTGTCGCTTCTGCCCCCTACCTAACAGCGGTGGACCGCTTGGGTGTTTTCCAGATCTCCGAGATCCACGTCTCAGGCGAGTCCGAGGACATGACTGCAAAAGAGAGGCTTCTGCTGTGGTCCCAGCAGCTCACTGAGGGCTACGTGGGTGTCCGCTGTGACAACTTCACTACCTCGTGGAGAGACGGGCGGCTCTTCAACGCCATTATTCACAAATACAGGTAACGCCTTGACGCGTGTCCTTGAGCAGAACCAGCCCCCACAGGTTGTCTTGACTCTGGCTTTATCCTTACGTCTCCTCATGTAGCTGTCACAGGGAGTTAGCACGTTGTCACTGTGCTGACTGCAGTTTAAGCACGAGAGAGCACAGGCTTGCTGTTCCTAATTTAGTCACCTCTCCCATAGCAGTGTACAGCGAACCAAGGGATTTGTGGGTTGTAGCTTTGCATGAAAGGTCTGTTCAAGCTTTTGGCGGTCATGAGATAAAATATGGGGGTAAGCTGTACTGAAGCAGTGTGGGCTAGCCTGTTTTTATTGGTCAGCTTTTTTCAACCAAACCAGTCTTGTTAGGTTGTTCATGTTTAATACTGTTTATATTAATGCTTCTTAAGGTAGGCACAAGGCAGCCACTGTCTTACGTGCTTCGGAAACACAGCGATTAGTACTCAGGACCTGGGACTGCGCAAAGGAGCTCTTAGTATGCTCTTAGACCATATGGAACTTTCCAGTTGACCTTTGACCCCACCCCCCAGTTGTCTTTGCTTAGTTGTTTTTGGCTTTGAGTAAACAGGTGTATTACACTGGGAAGTCCAAAAATACCTGCAGAATCGAGCATGTCTGCAGGCATTTCCGCTTCAGTTTGGTTTGACTTAGTTTGCTTTAATTTAATTTGATGTCTGGGATTGTACTCAAATGCTCATTGGAGCAGACAGCAGTGTGGTTGGACCCAGTCCACTGTTTCAAGGCATTAGAAATGTCTTCCAGTTGGACATTAATGGCAAATTGAGTGTAGCTCTATTCTAAATAGATCTTAGAGAAATTATTTGTGACACAAAATAAACAAATGCTAGCACCATGCTCTATGAGATTGAATTGCACCCTAATAGGCTGTTTGTGATATGCTTTTTTAATATACGCATCACCATGCTATGAAAGTTACAGAGCGAGTGTGTGCAACTAGAGGTACTTGCAGCTCAGACTTGCTCATTGTAAATACGCTTTGGTGTAACGGCCCTGTGTGACGATAGCATCAGTGCCTCAAACACTGAAATCTCCTTTATAAGAAGTACTGACCATGAGACGTGTGATTAAAGGAACGGTTTTTGTACTGTAACGCTAATTTCAATCGAGCATTGACTTTATTTAATCTGTGGAATTTCAAGTTTGAGCGAAGTCTTCTATTGAAAGGATAATTTATTATGTTTTTGTATGAATGTGATTATTTATGTTGTCTTTTAATTTCCTTGATTGTTTTCAGTAATCAATCAATAATAACTGTATTGTCCCCAAGGGGCAATTATTCTGTAGCAGCACAGTAGCACATTACACAGTCAACATAAACAAAAACACAATCAGTCACAATCAGCATAAAATGCATAACGAGAAGAAGGGACTAGATAAAGTCGAGGGCAAAGACACTTTCATCTCCGTGTTCTCTCTGAGTTCATCCTACTAATAACTAAGGGTAAAAAGAGTGTTTATATCTGTTGGATCTGGCTCACGGCTGCCTAAAAAGGGAACCAGAGGGCAGTACATAAAACTCAGAGTTTAAAGGATGGGAACTATCAGAGAAGATCGACTGTACTTTGTTCAGCATCTGCTTCCTATAAAGGTCAGACACTGCTTAATGAAGTTCCAATAATTTTACCACTAACTTTAATGATCCCATTTAATGAGCTTTTCTGTTTAACACTAAGCGAGCCAAACCAGCAGATAAGAGAAAATATAAGAACGCTGTTATACATGGTTTTCGTGGTGTTGTCATGTGTCAGTCATACAGTAGAGGTTTGCTGTGCTCTGTGTGGTTTTAGGCCAGATCTGGTGGATATGAGTAAAGTTCACACCCAGAGCAGCCGGTCGAACCTGGAGCATGCCTTCTCTGTGGCCGAGAGCTTAGGGGTGGCGAGACTACTAGACCCCGAAGGTAACGACCTTCTACAGGATCCACGTTTTCACACTCATGGGCAGATCTGTGAAAAAGCATTACATTTACATTGCAATATAGTTTTATTTTGTATTGGTCTCTTGATCTTCCCTGTTGACACCAACATGTTAATATTAGTAGAGCAGGGAGTAACGCAGACACTTTCTTAATTTGCCTTTTCTTTTGCCTGTTACCTGTGGTCAGATGTGGACGTACAGTCTCCCGATGAAAAGTCAGTCATCACATACGTGTCAACGCTGTACGACGTTTTCCCGAAGGTGCCAGAGGGTGGTGAGGGCATCAGTGCTAACGTAAGTTCCCGCTCTGAAACAACGTATGTTCTCGCATTACAACCGTGCTTCAGTGTGCTGCTTGGAACTCCTTAAGCCAAGTCATGGCTTCGCTGGTCCATCGGTGAGAAGTCAGTCTACTTAACTTGTAAAAATCATCACTTATTAATGTCCTAAAGTACTGGGGTTGACACTGATTGACACTGACTGTCAGTGTGTGGCATTGGAGGCATACTTTGTAAGAAAGGGTGCAGCCAGGGAGAATCAATGGAAAATTAGCTTTTTTTTGCAGACCTTCAAGACAAGCGTAAAACTACACTGGTGCTGACCTTTTTACTGACATACACGGGTCTCCTAACGAATGCTGAAACCGAGGTGCATGGCTACAGTATGAGACAATTTTAGTATCCACATTAATTTTCCAGCTCAGTTTTATGGATCCCAGTGTAACCTGACATCAGGTGTAACAGACACAGCCTGCCATTCATATGTAGACTATTTCCCCCGTTGATTTTCCTCATATCAGTTTCTGTAACAGTAGTCAATATGTCATCTTTGTTTTGTTAAAAGAGGGAGGGTATTATACACATCACCACGCTATAAAATATATGACTTATTATTTAACAGAATTCTTTCTGAAAAGGGTGTGTTATGTGTATTTGGATTAAATGCCTGTTTGGAATTCTCAAGGCGTGTTCTTTACTGTGACCTAAACGATGTGCGCTGTCGCCTGGAAAACTGGCTCCCTCAGTAAAGATGACCAAGAAAGACCATGTCTTTTAAAAATCAACTTACAGTATTAAAAAAACATCTCATGACAAAACAATTGTGACATAATTTTTTTAGCATAACTGCATGAAATAATTTGTGCAGACTCCCTGTGCCTTAATAAGAGCAGGTTCAGTGCTCTTAAGTTGTACAACATGGGAACACACATGTAAAGGTACCTGAGACCATTGCTCCACACAAAGGCTCTTCAGATTCTTCAGAGCCCTTTGACCTTGCTTATAGACTCTTCTCTTCAAACATTTTGTAATGGTTTGTGTTCAGATCCAGTAGTATGAAAGGAATACAGAAGAATAAATATCTCTATATTTAAATGCCTTTGTTGTGCAGTTTCAGTTAGTTCTAGTCTTTGAATTTACAGGCAGTTTAAGGTGACGTGCATTTTAAAGTGAGGTATTAGATTTTGTGTGCTGTGGTGGGACTGAGCACACCGTTTCTTAGGTCTTCGTGGTCAGCGGATCAAAAGTAAACTGACAAAGATATTGTAGTCTCCTGTTCCGCTCCTATATCGTGCTGTTGCCAGAATCCTCAGGGAAGTGAATGGAGCTTTTTTGTGCTTCATAAATACAAGGTGAAATGCATCCAGACGTCTTTAATTTAAGAAGTAGTTGGCAAAAAAGCTCTACGTGCTTAAAATGGGTGGGTTGACAGTTGTTTCTGAAGGCGTAAGCTTCTGTTTTGCTTCTCTTTTTTTTGTTAACTTGATGTGACCTCTTCATCTTATATAAGGCATTCCAAAGCATGCGTGTGTTTTCGCAGAGAGGCAACAGCGTCCATCTTGGCATGTTGTGCCGATCCAAAGACAGATGTGGCAGCAGATCAGAAAGAATGCATTTCAGCACTGAAATTCCTGCCAGAGCTCTGTGGAAGCTCGTAGACTAATGTCAATCAGTGAATCAGTTAAAATTTTATTCCTTTTATGGAATTTTTACATACAATTTTTTATGGGGTAGGGGGGGAGTCAACAAATTATAAAAATGTAAAATGTAATAGTAAATTTTTTTTTCCTTCATAAAAACCTATTCCTTGATTGTTAGCAAGAGAGGCACATCTTATAATAGGATTTACCTTGTATTCTAGTTTTATCCTAATTATGTTTAAATTGCTCCAGCATACATATTGCTTTTATGTTTTATAAGATTATATTTTCAGACTCCAGACATGATATATTGTTTAATCATTGTACGAGTCATTATGTAATATGTCTGGGATTAATTAGTATATTTTAATGTCGTTAATGAGTTGTTAATGTTCAGTGATTTAACAGACACGTTAAAAAAAAAACTGTTGCATACACTGTACTGACTTATTTTTGTTTGTTTTAAAAGGACGTTGATATCAAATGGGTGGAATACCAGAACATGGTAAATTACCTGAGCCAATGGATCAAACACCACATCACAGTCATGTCAAACAGGACATATCCCAACAATCCTGCAGAACTCAAGGTGAGAGAAGTCTAAACCTCAGTCTTAGGAAGCAAGGCTGGCAGTTTGTGGTTTAGTGTTTAACAAGAGACATTAATTTCAAGTTTTACTGTATTGCATTCCTTACCAGAACCTTTTTGGTGTTTTTGGTCTTTGAAATCTCTTGAATGTAATAATGAAAATTTGTACAGCGAGATCACGGCTGTGAGCCCTCTTTTCCGCTGTGAAAACTTTAAGTTGAAATGATGTAAAGTTGCATGCATATATCATGTGCGGCCTATTTACTGCTAGTAGTGTTTCAAGAGATCTTGTTGGATGGTTTTTAAAAGCCTAAGGCCAATTCACTACACCCTTTCAGAGAATACATTGAGTGCAAAATAGCGTCACTTGTGAAATTGAATATTAAGCAGTAATTAAAGAGAATCCAACAGATGTGGCGGAAAGCAGCCTTTTATTTCAGTCGCTCACCAGCAGATGCCGAGGCAGGAGGTCTGTAAGCTGTGGTTTGGCGTGAGCGTCACCTCAAGGCACGTCTTTAGTATATTTTAAATTTACGCTCCAGCTGGGGCTACGTTATCCGTTTGAGGACACTGGGTGTGGACTGTACAGCTGACAAAAGGGCTTCACACCAACATACATGTATTTCAACAGGCACTCTACACGCAGTATTTGCAATTTAAAGAGACTGAAATCCCTGTGAAAGAGAATGAGAAGACCAAGATCAAGCAGCTTTACAAAATGTTAGAGGTATGTGTGCTGACATGCGACGCGACACCACCGCTGTTTTCAGTGGGGGGGGGGGGGGGGTGAAGTGACAAAAAGTGAACGCGTCTCTCTCGTTGGCACAGGTGTGGATGGAGTTTGGCCGCATCCAGCTGCCGCAGGGGTACCATCCGAACGACGTGGAGAAGGAGTGGGGGAAGCTCATCATTGCCATGCTGGAGCGGGAGAAGAGCCTGAGGCCCGAGGTGGACAGGTACAAGGAATTCGGCATCTCCGCCATCTCCACCGTTGCCTTTGCGCTGATTTACAGACCCCCGGCGCCATACTTAAGTGGCAGCTTTAGCTTGAGGATGTGTCAGTACGGACCCTCTGCCTTCACACATACTGCTGGACTCCACCTTTAGCGCAAAGCCCACCCCTCTGGTGGATTATGATGGGTGAATACAAGCAAGACCGGTGAAAGCCCTAATTTCGATAACCGTCACTTTTACAGTAAAGTTTTTTTTTTTTTTTTTCCCCATATCAAAAATAGAAGAGGGAACAGTGGTGAGTATAGCTCATTTGTCATTAATATAAAAATACCAAAAGGTAGCCTGATACGGCACTTGGGGGTAATAAGCAGATAGTGGCGCATTTGTTGTTTATTCTTTGATCCTGAGTCTTCACACATCTCAGTTGTTGGTTTATATTTAGAATGAGTAATGATGGTATTTTTAATAAAATCTCCTCTTTTCTGTAAATAAATATGAAAGGTATGCATAGTTCAGTAAGAAGTTAAACTGAGTGTGAAACTCTGTACTGAAGCTCCTCTTTGTCAGTCTCTTGCTTGGAAGCTTATAAACAAAGGAACTTTCATGCTGGCTGTTTGTGTTTGTGTCTGTTTCAACAAGCCGTTCAAATTGGCTGTTCAGGAGAAATGCTGGAGCTTGTGTTGGCTCAGTTAGCCAAGATCTACATGGTCTGTGTACTTCCCAGCAAAAACTTTCCTTCTGGGAAAGTTGGGGGATGTTCTGTAAGGTGTTACCTGGAAGTTACCTTTTTTGTTTGGCATTCTCTAACTGAGAGTGGTGTTACATAGATTAATACAAAGCTTTGTTGTACATTAAGGCAGTTTAATGAAAATCCCTCTAAGCCTTGGATGTCTGTTTAAATTACAAGCTGTTGCCATAAGTAATACATTCCACGCCTTCCTCTGAATAGGTTGTTGTCTAGACTTGTGCCGGGCTGTCAGAGCTAATATGAAAAATAATACATAATGTGACATAAGCGTCGGAGCCTAGAGCAAAAGATTTGGCAAGGGGCGTGGCAGGGTGGGGCAGAGGGGCGATGGATATTATATTGGCTCTGTTTAGTCGTGTCGGGTGGATGTGTTGGAACCTATAAAGGTGAGCTGTTTCCAGCCTAGTCTGCCACACCTTATTGTGCTACTGCCACAGACTGGTGGATTTTAGGTCTCAGGGTCCAGGTCCTGGCTGGAGAACGTTGGTGTGATTTTCCATGACTCGGGGGGAGGTAAGCAATAACTGGCACAGCCTTCTGCCATGCAAAACAACCTGGTATACTGCAGCAGCATCTCGTCCATCAGTAACAGCACCTTGACCAGCGGTTCTTCTGAGAACCTGCTGTCGGGTCCACCTGACTCGGTCCTTACCAGCACGCCTGTGATCCTGAATAACAGCATGTTGTATGGACCCAGGTGAGGCTTCAGCATCAGCAAGCCTAGCAACTGCATGGAATTTTTGCATTTAAATGGTTACTGTGGGAACTGGAAAAAATTACACTTCATCTGTACATGGGGATATTTAATGGAAGGTTTTTCAGTCGAATGGAGGTGCTTGGTGAAGGATGTCTACATTAACTGACAGTAAAGTACTTTCTTTTCTTTTTTTTTTTACCTTTTTCTCTTTACTGTTATTCACCTTACATCTCTTTATTGGTTCATTGGGGTTCCTCAGGGTGCACTGCTCTGTGGGATGTACTACTCTGTGGGGTGTACTGATCTGCACTGTGCACCGATCTGCACTGTGCGCTGATCTGCAGAGTGCACCGATCTGCACTGTGCGCTGATCTGCAGGGTACACCAATCTGTACTGTGCGCTGATCTGCAGGGTGCACCGATCTGCACTGTGCGCTGATCTGCAGGGTCCACCGATCTGCACTGTGCGCTGATCTGCAGGGTACACCGATCTGCACTGTGCGCTGATCT